>NKHZ01000011.1:500951-831468 GCA_002895985.1 Sphaceloma murrayae
TCCACCGCCCTCCTCGTCACCTCGGCCATCGCAGGCCCCATCCCCGCCGCCGAAGCCGACGCCAACCTCCAGAAACGCCAAACCACCTGCGGCAGCAAGTACTATGACCGCAACGACCTCACCCTCGCCCTGAACGCAGGTTGCCAGCGCTACCAAGCCGGCACCACGGTATCCGGGTATCCGCACAAGTGTACGTGTAACCCCCCTACCCACGCCTTGCCTCCCCCCTCCCTTCCGAGCATCACCACTTCTTCTTCTTCTTCTTCTTCTTTTTTTTTTCTTTTTTTACCCTTTTCGGGGGTCGCAAGCAGAAAAAACGTGAGAAGAGAAACACACGTAAATGAAAAGACTGACCCGGGATCCCCGTCTCCAGACAACAACTACGAGGGCTTCGAATTCGACGTCGAGGGCCCGTGGCAGGAGTTCCCCGTCATTGACAACAAGGCCTACACGGGCGGCTCCCCCGGCGCGGACAGGATCATCTTCAACACCTACTGCGAGGTCGCTGGGTATATCACCCACACGGGCGCTTCTGGGAATGCCTTTGTCGGGTGCTCCGGGACTTCGACTTAGAGACGTGTGCGGATTTTCTTGTCGCCGGGGAGTAGGGAGGGAAGAAGGGAGGGTTCATGGGAGGGTGACGGCCGAGAGGGGTTGTGATGGGGAGATGAGTGGCATGGGGAAGGAAGGGCCAGGGGACAGGGGACAGGGGAGGGGGGGGGGGGACGATTCTTGTACATATTTGCATGAACGACCGTACATAGCAGCCAAACAAAGAAGAGATTGATGATTTCTTTCCGACGAGATTCGGTTTTCGAGGTATTCGATCGAGACTCGTCATGACTTGTGCTTCTCGGACTTTTTTTTTTTCTTCTTTTTCTTTTCTTTCATCGGGAGATATACAGCGATCGAGGGGGATGATCCCTTTCAATCGACGACAACACTATTACTGTACCATACAGCATCACAACTCGTCTCTCTTCCTCGTTACCTGGCCTTCCTGATCCGCCTCCCTCCCCGCCCACGCATCCCTCAACCCCCACACCCCGACCGCGACCTCGGTCCCCTCCGCCACGCCCCCGACACTAATCGTCACCCCATCCAACTCCCTCCCAGGGAAAAACACCATGGTCCCCACCTGCTGCCCACCATTGAGGTACAACTCGAGGACGCTGCGATCAATGACGCCTGCAATCCTCCACTCTCCCTCCCTGCCATACACGCCGCTGGCGCTGAACGCGTCCGTGTAAAAAGGATTATCCACGAAATTATACCCATGCGTATCGTGACGGGTCATCCAGACCTCGGCACCAATGTTGGTGCCCAGCCTGACGCTCTCGCCGGACTGGGACGAAGTGAAGGTCAAGTTGACCTGGCCGCGGAGCGTCGTGGCGGTGAGACCCGTGACGTTGGCTTCGAACCAGAGGGCTTTGCTTGGGAGGTCGGCGTAGGAGATGGCCGCTGAGCTGTTTGTGAAGGACGAGTTGGAGAAGAGCACCGAGGAGAATTGCGAGGGGATGTTGAGGGGATAGCGGACGAGGGTGGTGCCCACGAGGGGAATGGTGGTCAGGTATGTCTCCTTGGGGAGGGTGGCGATGGAGGCCCAGCCTTCAGCGGGGCCAGTGGGGAGCAAGTTGGTGTATTGCCAATTGGAAGCCCAGTCGATGCTGAGTTGATTGTTGAAGGGAGAGGAGAGGTCATTGGGGGACGGCGCGGTGGTATTTTGGGAGATCGATGGGTCGGCGGGGGAGGCGAAGAAGAACTGGCCTGCGTAGTTGTCCTTGCCAAAGTCGGCGATGCGGGTCACCGAGTCCATGGGTTGGAAATGGGTGCCGTTGAAAAACCCAGGGAAGTATTGGCCGATGGAGCCGCCGAGAGGGGCGCCGGGATTGATGGAGACAAAGAGTAGCCAGGAGGAGGTGGTAAAGGATTCTGGGTTGCGGTAGGGAAGCTCCACAAGATTGGGACACTCATACTGGATGCCGAGCAGGCCGTGGCGGGTGAAGTTGGAGGCAAAGCTCCAGTCGATCAGATTTGGAGAGGTGTAGAAGGAGACGACAAAGTCGGCGGCAAGAGCGACCACCATAACCCATCGTTGGGTGGGAGCGTGCCATACGACCTGCAATGGGTCAGTGTCCTCCCGTCCACTGTCGAACGGGTGAAGGCTCACCTTGGGATCCCTGAAATTAGTAGAATTCTTATCGAGCACTGGATTGTTCTCGTAAGGTGTGAACGTGTAGCCACCGTCACGCGAATACGCAATCGCTTGAGTCTGGATGCCCTGCACTCCACCAGGGTAGTTGGCTAATGTGTAGATGGCAACCACACCATCGTTCTGATCTGGGAAGAGGCCGGACGTGTTGTTAGTGTCCACAACAGCTTTCAGCAGTCAGCATTTCGTGTCAAATCTACCTCGCCAGTCCGGTATCATACCGGAACCGCTAAAGACAAACGTCTCATTATCAGGCGGGAACAAGGCGATGGGCTGGTTGACCCAAGTATACCCGTCGGTGGTAGTCGCGTGACCCCAGTGCTGATTCCCGGCTACCGTCGCTGTCGGATTGTACTGGTAGTAGTAATGGTAGGTGCCGTTCCAGACGAAGAGACCGTTGGGGTCGTTCTTGAAGCCTTGAGGGGGCGAGAAGTGTGCTCTTGGTCGTAGCGGTCCTGTGTAGTCGCCAGGGACGGGCGTGCCGGTGGGAACGACGGACGCCGTGGTCGAAGCGGACGACGAACTGGATGAGCTGGAGTCCTGGCCATAGGCAGTGCCAATGGCTGCTCCGCAGAGGAGTGCCGTGTGCCACAGCATAGTGATATGCAGATCAGTGAGGTTCTGTAGACGGTGCTGGTAGTCGCCTAGAAGCACGATCGGGAGGAAAGTACACACAGAGAGCGCACGACTGGAACCCTACTTATGAACGAAAGCACAAGAGATGGGAGTCACAATTTTAACACGAGCAATCCAAGCCAAGCATGCACCATGACCTGCCGGACCATGATGACGGATGAGGTTGACAGAAGACACGAAGGAAGATGCAAGAGAAGGCCCGATTGCGGGGCACCGCAAGGCACCACAAGGCATCACGGCACATCTGCGGGGAGCGGGGTTCAGCCGCTGGAGCCGGACGGGCACTTCATGACACCAGACCTCAGCAATAAAACAACTGACGGTAATGTGTCCGATACGAGTAGCTACAGTAGTTGGTAATCACACACACACGCGCACACACACACCATCCATGCAAGGCCGAGCTGTCAGCCATGTCGTATATCATGCAAAAGTATCCACAGGACCCTCCCATGCTGTGTCTATGAGGCCCCCTCCTTCTTCTTCGGCGGCAGGGGCCTCCTGAATGGATGGGCTTCCGTATTCCTACACCAAAGTCAGTATACATCCCTCCATCGTCGTCATCATGTACTACTCACAGCACCCACTCATCTAGACTGACAACCCCCTCATCGCTGAACAGCAAGAAAAAGTACTTCAACGTCTCCGCCAACCAAAAGCTCTCCTGGCTGTCCAGCTTCTCCGGCAATGTCTTGGTGACATCGTCAATCGCACTGTTGCCATACACGCCCCTCGTGTGATCGCTCACGGCTTTAAACATGGTCCAGCCTACCTTACGCCAGTGCACGTCGCCCGTGATGCGGTACATGTACCACACCGACTCGATCGCTTCCGGGCGGAGTATGTAACGCCGGTCGGTGAGGCGGATGAATCCGCCTGGGAGACGCTCCTCTTCAATGCGGGATTTGACATACTCTTCGTGCGTTGGGGGAGGGGCGGGCGTGTATTCCGGCACAGGCAAGGTTTCGGTGGCGGCCGCTGCTGGGACTGGGGCAGCAACCGTCTCGGTTGCGGTGGGTGTCGCCCCACCGCCTGGATTACCGCCGTACTTGACTGGCTTGCCGGGCCGGATGTCGTCGTCTTCTGGCCCGCTGAGATCTGGGTCCTCATCTTCGTCCTCGTCGTCGGCAGCTGTCGACTTGCTTGCACGGGACGCCGGCCGCTCATCGCCTTCTGAGAGCTGGCGCCTATTCAGTCTGCCGACATCGAAGTCGTCGGCGATTTTCTGCGGATTCTTCTGCTGTGGCTTTGCGTCCGAGTCATCTGCTATGTTTTGGGGGTTCTTCGCATCGGATTTGCTGAGCGACTTGTCGCGTGACTTTTCTACTTCCTTCGGGGACCCCTTGCCCTTTGTGACGACAGATGTGTCGCTGCTGCCCATATCTAGAATGGGCTTCTTCTTGTCGCTGTTGTACTTCTCCAGCTCCTCATCCTTCACTTTCGTACCAATCTTTCTGCTGTCGACATCATCATCCGAGACTGCAGGTGTGAGAGGCGCCTGATCCTCGAGAATCCTCATTCGGAACTCTCTGTTCGGATCCAATGCTTCGTAATATCTGGTTTTGTTCCACTCGCAGTCGGTCTTGCTCTCGCAGGGCAGCAGCTCAAAGAACTCCGGCATAATACCCGTCTTGGTTGCTGCATAGGCCCACACACATCCTTCTGTGAGTCTCGCTGCAATTTTGAGATCGGCCGGCCGATCGAAAATCTTTGCGCCCAAGGCATACATCCCACCCGCAAAGCATCCTAGATGACTTGCGGTAGGGCTGAGTGTGCCGTTGACCTTGCCAGTGTCTTCCTCGGACCAGGCTTCGTACTCGCCAGCGATAAGAATGTCCGCATTGTCAGGAGTCAGCGGCTGGAAAAGCAGGTACTTGGTCGCCACGTCCATCGAGTTCTCGTACAATTTGCGATACTTATCCTCCAATCCTCCGAGGAGCAAGTATTGCTTGGGGAAGTACTCGTAGGTCGAGTCCGCACGACCGCCCAGTGAGAATGTGTCGCGGCCCCATTGCTTCGTACTCGACGTAAGATTTTGGGCTACGCACTGTGGCACTGCAGGGTCGACGGTGTTTGGAGGCATAAGTTGCTCGTCCGGGGACTGGGCATGACTTCTGGCGCCGGCACCGCCACTGACGGGGATGTTGTCATTCGCTCCGGCTCCCAGCTTCCCATCCTCCGACGCCGTCGACTTGTCAGTCATAGCTTTCGACTTCTTAACCTCGATCCTCTGCGTGTCATCGCCCTTGGACGCGGCGCTTCTGACCTCATCCTCGACTTCTTCCGCTAGGGTGTTGCCAAGCTGGCGCTTCTCCAATTTGGGCGCACCGGCTTCGAGTGCGTCCACTTCTTTTGGTCTGCTTCGAGCTAGCGAATCTGCCGTACTGGGATTTGCCGCCGCCTTCGCGCCCTTCTGATCCTCCGATGGCAGGGCGTCGTCCAATGGCTCCTTCTTGCTTGCCTTGTCCTGGAGCTTGCTCGGTGCTGATCCCATATCGCTAGTCTTGCCAGCCAAGAGCTTCTCTTTCGAGGTCTTGTCATCAAGCGCACCTTCCTTGACGGGATCGTTCCATCCCACGATTTTCGATCGCCCTGGCTCGCCCATGTGAAGAGGCTTGCTTGCAGCATCGAGAGTGTCTTCAGCATCCTCGTTGACGACAGCCGGCCGCTTGGTGGTATCCATGTTCTTCGGCTTCTGGCTGAGACCTGTTTCGCCCATGTCCATGCGAGCATCACCCTGAGGAGTTGACCCGATTTTTGGCATGTTCTCCATGATCGGTTCTTGCGGAGGCAGGACCGATACAGCATTGCTGATCTGCTGCGGCGCATCGCAGCCGCTCGCATCGACGTTAAGGGGGAACAAACCCGGAAGCCATGTCTGATTTGTTTCTCGTGTCTGCCACTCATAGAAAGCATCCGTAATCCGGTCGATGGCATCGTAGTACTTGTTCTCCATGGTCAATTGCGCCAGCCTGGTGAATTCCATGCTCAGACTCCCTAGCTCAGCCATGACGACGTTGGTGCCAGCCCGATGCGGTTGGCTCGCGTACGAGGGCTTCCAGTAGTAAAAGGTCACAGGCATGCGATTGGGAGTGTCGAAAGCCCCCATGAGCACCTCGCCTAGTTCCACGGCCTTGTCGAGCAGAACCTTGTGCTTGGCTCCACTGATGTCGTATGCACTCAGCAGGCCACCAAGATACCTAATCGTGGTTTCGAAGAGCGGGATATCCTCACGTTCACACACGGTAAAGTCAATCTTACCGACCCTTGCAACGGCCTCCTCAAATTCTTGCTTCATGCCCATGATCCAAAGTGTGTCCAAAGAGTCGACCAACGTAGCAGCCCATCCACCGAAGGGATCCTTGTAGTTGCCGGAGATTGGCCTGACCTCGTCATGTCCCCAAGCCTGATCCCTATATCCTCGCCATGCCATCTGCGCCACGTTCTTGATGGACGACAGCTTTTGCAACCGATCGGTCTTCTCGGCCTCCGACTCTTTCTTGAAGTTGAACTGGATTTGGGGAATGGCTTTTGGTGTACCGGTCGGTAGCGCGATGGTTGAGGAGATAGGGAAATTCTCCGGCTGCTTTGACCAGTGGACAGTTTCCACAGGTCGTGGTCTCGAGAAGTCGTCCTGGCGCCCTGAGCCCGGGTTGGTCTCATACTCTGGCGCAATAACGACCTTGGGCTTCTTCTGATCGGGCCTCCCAGCACCTGCCTTTAGGTCGTCCACGCTAGGGCTCTTGCCATCTGCTGCTTCTTTACCAGACTCGGACTTGGAGCCCTTACCAGGCGTCGAGACCGCTTTCGAATGGTCCTTCTCCTGGCCATGCAGATGTGATGGCTCTTCCTCTGGATCCTCGTCATCTTCATGTGTGGGCTTCGCCTTCTTCGTAGGCTCCGGTTTACGTTCTCCACCTAGATCTGGCTTGACTCCGTTGTCGACATCATTCTCTCCGAGCTTCGCTTGCGCCTTCTCCTGGGTTCCAGCAACGATCGATCCTAGTTGTTTCAGAGATGGCGTGGATATGCTTGAAGGCTGCCATGTGCCATCGCTGGCGAAGTAGTAGTACACTCCAAAGATTGCAAAGATCGTGAACACCACAAAGGCGCGGTAACGACGGTATCTCAGCATGGCTCTCGCCTGACTCGGCTCAACTCCGCATCAGTTGTCGCGACGGTGTCGATTGCGGTGTAATAATGTCGTGACTGTGCGCCGAAGAACATAAGAGAAGTTGTGCACCAACAGCTGCTGCTTACAATAGCGAAGGTTCGTTAGCGTGAGTGAGCGAAGGGTGGATGTGGAGAGATCTTGGATCGTGGTGGTCAAGGGATCCCTGTCCGAGGTCTTCAGGGCACGGGGGGACGTCGATGAAACAGGTCGGGAGCTACAGTAGTAGCTTGGCCACGGATCTCCGCAGCGACCTCGATGCAGGAGGGCAAGGCTACCCGTACTTGCGAGTTCACTACAGCACTTAGCTCAGGGTTCGATTTTTGCTTTTCTCGTATTCTTATAAGACAAGAAGCAACGACGGCTGCTAATAAGGTTGTGGTCTATATCGGTGAGACAGCACTGTCCGGATTTCCGATTGTCTCACGGGCTGACATGCTCAACAGGTGGACTACAACACCTTGCTTGTACGCTATCCTGTGCAGACTTGGCGGTCGCAATGGAAAACGCACCGAGCCATTTTGCACAGCATATCTATGGAGGTACTTGCATGTCCAAGTGATCTTGTACGAGCCTGCCCTGGTCGTCGGCGCCATCTGAATCTTGTCTTGGAGGCTCAAACATCCTATAGAATGCCAAGCACCGCCTGGTCTGATACGCATGTCACAGAGTCTGTGAAGCTGGTAGATGTTCTAGACGAGCGTGTCCGGAAGCTCGTGAGTGGCATGACGGGCATCAGAGGCAAGGAACAATCCGTGACCGCAAGCTACAGGACATGACAACCGATCTTTGAAGTCTGTTCGATCTGGCATACACAATCACCACTGAAAGAGGCAGGGTCTCGTCACGTATGTGGTCATATTCTGCTTTTAACTGACCGCTACTGATCGTCAATGCCAGGTGTCCCTGATTTGCCCTGTGAAATGTTAGCCACATCCGCACTTCTGCTTGAGATGTCTACTCACCATCTGCCTCGCCTTCAACATCTCATCACAAAGCAAGAGATTGCTCGCGATTCCCGTCGCACTCGACACATAGGCCCTCAGCACCCTGAAGCTGTCATACACCCCCTCCAACACCGGATCCATCGGCTCTCCCGTCGTCAGATCCAGCCCAACCACATTGCCCTCCGTGACCTCATCTTGCAACGCCGCTATGGCGTCTTGGATATCATGTCCGCTGTTCGCCGCTAGTGTCTTGGGAATGACGAGCAGCGCGTCCGCAAACGCCGTGACGCCCCATTTTGACTTGCCTTTTACCGTCTTGCGGAAAGCCTCCGAGTTCAGATGTGCGGCGCAGGCGATTTGGTATGCCCCTGCTCCTGGCACAACAGAGCCGTCGACGATCATGTTGTAGACTGATCGTAGACCGTCACGGACCGCGTCCTTGATCTGCGTGATGGTGTGGCCATTGGGCCCTTTGATGAGGAGTGTCACGCTCTTGGGATCCTTGACGTCTTCGATGAAAGTGAACTTCTCCTCGCCAAGCTGGTGCTCGTAGACTTGGCCTGCCCAGCCGAGGACGTCGGGCGAGAGATCATCTACGCTGTTTTGTGCGATGCCGCCGCAGATAAGTTGGAGGCGTTCCATATTTCTCCGCTTTGCCCGGCGAAGGGCGAAGATGCCATTCTTGGCGAGAACGTCGAGGGAGAGAGGGTCGATGCCTTTCTGGTTGATGATCACAAAGCCTTTCTTGCCATCCGTGCCACAGACCTCCTTCTTCAGCTCCACAATTTTGCGCAGCTTGTCGTCTACGAAGCGTCGCTCGGACTCTACCAGCTTGTCGCGTTGGTCTGCGGATGAGTAGTAGAACCCAGAGTTGATCTCAGACTTTTCGTATTCGAGGGAGACATTGAGGGTGAGGATGAACGCGTTATCGACTCGCTTAGGCATGTCCGGATGCCGCGCACCGTGATCCAGTGCAAGTCCTCGAATGAGTTGTGTGTCTGCTGCTGTCCTGTGTTGCATCGTCATGATCTCCACCATGTGTAAGTCCGGCTTCGCAGGAGCATTGTAGATGGTGAGCACAGCGTCCACAATGTCCGGAGTGAGCTGCTCCGCCAGGCTTGCGTTGATCTTTGTCGCTAACGATGTCCGGGCTACTGACAGAAGAAGCTCCCGGTCCACCTCCTTGGGCATTTTGAAGTTGTCCAAAAACTTCAAGGCCTCCGTCCGCGCAACCTCATAACCGTCCGTGATCACTCGCGGGTGCAGTCCTTCTGAAATGTATCTGTCTGCTTGCTTGAGGAGCTCTCCCACCATTAATACTACCGATGTCGTCCCGTCGCCAGTCATGTCATCTTGTGCTGTCGCTGCCCTGGCGATCATGACCGCAGTCGGATTCTGTATTTGCATCTCTTTTAGCAAGACACTGCCGTCTTTTGTGAGCTTGATCCCGCCTGACCCATCCACCAGCATCTTGAGCGTGCCCGATGGGCCGAGATTCGATGCAAGGACATCTTGAAGACCTTCGCCAGCCGATATGTTGACCTTGAGAGCCTCTCCACGTCTCTGCACGGATTTAGCTACTCGATCCAGGCGGGGGCTATGGGCCTACTCACTCTTGACTCCGCCTTCGGGTTTAAAAGTTGTGCGGCCGACATGTCGAAGGCGTGTATAGACTACGATTCTTTTCAAGTTCGCAGGCTGCCAACAGTGTAAGTGCGGTATGGAAAGATATTAGTCGTCGCAAGCTCCAATCTGAAAGTCATGAACTTTTCCCAAGCTCGCGTTTCCACGCGACCAAAAAGTGGTCTTGGCATTGAAAGCTCCCGTTGCGCACCATCGGTTTGGCCCACCGTCCTCGAAAAATCGGAGAGCTCCACCAAAATTTCGACCTCGACTTGTGCCCGCCGACGTAGCATTGACAGTCCCAGCGCACCTCGAGCGCATGCAGCAAGACCTTCACAACCGATAACCAGACCATCTTCGTCCAACATGTCTGTGGACTATCTCCTCCACGAGTCCTCCGTGGGCTATGCAGTCCGTTCCCTCTTCAAGTCTTTCGAGCGCCCGGCTAACCCCCCAGGTCTTCAAAGTCAAGCTGCAGGCCGACACGATTGGCAATCGACTCAAAGAAGTGCAGCAGCAGTCGACCGATCTTGCCAAATTTGGGAAAATGGTGGAAGTGGTTTCCTTCGCTCCTTTCGAGGGTGCAGCACAAGCCCTACAGAACGCCAACGACATCTCCGAGGGACTGGTTTCGCCATATCTCCGGACAGTACTCGAGGCAGCCCTACCAAAGGCCGGGAAGAAGAGTAAAGTCACCCTGGGTGTCACGGACAAGAATCTTGCTGGTGGAATCAAGGATAACTTTCCCGGACTGCAATGTGAGACAGGCGAGACGTCTGAGATTGTCGCGGATCTGCTCCGGGGGATCAGGTTGCACAGTCACAAGCTGTTGAAGCAGTTGCAGGAAGGCGATGTCGAGAGGGCGCAGCTAGGTCTCGGTCACGCATACTCGAGAGCGAAGGTCAAGTTCAGCGTACAGAAGAACGACAACCACATCATTCAGGCCATTGCGACGATTGACCAGCTGGACAAAGCATGCAATACCTTTGCGATGAGGGTAAGAGAGTGGTACGGGTGGCATTTCCCCGAATTGGTCAAGATTGTCAGCGACAATGGGACGTACGCGAAGCTGGCACTACACATCCAGGACAAGAAGCGATTGACCGATGAGGATGTGCATGATCTGGCGGCAATTGTTGGTGATGACGAGGCTGTGGCAAAGAGTATCATTGATGCAGCCAGAGTGAGCATGGGGCAAGACATTGGCGAAGAAGACATGGAGAACGTAATGATGTTCGCGAAGCGCGTTGTCAGTCTCACCGACTACCGCAAGACGGTTGGCAGCTACCTCGTCAGCAAGATGGGCATCGTAGCACCTAATCTCGCGGCGCTCATCGGCGAGACTGTGGGCGCACGCCTCATTCAGAAGGCCGGCTCGCTCACCAACCTTGCAAAATACCCAGCATCAACAGTCCAGATTCTCGGAGCAGAGAAGGCGCTGTTCAGGGCTCTCAAGACGAAAGGCAACACTCCCAAATACGGTATAATCTACCACAGTAGCTTCATCGGCCGTGCTGGCGCGAAGAACAAGGGACGGATATCACGTTTCCTCGCAAACAAGACCAGTATCGCTTCGCGCATTGATAACTTCTCCGAGCAACCGAGCACGAAATTCGGTCTTGCCCTCCGCGACCAAGTTGAAGAGCGTTTGGAATTCTACGCCACTGGTAAAGCTCCGACTAAGAATCAAGATGCCATGGTAAGTTCTTCTCTCCAATCACCCTCTCAGGCTCCCCTAGGAAAGGATGCTAACACACCACAGGCCTCTGTACTAGCGCAGATTGACGACAACTCAGACGACGAAGCCGATCCTTCCGCACCCGCAGAAGACGCACTGCCCGCACCCGGCGTAACGGCCGCGGCGACGGAGCAGGCCCTGCGCAAGGAGAAGAAATCCAAAAAGGACAAGTCCAAGAAGCGAAAGTCCGAGGCGGTCGAAGACGCGGATGGAGACGTGAGCATGGCTGTCGTCGGGGCCGAGGCGGACAGCGACGACGCGGACAAGGCCAAGGTCAAGAAGGTGAAGACGGAAAAGGTCAAGGAGGACAAGACGGCGGACAAGAAGAGGCGAAAGAGCGAAGGGGTGGATGAAGAGGAGCGTAAGAGGAAGAAGAAGGAGAAGAAGGAGAAGAGGAAGAGTGGATGATCGAAAGAGAAAAAAAAAAAATGAATCTCTCTCACGTGTGTAAAGCAGAGGATCAACGTGGGGTCCAAGTCCATCAATGGGTGATTGGCATGACGGCGTTTCGGAGTCGAGCAATGGTCTTGGTGTAAAGGGGGGACTCGAGGAGGGAATGTGATGTGATGTTGATGTTGATGTGAGGCGGATGTCCGTCGCAAACAAAGGGAGATCAGGGGTGTCGGGCGACAACTTGCACAGCTCGAATAGTTTCCATGAGACAATACCATTTTCATACTTTCATACCACACTAAAAGGATGCACACAAAATCGTCACCATGCACGATTTGAAAGCCCCTATCTCATCCCACTATTTCCAACTGACTGAATCTTGTCCCACCACAGCTCACTCCACCACTTCAAAGCTCATCGTGGTCCGCCGCACCACCTTCGTCATCAAGCACAGCCGAAGCGACCGCCTCGGCCGCCTCGCTGGCCTTGCTGACGACCTTCTCGGCAGCACCCTTGGCCGTCTCGGTGGCCTTCTCACTAGCGGCCATCGCCTGCTGGGGCATGTCGCCCGTGGCCTTGGCGACATCATCCTCCTCATCATCGTCCTCTTCCATTGATGGCTTACGACCCGCGAGACCATCAACCTTGTGGCTGCCGTTGTCGCGGATGAACTGCGCTAGGTCCTCGACTGTGCGGGAGCCCGAGTATTCGATTGGCGAGTCCTTCTTGCCGGCTACGTAGAGCTTGATGGTGGGAAAGCCTTGGATCTCATCAGGAACGTCGTTGGCGGTGGCGTCGACCTTGGCGACGGTGATCTTGTCTTTAGCGTTGGCATAGAGGGCGCCGAGTTCCTCGTACTTGGGAGCAAGACTGAAAGCGTTAGAGATAGTGAGATGAGGAGGAGAAGGAAGGGCTTACGCTTTGCAGTGACCGCACCATGGAGCGTAGAACTCGATGAGAACGTCCTTCTTGTCGTCAAGGACGACCTGCTCGTAATTCTTGGCCACAACAACTGTGACGGGGCCGTCGTTGGACTCGGGGATGGGCTCGCTCTTGATGGACGGCTCGGCCTTGCCGCTGACAAAGTCGGAGACGAACTTCTCAATGTTCTTGGCCGTGATCTTCTCGTCCTGGGAGAAGGGGAACTTTTGGTTCTTGTTGATCTCCTGGATGGCGAAGGCGGGCCACTTGCCGACTTCGAGGTTGAGGTTGCCGGCGTGTTGGCCGAAGGACTTGGCGTCAATGGTGGCGAAGGAGACCTTGCCCTTGAACTTCTCGGCGACAGCCTTGAGGTCTTTGGCGAGAGTCTCGCGCTCGGAAGCCTCCTCGGCGAAGATGTATGCGAGAGGCACACCAGCCTAAACCTGCGTCAGTGTTCATATCCGGAAGGTCTTGTCGATGCACTCACGCTCATGTAGCCAGCGTAGGTATCAGGGCCGACCTCACCGATCAAGGGCGTAGCGGCGGTGGTAATGAAGCTGGTGATGGCCGCGGCCTCGAACTTCTCGGAGAAAGTGTTCTTGCCCTCGTCAAAGCTCTTGTACAAGACGATAGCTGGCTGTTTGACGCCGTCCTTCTCAGCCAACGCCGCATCGCTAGTTGCGCCGAAGAGATGGCTGTCTCGGAGGGTATCGGCGACGGATGAGAAAGTGGTGTTGGAAGTCTTGTCGTCAGCGGCGAAGTAGCCAACGACGACAACCTTGTCTTGGGTCTTGAAGTCCTCAATCGTCTTGGAGTCGACGATTGTGACGGCAGGCATGGACTGCTTGGTCATGTAAGAGATGATACTGTCGTGTGTTACTCGCTGATTCTCCCTGCTGTTCACGTCCTCAAACTTACGCGTCGGCCTTCCTCTGCCCCGGGTAGGTCGCTGGGCTGTCATATTGACCCTTGCGGAACACCTTGAGGGTTGGGTAACCCTCGACACCCTGGTCCTGGCACAATTGCGTCTCTTCCGTGCAGTCGACCTTTGCGAGGGGGATGTTCTTCTCCTTCAGCGTTGTTGCAGCCTCTTCGTATTCGGGGGCAAGAGCTTTGCAGTGGCCACACCAAGGGGCAAAGACTGTGAGAGATATGAGTACGTGTGCCTTGGCGAGCCGGATGGCCTTGTGGAGCTTACATTCTGCGAGCACGAGGTCGTGCTTCTCAACAAATGGCTTGAAGGTATCTGTCTTCAAGTCGTGGACATCGCTAGCAGCTGCGAGAGCTGCAGCGCCCAGGAAGCTGAGAGTCGCAAAGGAACGCATATTGACTGTGAAGACAAGAGATGCGACAAGACCGGGTATGGACAAGAAGCTGAGGAGTGATGTAGAAGGATCAATCCCAGCCGTAGCAACGAATTTAAAAACCAGGGTCGCAGCTGGGAGGGGGATGATTTACAAGCAGCTCCCCGAGTTTGGAGAACTGGCCAGGTGGCCCGGCTTGATTGACGAGAGCTGGCGTTGGCCCAAGGGTCCCTGACTACTCCTGTTCCGTTTCGACTCGACTCGAGTCCTCCCCGGCAGAGCCGCATCATGCCACATGCGGAAAGGGCGCGCTCCTCCGCCAACTCTGTTCGCCATGCAGGTTGTCTATCGAGGTGGCACTCGCTACACCTCGCTTGCTCTTTGCCTAGTCGGGCGGGCATCAAGCATGCATTCATAAATCCTTGGATGCTCTCTGAGTCTTATCTGCGCTGCCCGGCTTACTCATAGCGACGCCAACGTTCTTGTTAGGTGGTGGCATGTTGCAGAACATCAATTGAAAAGACCAAGACCTGCTTATTAGACAGGGCCTTGGGCGCTATTGTGCTCAGGGTTCTGGCCCTGAAGATCCGGAACCCCTCTCACGCGTTCCACGAGTCATATAGTCATGTCTGTATCAAGTCTGACATGCTTTCATGGGTTGATTTAGGACGTATAAAGTGTCTAGAGCTTACGTGACGCGACTCATCCGACCACCTCTCTCGTCAGGGCAGCGGCTTCTCTCTTTCCCCTGTCCACATCGAGTAGACTCATCGGCAGTATAGGAATCCCAATCAGAGCGGCCAGGAACCAGAAGGCCGGTCTGATCTCGCCTGTAGCGTCGGTAATGGCACCTACAACAGCAGGACCAAAGACGCTGCTGCCCTTGTCCGTGACTGCGTACAGGGCATAGAAAGCAGCCTCGCTGCCTTCTGGTATGAGCTCGCCGAATAGTGATCTGCAATAGCTGCTGAGGCCTCCGAGTACGAATCCATACACTGCTCCTAACGGGTACATCTCCCAGGGCTGCTGCAGACCGATGACTCCAAGTCGCTGGATGGCGGGGATGAATCCGAGTAGACCGTACAAGGGGATCATCTCGAAAAGAATGATGCACGCCAGAATTGTCTTTGTCGGTGTCCATCCAAAGGTCCGGCTTATGGTACTCCAAGTAAACGCACCACACACGCCACACGTGGTGGCAATGATGTTGATCATGATCAGAGCTGCAGGCTTCATATTCAGGGTCGTTTTGGCGAACAGAATGGCCGTTCCAGACACTGTGGCAATTGCATCAGATATCATGAACCAAGCGAAGAGGAAAAGCAGGACATCCTTCTGACGGCGTGCTCGGATGACCGTCTTGGCCAGATTCTTCCAGGAGTAGGTGATGTAGGCGAGCCACGAGCGCTTTTTGGCCTCCGTGTCTAACGAAATGGCTTTTGCTGCGACTTCGAGTGGCGGACCGGGTCGAGGTCTGAGACAGTATGCAGCCGGAATGCTGAAGAGAACCCACCAGCATCCCACAATGAAGAGGACGAGGCGGAGAGAAAAGTCCGACTCTCCGGCAGCCTTGACGATGAGTATGGACAAGACCAGGACGACCAGTGCAGCCAGGTATCCGAATCCGATACCATATGATGAGATCTTGGTAGAGAGCACCAATTCTGGTGATGGCGCCGCAGGATGTTTCGGCTGTGTGTCGGGATGCGTGCCTGGGAGTAAGCCCGACGCTGGGTCTGCCACGTCTTCTTCATCGTCGTCGTCGGATCTGGAAACACGATGACGAGCTTCTTCGGCAGGTCCGGTGGCCGAGGTGAAGCTTTCGGTGAGATTGATCGATGGCTTCTGGACTGACGGATGCCACCTGACCAGGAGGGGGAGATAGGCGTTCAAAAGCACGAAAGTGGCCCCAAGACAAACGTTGGCTATGATAGCCCACAGAGCGCCAAGCGCGTATACCGAAGAGTTGATAGGCAGAAACAGCATAAGAGCAACCGCACCGACGGCTGCAAAGGACAGGAGCAATGTCTTGCGGTAGGCGCCGTGGTCCGCAGCACCGGACATGGTGATGACCACCAACGCCTGCAGCAAGACGCTGATGGAGAAAGTGTACATGGCGAAGCTTGCAGTGTTGATGTCGGAACCCAAGAAGGGTACCAGACACTGTGCCGCCTTGGGTGGCGGCGGTCGTCTGATAGTGAGCATCCCTTGTTCAGGTGGAGGGAAGCCAGCCTCGGGTGCTTGATTGCACGGTGTCGTCCTGTCTGACTGGAGCACTCCATGTCCCCGGGCGAGCTGCTCGAGAGCAATCGGCATAAAAGAGCTGACCGCAGCAATCACGACGACTTCTGCTGCACATGAATAGCTGTAGAAACCGAGCAGCTCCTTCGTGGACGTCGGACGGCAGTCCTCTCCCTCATACCTGGGCACGACGGAGCCCGCGTCGGCCTCGTCGGCCTCATCGAGACTGGAGTAGCCAGTGTCATTCATCACCTCGAGCGTGGCCTCGGAGTGTCAAGTCATCCGCAAACAAGTCAAGTCCATGAGATTGGAGCTCTTCTATCTGTATCCTGGCCGTTGCGTGAGATGAGATGTCCCTAACGGCGAGCGTCCAGCATGGCCAAGGGGCCAAGGTCGAGTCCCTGTATCAGCCAATCACAGGTCCGCGTGCAAGCTCACGTTCGGGGATCAGCAGATACCTCGATCGACGCGGGGATCAAGACGCAGGTCAAACAAGAGCAAGGATGACTTACATGGTCTGGTGAGGGAAGACACACATGACTTGCAGGGTCGTCATTACTTGTACGGCTAGGTAGGCAGGTGACGGACAGGGTCGTCTCATCGTCGTCTGGTACCTTGCCTGAGTGCTTGATATGCGGAAACGGTTCAAGCCCTGCTGCGTCTATAGCACTTGCCGGATTGGATAGGGCTGTGGAAAGAGAAGCAGCCACAGAGAGCCACAAGGCCTTTATCAGTGCAGACAGTAGAGGAGTAATGAACCGGCTGGGGGCAACTCGGTTCGATGTCCACGACTGCAAGCAACAGCGACAGCGCATCGTCAACCATGTGGTCCACAGTTATCACACCTCCACCCTTTCCTATTCTAAACACGGCAGTTCATCAGCCTGAACACGAGAAGACGCTTTGTGCACAAGGCGAGCATGCACGTGTCTGTCCTCTTCCTCTCACGGCGTGCACGCGATTGAGAGCAGAGAGACGCGGTTGGCTGTTTTCTTCGACCTGCCGTGGTGTAAAGGGAGGCCGGAAAGTGCAACGAAGATGGGCGACGAGAAGAAGCTTCTTCTGTCGTTGAAGAGTCCGTAACTTTAGGTCGTGGTTGTGAAGTGTGAGGAGAAGGTACCCGGACAGCAGCAGCGAGCGGGGAGTGCCGAGATTTGTCTCTCCCGTCGCTGATCAAAGCATCTCGGTCCCTTTGCCTTACTACAACCTCACCAAAAGATTGCTTCCATTGCTTCCCTTCGCGAAACTTCCCACCACTACAATATTTATCGCAACCCGTCTCAAACCTCCACAATTGGGCTTTGCGACCCATTGAACTGCGAGGGTCGCACTCGCGCATCGCTGTCTCGCTCTGCTCGGAACCCGTCGCCGTGACATCACCCTTGTTCCCGCCGACTGCAAGGACGACGGAGATTATCACGAGCTAGCGCTACTATTTCACCACCGCATCCATTTCGCTGGCTTCGCCTTCCGCTACGTTTCGCGCCAATTCCTGTCCGTGGACAGCAAACTCTACGTGCTGTGCGACACGCAAGACTCTGGTAGTTCAATAAGCGCCAGGACCTGGCTGGCACCGCAGATCTTGCCCGGCTGGCCGTACAGCGGTCGGCCAGAGGATTGGCGATACCCTTCATGCTTCATCGGAGCGCGATTGTAGCATGCCGGGCCGACTTGTGATGGACGTCAAAGAACCTCAAGGTCTAGGAGGCCTCAAAAGAGACGGAAGTCACTTGTCACAATCGTCGGAAGGCCGCGAACAAAAGCGAGTCGCAAGCGATGCTTCGCGCGCACAGCTCAATGGTGGACCGGCACCACCAACAAATGCTGCGAGAATCCCTGGCACGACGACCAACGGAGCTTCGCAGCACGATGGCGGTAAAGCCACAACCAAGGCGGAAGCTGGTTCGAGAGATGAGCTCAGGGAAGCTCCACCGCCGGAACTAGAGCATTACCGCGACACGTTGGTCCCATTTGGCAAGATGGTGGAGCGCATGGCTCAGCAAACCTATTTCGATCTCTCCGAGGCCATCGAGTCACTGGCAGATGTCCACATCGATCCCCAGGCGCAATTGACAAATGGCGTCGGCACGCAAATCCCTCAAGACAAGTCGAGGCAAAGTGTAGACAAGAAACTGCGCCTGCTTAACTTCGCTCAGCAACACAAAGATCGCTTCATCAAGGCTCTTGTTCTTTCCGACTGGGCACGGAACATGGATGAAATGGCGACTCTAATCGATGTCAGCATGTTCTTGCGCAAACAAGATTGGGCCACGCACGGCGCTGCCGACGGTATTCAGAGACTCAAGGAGAACATGATCGGTGCAAAGATGCCAAACCCCAATATAGAGGGTGCGCTTGAGCTGTTGTCAACTGGACAAGCACCCTGGATGCCGGATTTGGGCTATGTTCCACCCGAGCCGCTCACGGCGCAGGAGCTTCTGGACACCCTGTCGGATATGGACTTCGCCCTATCTGTACGCCTGAATCTCCACGAGCAGCTCCCAGCTCACTTCCAGAATTACACAATCGCCAATGGTCGCGCCACTTTCATCGTAGCGGGTGAATTTGAGGTGGACCTTGCTGTCGCCGATGACGACCCCGAATCCCCATTTTACTTCATCGACATACGATTATTGTTTACTCCTGCCTCTTCTTTCAACAATGACCGCCTACGCAATCAGCTCGAGGGTCGGATGAATGAAGTCTTGGCCATCAACGGTCTCGAGGGCTGCGACGAGTTTCTACATAACTTTGTCCTAACCCATAAGCTGAATGTTATCCGATGCCAAGCCCTCGACCTCGCGCGAGGCAAGTGGATCGATAACATTGACGTGCAGGCTATTCATCGCTCAGTGGTGATACACTACTGGAAAGGCCAGGCCGGAGGCAAGAATTGGATCGAGTTGGGGATAGCCAGCAGTAAAGCAACAACAGGCGCGAAACGCAAGCCTTTACCCCAGATCTCCTGTCGTTGGTTCAGGCGAGGCCAGGAAGTCATGGATCATGATCTGGCTTTTAACTTTGATGCTCTATCCGCAGAGGACATGCTCGACCAGGTCATCGCGAAACATGCAAGCGGTCGGCTCACGAATCTTGCTACCGGTCTGGCTGCTCTGTCTCAAGGCTCCACAGTCTTCTCACAAGATCTCGAGACTTCGACTGCCGATGCTTTCGATTGCTCGCTCCGTATTGTTATTCGCGGTTCCAGCGCGCCCCTGAACATCAGAATTGATCCGATACAGGGCGTCTTCTGCGTTCAACCCCAGTCACCTGCCACTAAAGACATCGAGAGAGTATTGAACGGTGAGCCGTCGGCGAATGGCGCAGCAGTAGTCAGATATCATTTCTGCAGACAGCAGCTGGGCCACATCGAGTCGCGAGCGCGCACGCTCGGTCTAGTGAGCGTAGACAACGTGACACACCGAGGCGCCGCAACATCGATCTTGCGGGAGACCGTAGTATTCACGACATTACAGCGACCATCGTGGAAAGCTGTTCCTTCAGCAACAAACAATCATGCCCTTACCCTGACCTATGACCTCGTAAGAGGTCCGAGCTGGTATCTCTCCCAGATTGATGGATCGAAATCGGCGCTTTGTATCGAGAAGCTCGAGCCTCTACAGCTCCAATCAACCTCTCCCGCAGGGCCCGGCATCAAAGATCTTCTGCTCCTTGAGCGTCAGGCCCTGCGCAAGGCCTCGGAGTCATCGCTGAAACGTGAAGTCGGAGAGCCCGCCAAGGATTGCATTGCTCAGAGCGGTGCATCCGAAGAGCAACGAACGTTCCCCTTGATGTATCCTCCGACTCGGTTCTTATCAGGGCACAGCAAGGCAGCCGCCCGCGTATACGAGGACTTTGGCACCATAGATCTGGACGTGCCCCGGCCCGACAGTGACACTGAAGGCACGATCTGGTCATATCGCACGCGCTTGCATGCAAACGTCCCTCGAAAAACCGTGCAGCTACTGCATCATAGTCTAAAGGGTAAGCAATCGATATGGGTGGGACAGAAGGGAGAGGTCCAAATCATCATTCGTGCCGGCTTGACTCGGCCGATCAAAGACAAGCTGGAGGCGAAACTCTGCGCCATCACGGACCTGTGCGATCATGTCAATGTGCTTGCACAACAGCACTTTGCTATCGTCGATCTGAGGCTGGATAGCGTCAGCTTCTCCTATGCACCAGATCTCACGTGTCGAGTTAGGTTATCCAGCATGGCGGAAGGCCCTCTTCTGGACTTTGGAGGAAGGAGAAGCAAAAGTCAAGCCAGGACGAATCCGCATGCCGCGATCAGCAAGCAGCTCGAGACGGTCTTCGTCTCGTCGGATCCGTTCACCGTTATGACGTCGATCCCCGCTGCGAAACTAGCCGACTTTTGCCAAGTGCTTCGAGCGACATTGCCGCTGCTCGAATGCGCAAGGGAGCTCGAGAGCCGAGATCCGGGCTGCAGCATCACCTTCCACTGCCATAATGCACTCGAGTACCGTCTCGTCTACCGTCCGCCACTGCCAGCCATCACTCTCACCATCACGCACAGGACTCGTGAAGGGGCACTCAGCTGGTGGGTCAAGCCCTCGCTTTCCAATACCGAAGATCGCATCAGGTCGACACTCGGAGCGCTGTTCAAGTCAAAGGGCCAAGGGTGGGAGGGGATGCGGACTGCGGTGCTCGCAGGCGCCGAGGGCCTGCGTGTCTTCCTCGGCCAGATTGACGACGTGATTAGGAAGATGGAGGGCCCACCAGAGCAGGAGAGTGGGCAAGTCATGCCGCAACAGCCGCCGGCACAGCAGCAGAAAACCCAAGGTCAGAATGCGGCGCAGAACAGAAATAATCAGAAGCCTGGTAACAAGCAACGCGGGCAGGAGATTGTCGTGCTGGACTAGAGATCCAGGATAGGGAGGGCATGGATGGACCGCATACTTTGCTTCTTCCTAGGCGCAGCTGATGGGAGCCACGATGTTTTTTTTTTCGTCGTCGGCGGCTGTGTAGGATATGTATAGGGTTCCTGCTGGGGGTTGGGGCCGCGGGAGGGCGGACGTTATCGTTGTCGAGATGGGGTTCGGCCAAGGACCACAAGGCGGATCATCGTAACCTTGCGAAGACGCGAGGCACGACGGGTTTCCCCGTTGCTTTTTTGTACTTATACCCCAAGATACAGTGCTCGAGTGGGGAGCCGTGCGACAGGCATTGCAATGATGAATGAATAATCAAATTGGCATGGCGTGTGCCTAGGGCGTGAGTGTGGGAGATGCTCTCGACTTTTCGTAGCGATCACTACTCAGTGCATGTCGTTGCAGGCCCAGACACACGACCAAGGCTACCTTGTTAGTCTCGATTAGAAATAGAGTCCATCTGAACACGATAAGCGAGAGTCATGAGAGGATCGTCGGGCTCAACTCGCCTCCAAACGAGACACGCAGCAGACGACACAGCACACGATACAGCACACGATACAGCACACGATACAGCACCCCAAGGAGTCGACACGGATAGTAGTTAGTACCTCCTAATAACGCATAATGCTCGACGACTAGGGCATGACCGGCAAGCATTCGTGCCATCGCCAACTGACGACAATCAAACCAGGAGCCCAATACTAGGCCCAGATGGGGCCAGTCCTGCCTGTCCCGAAACTCGGATGCTGATGCGCACGGGGACGAGATGAGCTAGGCACGACGTGTTTGGAGGCTGCTCGCTCGCTCGCTGGGAACATGGTACCCGCGGCCGGATGCCATGCGACGATGTTATTTTTTTTTAAGTATATTTATCTCACTGTCTGTCATTATTGCTGTTGCAGACTTTCCGACTCTTGCTCCCACCTGCATTATTCTCGTCCATGGAGTGCCTGCCCCCACGAGCCCCGAAGCGGAAAGGCGCGGCCAAGATGTCGACGGGAGCTGCTGCTTACTCACCCAGTGCGGCTGAAAAGGGCCGGGCAGGCAGTCTTTGGTCTTCCTCCAGTCACAGTCAAGGTCCCTCCAGTACCTCCAGTCACGGTCAAAAGTCCTGGCAACAGTTCCTCCAGCCGATTCCTCCAGCCGATTCCTCCAGCCAAATTCCTCCAGCCAAATTCCTCCAGGCAATTCCTCTCATCAGCGTCAGCGCTTGCGTGCAGCCCATTCGCTCCACCACCCACACCACCCCGTCCGCCGCGACTACCACACCCGCGACCCTCTCCGAGACCTCCGCAAACCCATCTTGGGCACGTCGGCGCATTGAGCTGGAGCTCTTGTTGACAGAGCTGCGCGCGTTTCTTGGATACAGTGCTCGCACCAAACACTGTAAGAGCTCCCCACGCCGTGCTTTTCCTCTCCCCCAGTCACCATATCTTTCCCCCCGACGCGTTTCCGCGACCGTCGTCCTCCTCCACGCTCCGTCGTCCAATCGCCCAGAGCGCCATCGGTTTTCATTTCGAATGCGCCAGTGGCATCTTCCCTGAGCGCACATCGTCATCACCCCAAGAGTCGCGCCCTCGACTGACCCGCTCCTCCCCATCGCAGGCCGAATGTCGCGCTACTAACCCCGACCGCCAACCATGAGCTGGCCCCAGCAGCAACAACAACCGCAAAATGGCGTCTTCCCGGGCATGCTCGATGCCTCGAATCAGCAAAACCTCTTCGATCCCTCCATGAACCAGATGTACAATGGCGCCGGCATCAATCCCAGCCAGTTCAACAATCCCCACATGCAACAGCGCATCCCCAATGGCGCCATGCATCCCCAGAACGCCTTCCAGAACCAGACCTACAACGTCGGCCAGGTCATACCGTCCAAGAGGGGGAGTGATGGCATGGCCATGTCACCGGGACCCCAGCAGAATACCACAATCAATGCGTCGAGATCGCAAACGCCCATGCAGCAGGGCGCCCCGTTCCAGGGACCTCAACCAGGACAGCAGTACCCGAACCCATATCAACATCTGCAACAGGGTGGATCCGCAACTGCATCCCCCTCGCCGACGATACAGAATCAACAATTCCGACAACCTCAGCCCCCACAGCGGATTACCTCGCAGTCGCCAGCGAACTTTGCTCAGATGCCCCACAGCGCGCCGGGCCAGATATCGCCTGCTCCCAACCAGCAACAACAACAACAACAGCAACAACAGCAGCAGCAGCAGCAGCAGCAACAGCATAACATGTCCATGTCTCCCCAGGCACAGCAGCAAAACTTCTCGCCGAACCTTGCTGGCGGCGCCGGGTTTGGCCAGCCGTTTCCTAATCAGAATATGATGCCCCAAGGAATGCCGGGTGGCATGAATAATATGAGTGCTGTGGGGATGAATGCGACCGCACACATGCAGGCGCAACTGCAGCAGCGGCAGTATCAGCAACGCGTCCTCCAGCAGCAACAGCAGCAGCGCATGCAGAACGCGATGGGCCAGAGGCAAATGTCCGGTCCGATGAGTACGCCCATGCCGGGACAGATGCCTGGACAGATGGGCCAGCAATTCGCTCCGGGCATGCAGCCTGGACAGGCCATGGCGAACGGCCAGCAGCCGGGCCAGCAACCACCCGGTCAACAAGGCATGAGCCAACAAGACAAGGCGCGGCATTGGTTGATGACCCTACAGCAGTCGCTCCAGGCACAGGGAAAGCCTTTCAACGCGAATCCTCAGATTGGTAGCAAGGCCGTCAACCTATACCTCATCTGGGCGTGCATTCTGGGCATGGGCGGCAGCGCGAGGATCTCTGCCACCAACGCATGGCCTCAGGTCGCGGCAAAAATCGGCGTGCCCAACGATCCGACCGCCCTCCAACAGCTCAAACAAGCCTTTGATCTGTATCTCAGCGGCTACGAGCGACAGGTGATAGCTCAGAGACAGGCGCAACGACACCAGCAGGCGCAGATGAATGTACGGCAGATGGCTGGCCTCGGAGGCCAACAGGGATCACCTGGTCGACCTCAAACCGCACAACAAGACGGCCAGCAGAATCACTTTATGCAAACGCATCCTGGACAGCCCATGGGCATGCCGGGTCAACCCCCCCAACCACAAACTCCACAAATGCAACGACCCGGCAGCATGCAGCTCCAGAATGGCATGCCCGTCCCCGGTATGCCTGGGCCAATGACCCCGCAGATGGACCCGAGCCAGATCAAGCGACAACCCAGTATAAAGTCGGATTCGCTGCGATCGCAGTCGCAGGCGGAAGCATCTCCGGTGCCTAGCACCAAAGCAGCCTCCAAGGCCATCAAGCGGGAACACAGCATAGTCAAGCAGCCGGAAGAGCCTGATCCGAACTATATAGTCTCAATCTACGCACCCCGGGAGACGTATGGTGGATATGGTATCGATGCCATGGATGAGGTATATGCGACACTGGCGGGTCTGGCCCAGGAAAGTATTCGAGCCCAGACCATGTTCATTGCGGATGTGAGGGCTTTGACACTTAGCTTGCAGTCGGGCATCTCCTCGGAAGTGAGATATGCTATCGACACCCTGGCTGATCTGTCGAGTAAGCCTGTGTATTGGAAAGATCCGAGGATGCCGCAGCCTGTCATGGGAGTCATGATGCTGGACAAGTGCGAAGATCTACTGGATGCTATCCTCGATACCCTGGAAGAGGAACTCGAGTCGCTCGCGGACGGCGCAGCAGAGACCACTGACGCTGTCGATCTTCCCTCGTACGAAGACCTCCTGCGCAACACGCGACTAGAACAGGAATCGCTTCGTGACATTCCGTCACCTGGGTCCATCGCCTGGAGCAAAGAACACACCGCCGCCCGCATCATCGCCCTCCTTCAGATCCTGTCCAATCTCTCCATGGACCAATTCAATCACAATCAGCTCTCCTCACCTAATCTCACTTCTCTGATCTCCAACACGATCCGCCACATCGGTACACACCACCTGTTCCTCCGCTCCCATGAGAACACGATCGACTTTTACAAAATCGTGGTCACCTTCTTTTCCAACATTGCCGGCGCCAAGCTCGAGATCCCGACACGCGACGACACGCTGAACATCCTGCATTTCCTCCTCGCTTTCGCCCCTCAGCCCCCGCCAACTATCGACATGCGTCACGCGGCCGACAAGAAGAAGCTCCATTTCACGTCCTACACTGCCTCCCTGCACCGCTACGCCCCAGCAGCGATAGATACGCTGGCAAAACTCCTGGCGAGACAAGAGCCCAACAGAGTTTTCTTCAAGAGCATCTTCACCGAAGACGATGGCGTGGGCGTCAAGGCTCATGATCTGTTCACCCGAGCCTTCGGGCTTTGCATCTGTTTCTTACCCGAACGGAACAAGGGACCCTTGTTGCTCGAGGGAGAGCTCGGGGTGTTGAAACTTCGCAAAGCGTTTCTCGGCCAGGCCATGTTGGCCGCCGACATCTTGGCTTCGATGCTACCCGCGAGCGGCGGGCCAGGCCAAGGCAAGGAGAAGACCGCAAACGGGGACGGCGGGGCAGCAAACGGGACGAACGGGGCGCAGAACGGCACGGAGAGGGCCGCGGAGAAGACGGATCTCGCGAGGGAGTGGTTGGCGGCGACCAACTGCTGGCCGGCCGCGTTGCTGAGGATGGCACTCTTGCTGGCCACGGATCGCAGGGTCAATGAGAATCTGCTCCCGCCTCAGGAACGGCCCGTCCGTCGGGACCTGACGGGGAATGTGGTGCGGGATCGAGGCAACCATGTTGTCTTCGAGGAGGGGAACGATGTCCCCTCCATCACGGCCCAGAGGGCGCTGGCCATGATGGCGAAATTGGTCGAAGCGGTCGTCGCGGGGTCGAAGGGCGAGGAAGAGGACGAAAGGGATCATCTAGTGGGTGTCTTGGGTGATGCCTTGCCTAAGAGGGAGACGGTCGCGGCGCTGGTGGCGGCACCTCTGCCTGTGGACACCGAGGCCTTGAGGCTGATGGAGAAGTTGTACGAATTGGTGGTGCCGAGGGGGATGGGTGTCTAGGGCTGGGGGAGTCGGTGAGGGGTTAAGGACGTACGATTTGTGTGGATGGGAGTGATGGTGAGGGTGAGGATGAGGGTCAGTCAGGACGAGGACGTTTGTAAGCAGGGGAGACGACTGTCTAGAGTGTTGGGGGGGGGATTGTTTCGTGAATGGACGACCCGACTTGAGAGCGTCTCAAAGGTCGAAGAGAGGCAATAGGATGTATCAAATATAAGATTCAGCCTCGGCTTTGCATGCGGCTAGGTACGTCGCTGTAGATTGATGTACATGATCATTGCACTATTGAAATCATGAGGTGGTGTAGGCTTTGAGACTGAGAGGTATATGTACTCTGTTCCCTCTCCGCCGTCGCTTTCGTCAATCGTCATCAAGACGGCGGCAGGGCGTGTCAGCACGGAGTCACGAGTCAATCAACCATTTCATCATCTCACGTGTACGTAGTAGCCTTGTTCGGATCTTTCGATACGAAAAATACAGTCGAGAACTTGCACGGAAAAACACGATGATACAGGAACACACACCATGTCCTCCTCTTCTTGCCCCCCACCCCCCCCTTTCTTCTACCAACCCCTCCGCCCAACCCTTCCCAGAGTCCCATTCCCCGCTTCCCTAACAGAATAAGTACTATCCATCTCCCCCCACTTGAACGCACTGAACGTGACCTCCGTATCCGGCTGCAAAGCCCTGACGACCGCCGGCGCGCCCTCGGTAGCATTACACGGCCCGGCCTCGCCGCCGTCCAACCAGTTCATGAAGCCCGCTTCGTCCCACCAAATGCTCAGTGCCAGGACCATGCCTCTTGTCAGCGCGGCGCCCATGCCCCGCGCGGCCCCGACATCAAGGTACCTTTCTGCTCCGGCCGCGGCGCAGAAGGTGTCGTCGAAACGGTCCAAGGCCGGGAGTCGCGCTAGGAGATCCGAGGAAACGATCGCGCCGTCCTGGAGGTACAGGCGCTTGTACCCGATTAGATCCCCCTTGTCGTCGGCGGGGAACTGGGTTACTACCGTGATTGGCCGGCGGGTGTCGAGCTTGAGACCCGGGCCGTAGTAGGCTTTGTCGCCGATGCGGTATGGGTTGTGGCTGCACCCGTATTTGTCGCAGACGCCGTCGAATTGGCATTCGGTGCCCGTGCAGCCGTAGACGGAGGTGATGTTGCAGGGGTGGGGCGCGATGGCCGTGGCGCGGCTGTTGGCTTCCCAGATGTCCATTTCGGGACAGCAGACGCCTTTGCTGTCGATGTTGCCCTGAAGGGGGTTTGGTCAGTGGACGAGGTATGTGGGGAGGGAGGGAGAGGGAAATGAATCTCACCTCGCCGTTCAGGAACGGAGTGACATAGCATTGGGCATCGCAGTAGCCAGTCCCATAAGTGGCGCCACCGGGGTTGAGTTCGCTACGTCCGCCGTCGGCAGCCATCTCGGAGAGGTAAAGGGCGGCGTTCATGCCGCAGGGTAGCTTGGACATGTCGACGTCAAAGGAGAACTCTTGACCTGTGAGCTTGAGCATTTCATAGTTCTGTTCGTCTTCGGTAAGAAAGTAGACGCGAGGGCTGAGTGAGGAGAGGTCGCTGTCCCGGAGCATGTCCATGCGGAGCGAAGTGCCGTTAGTTGTTACGCCGCGGTCGCTGTAGTCGCTAAGGCTCAGGCCGTCCATGATGCAGTTTTGGGAGCACGAGGCAGCATCGGGACACACTGTAGTGTTTGGTCCATTGCCCCAGTCGCCACAGCTCAGGCTGGGAGCTTCTCGTTGACGGATGTTGTGTGAGCCAGAGTCGATAACCACAGCATTCGTTGCCTCTACGCATCCACCAGCCTTTGTGCATCGGAAGGTAGTGATTTTTGGATGGACCTCTGGGGCATTGTTGCTCAACCCTTGGGCTGAGACAGCGCCGAGGAGTAGCGAAGCAGAGAGGAAGAGAGCAGCCATGTCTGCGGGTTGCTTGAGCCCAGGTAAGAGTGCTTGAAAAGGTCTTGATCACTTATAAGCATTTGTACGGCGGCGTGTACCTACCCTGCCGACCTATCACCACGTCCGCGCCCGAAAGTGCATGGTCGCCGCATCTTCCGGGTGTTTGCATTAGCCGCATTATGGAGCTAAACGACATGAGAGGATGCTACCAGGGCCCTAGAACAAGTCCCGTAGCAGAGATATCCCGCCTCAGTTGACCGGAGCCGCAGGCGGGGAGCTTACCATTGGTGCAGACACCATGTGGTGGTAGAAGACATTACTAGCCAGGAATTACGCCGGGACCTAGGTGTTTGAGGAGATGCGGGGTCAAAAAAGGCAGGGCTAGTTCGAACACAGCAGGCGAAACCAGTGAATAGCTTGACCAAGTTGAAATGTAGTAGGGAGAGATGTAGGAAAGCATCCGGAATATTGTGGTGGTGTCTGGAATAGATTGCCCTGCCGGAGCGAACCCAATTCGACAAGGGCCTATGAACTCCGCCCTAGAGCCCTACGCGGCCAATGATGTGCCACACAAACCTTTGATATGCCACTCCTGTCGAGTGGAAGACGCAGGATAGATACGTCGATGATTCCCGGCAAGTTCTTGCATTAGGTATTTGTACAGATCTGTCACTTGACCAACGCGGGTGCTTTCCACGACGACATTAATCATTTCGCGATGCTCCCCTCGAACAGATCCGCCTCCGTCGACTGAAATGACTGAGGTGTCAGAGTTGCCAGTGAGTGATAGATCTGGCGGGCAATGATGCCGCCCAAGCAGCAGGGGACGAAGTGTCCGCTTGCCAGTGTGTACGATACCTCATTCCAATAGTCTTGAAGCTGTTCACGATCTGTTGGAACATCTTCTTGCCTTCGCTGATGTTGTGAAGCTGAAGAGAAACTCCTGGGACCTCAGTCGCCAGACTTGCTTAGAGCAAGAATTCCCATTCGACTGCTCCCGGGCTATGAGGGCATCGCAGTACCGCCAATCGTCCGAGTGCCCGCACTCGCAGTCCCTTCTTGACGCCGGGGGCTTTCGATTCGCAGACAGATCAACCCATTGAATCCAGCATGTCTGCGAGGTCTCTCTTGACACCTTTGAAGCGAGCGACTTCGATACCTTGGCTGACTCGAGCCCGGTCAATCTCTAGCGCTGGGCTACTCTCCGGTCGTTTGTCAATTCGCACGAACAATTGAATGTTGTTGTCACTCAAGTCCCCAAGTGTCGTAGTTCGACTACCAGCGGAAAATTGCACGTGAACACTCGGAGGCACCCCAGCACGAAGCTCTTGTACCTCCCAATGCACCATAGGAGTGAAAAAGGGCAGAAGAGCATCCTGAACAGTCCGAAGAGCGTCAGGTGGCAAGATTGGTGGTCGTGGTCCCCGTGACCTAGGCCGGACTGCACGATCATGGGTCTGTGGCTCCACGAACCCAAAAATATCGTTACTGGAATGCATGTCAATACGCCATATGACGAAGGGCAAGAGTCGGCCTTTCGCCTTCCACACACCAATTCACACGTTGCCAGCCTGGCGTCACACCAGCCTCTTTGCGCTTGCTCGGAGACACTCTTCCACGCAACCCGAGAATAGTACCGCAACCTGCCTCATGCAAGTGCTTAAAGATCCAAGTGGGCTGTTTGTCGATACTCCATTCGATAGCTTTGACATCGATAACAATAGCCGCTAGGTTGGGGAAGAGTAAGGATTCCTGACACCGTTGGCTGAAGCGTCGTAGCCATGTCTCATCTACCACATAGCGATTGCATACGACGCATCCCTCAAGATACAGGAGTGTCAGGTTCTGCATTCTACCAAGGGCATCGATGGTGCTTCCTTCAATATGATGATAGAGGCTCTGGACTGACACGGTGCAAATTGATGGATCAGAACTGAGATGACGGGCCACCTCTTGCACCAGGGCTACATCTGACGCTATGTGGTCGTTGTCGGATGGAGTATTTGGTTCCAACCATCTCTCTAGGCGCTGATGCTCACGAGTCGGATGAGCGAGTACGAGATGCACTACGTCCGGCGCACAAAGACGTGGGACCAGGAGTCGGCCTAAGAGCTGCACAGCACGTGGGCTCCACATGTCTCTATAGCATCATTAGCTGCTTCAGCAAAGACCACTTCGCCCACGTACGCTTTCTGCACGGCTTTCGCCAACCTTGCATTTAGGACTTCCGGGAGAGCCTCCATAGAATTGTCGTTCAGATTATGCAGATTGCGCATCAAGCATCTGGCGGCTAAGTTGACGAGAGGTGGGACAGATCCATACTGTTGCGTCAATTGAATACCAGAGCCCCTACATCTGTATAGCCAAGGAGGCTGAGGGGCTGAAACTTGCGAGCCATGCGGATGTAGTCTCGTGCCACGGCTTCTTGGATATTTGATAGTACGCTCCGTGTACACTTGCCCACTGTCATTGTCGAATCTAGAGTGACCAGCCATTTGGATCTTTCAACTCATCGTCGCAGCGATTCACGATGAAGCTCTCGTTAGCCGGCCTAGGCGGATCACTGATCGCTAAAGTGAAAGCAAGAGGCCGATCTTAACGAACACACAAACGAAATACTTGCAGAATGCATCATGGTGATGATAGTGATGTGAATGCCGCGGTCATGTAGTGCTATTGACCTTCGCAGCGGCGGGCGGTAATGCCAAGACCGGGGAGCTTCTGTCCGGAGTTGCCCTGACCTCACGAATGTTCATCGACCTCATTGAACGCATCACAACACCCATCACCTCGCATCGGCAACACTTTCACATCAGTACCTCTACTCGCATAGATCTTGTCGCTATGGACGTATATACTATCCCAAACTTTCTTGCCGACCAGCGCGACAACGCCCCCGATGACCTGCAACACTACTTTCTCACTTTCGAGGACTACTGGGAGAGGAAGCTATGGCATGAGCTCACAGACCTTTTGGTAGAGTTCTTTCAGCAAGAGGATAGCGCGAAGCAGCGGATACCGACATACAACACGTTCATCAAGAGTTTCGCCGACAAGATCAACCAGCTGAAGCTGGTACGGTTAGGGTTGAGTACAGCTTCACAGGTGTCCTGTACGTGTACTGCATATCTTTCATCGCGTCAAGAATACTGACTGACACTGTGAAGCGGACCAAGAGCGACTCTCTTTCCTCAAGACTTTGTCGGACAATGTGAACAAACCGCCATCGCAAGATGCCTACGTCTACGCCCTCTCGGCTGTCGCGAATGTGCACCTCCGACTGGGCGACCTCGAGACCGCACGATCAACACTTGACACCTGTGAGAGTATTCTCGATTCCTTTGACGCCGTCGAAACATCGGTCCACGCCTCTTTCTACCGCGTTTCGGCCGACTACTACCAAGTAAAGCAAGACTTTGCCGCCTACTACCGCACAACCCTCCTCTACCTCGCCTGCATCGAGCTTTCCACCCTCTCGGTGCAAGAACGCCAGACTCTTGCCCACGACCTCTCTATTGCCGCTCTCGTCAGCGATAGTATCTACAACTTTGGTGAGCTCCTTCTCCACCCCATCCTCGACAGTCTGCAGAACACGCCCAACGCATGGCTTCGCGACCTCCTCATCGCTTTCAACCGCGGCGATCTCGGCGCCTACGACGTCCTCGCAGCCAACATGTCCAAGAACAAACTCCTGGCCGATCACGCCTCGTTCCTCTACCAAAAGATCTCCCTCTCCGCCCTGACAGAAGCCGTCTTCCGCCGCCCAGCACACGACAGGAGCATGTCCTTTTCAACAATCGCATCAGAGACAAAGGTGCGACCCGACGAGATCGAACATTTGATCATGAAGGCGTTGAGTCTCGGCCTCTTGAGGGGGCAAATCGATCAAGTGGCCGAGATGGCAAGGATAAGCTGGGTGCAGCCGAAGGTGTTGGATCGGAACCAGATACAGGGCATGATGGAGCGGTTGTCCGAGTGGGATGCGGGCGTGAACAGGCTGGGCCACTTTATCGAGAGCAAAGGAAAGGACGTCTGGGCTGCGGTGTAGACTTGTCGGACGAGAGTAAAAAAAGGGGGGGGCTGGGATACACGGTGTGGTGCATGTGTGGCGGGAATGCGCGGATGGTCTGATACGAGAGGATAGATCTGATTCCGCATCCTGGTCTTCCTGTATGATCAAGAGGGAAGGTCTTGCCCTCACGGACACGTCATGATACACGTGGATGGCTAGGAGGCACAGCCCAGCATTTTGCTGCGCACAAGGGCAAGCCACAGGCTGAGACGACGCTTTCAGAAGCTCATAGACAACGTGATCAGCCATCGACCGCAATGATGAACAAATATCAATAATGTGTACGCATGCGCGCGCGCGCGCGTGTGTGTGTGTGTGGTGAATAAGTGATCATTGAGCTACATCGCAGTGTGGGTATTGTGAATGAACCCTTAGCAAAATCCCGTCCTCGAAACCAGCCCCAACGCCTCATATTGCCATCGCGCACTGACGCACCACGTCAAACTACTTGGTCTCGACCTACTGCCCAGTCTCACCTCTACCACCTTCTCGTACTCTTCTCCCTACCGGTATCTTCTTGCACTCTCCCCCCTACCTATATCTCCCCCCGCTCGCCTCCCACCCCAAATCCCTATACCTCCAATCCCTCCCAATCCTCTCGGGCACCCGGCCCCAGTCATCCTCGAAGAAACTACCATTGCCTCTCATCCCCTTGTCGACAGCCCATTCCGGGGCCGGTGCGAAGGGGGCCCAGTAACCCCTCCTCCCACACAGGGGTCCCTCGGTGTAATCCCTCAGGTTCTCGATCATGGGGATCAGGAGGCGGGTCGTCTCCTCCTTCTGGCGCTCCACGTCGACTCGCTCCTTGGCAGGTGTCGGGAGGGTCGAGTCGCGGGTCGAGTCGCGGCGAGAGGGCAGCGGGGAGGAAGAGGCGTCCTTCGCTATCTTGGCGGCCGACGACGGGGGGCCGATGACGCCCGGGTTCGCGGTGCGGGATTTGGGGCGGTGCGTAGGCGTCGTATCTGGTACGGACATGTATGTTTTGTACGCTGCCTCCTGGCGCTCGGTTTTGATGGGGTTGAAGAACCAGGTTTTGAGGTTGCGGTCATAGTCGCTCAGGCCGGGGTATTGGTACGTGGCGCCGTGAGCGTTGTGCATGGTCTGGTCATCGAGATGTTGAGGGGTCGGAGGATCGTGGAGACTAGAGTTGTCTTGAGGCAGGAATGGTGAGCACTGGTACTGCGCTGGTACTTGATGGTGATCTGGCTCGGTCTCTCCTAGTTCGTGGATCGAGCTGGTGGAAATCTCACGGCGGCTTTCGCGTACGACGGGAGGTCGACCTGGTGTCTTGCTGAACGATTGGCTTTCTTGAGCTTGACGATGCTGCATGTTCTGGTAAGCCTGGAGCTGGACCTGATGGAGGACATATTGCTGGTAAGCAAGAGTTTCCGCATCTGAAGTGATATGAGCGCCATCCGAAAGAGATGTTCCACTCGCCTTAGATAGCATGGGAAGAGACTGCAAGCTCTCGTGAGCAGCAGATCTTGTCGTGGCGCCAATTTCGTAGAGAATATCGCCAGGAGCGACGGTGGATGGCATGTGTGTAGAGTAGGTGGAGCGACGAGAGCTATCGTCGAGTGTCTGAGCTCCTGATGTGAGCTCGGAGGACTCACTTGGTAATGTAAATGATGCGGAATCCGGGAACACTTGCTGCGTCATCCCAGACACGTGCTTGGGCAAGGTTACGAAGGGATTGGCCACTGCGCCGAGCGAGTGATAGCTTTGCAAGTTCAATCCAGAAGTGGCGGGGCTCGACATGGAGCCGAAGGAGAGATTTTCGAACTTGCCCTGCGTACGGAGCAGTGATTTTAGGTATTCGCTTCCGGTTGTGAAATGGCCCGTGTCTGTCGCAAGATGATCGGCGACCGCTGCTGACTTCGATGCAGGCGTCGTCCGCTTTGGTAGAGCGACAGCTGTGTTGGTGATAGTCTTCAGATGAGCTGCCGGTGCCGTGGGTATATTCACCATGGACTCTGAGGCTTCGTCTCCGGAATGTGGGCGGAGGATGAGATTCGGCATGCATGCCTGAACATCTTTCATGCCGAACTCTTTACCCACGACTGCGGCTTCTCGTTGCTTGGCCAGGGCGTGGAAGTAAGCAAGTGTGTGCTGCTGAAGGGACAAGACCTCGGACTCTCCTTTAATGCGAGAGCTGGCAAGCTGTCCTTCTGTCCTTCTTCGGGTGGCCGAGTATTGTCCGATGTTGACCCACTGGTAGTGATTTGAGGACCACTGTTGCGCAGACACGTCGCCATTGGGGTGCATGCAAAATTGGATTTGCCCGTCCTGAGTGCCAGGATGGGAGGAGCAGTAGCTGGGCGAGGGCAAATCGTTACCAAAGACCTCGTTGACCTCGCGCTTGTTCTGAGACGTTGCTATCATCGGGCTCTGATTCTCGGATCTTGTGAAGTATGGGGTGGTGCTTGTCACCTTCGAGCGAGCCGCCGCGGTCCACTGCGTCTCGTCACCGTGAGTACCGAGCGGCCTTGCCTTTCCCCCTGTAAGATGGGCGAAAGAAGGATCGGCAAGGTGGCGGTGAATCGGCTTTGGTTGAAAGACCTTGGCTTCGACGTTGAAAGGAGTTGGTGTGCTCCTCGCTGAAGTATCATCGTCACGAAAAGGGCTCTCTTCGCGTATCTCACGATAGTCGAATGGCTTCCATTTGTTGGCACGGCTAGAGCGACCAGCGGCTTTCGATCTCATGACTTCTTCGAGAGCAGCCTCGGATTCTTTGATGCGTTCGGTCTGGCGTCTGAGCTTTTCGGCGGCGTATTTTTGTGTCTTGAGCTGCTCCTCTGATACGAGCTTGAGGGCATCCTTCTTCTCCGGCGATGTATGAGCAGTGAGGTCTGACTGATGTTGCTGAGTCTCAAGATCCTCGTCGGTCTGTTCACTAAGCGCCTCGAAAGGGTTGGTGGAGGCCTTGCGGTCCTGCAAAGTATCAGCCTTGAATCAACTGGGAGCGCGCGTGTTATGGCATACCATCCCTTGGAACAGCGCGCCACTGATATGCCAAAGTGCACCAGAAGATATCGTCTTTTGTTAGGACAAGAACGAAGAAGCAGTGTGATGCGCTCGGAGGTGGCCAGCTACTCGGTCGCGGGGAGGACGTGAGGTGTTCAGCGCGACAAGGTTCGCAGTGTCAGGGCATCGAGTCAGAACTATTGGTCAAGTATTAGCAGCTAGTCTCGATAGCGAGGTCAGCAGCAGCGTCGATAGGGGTTGGACTGATGTGGCGGGAGGAGGAGTTGATGTGAAATTCTGTCGCGTGAGAGTCAGCTCTTGTGGCAGTCACATGTCAGCTGCAAGGAAACTTTGACTTCCTTTGATATGCCGCAATCGTAGCAGAAATGTCACGTTGGTGGCAGGATCCAGGACTGTTAGTAGGTAGTGGCGGCGCTCATGTTCGCATAGAACATGAAAGACATGAATCACTACCACGCGAGCCAGGCAGCAGATGGCGCAAGGTCACAAACAGAAGCAAGCATGAGACAACCCAGAGACACAGTCGTCATTGGCAGATTGACCTTTTGCAAACGCGACACAAGCAAAGTGTCTCGTTTGCAGTACGGCAACAAGCCGCAGGCAAACGAAGGCAGCAAGAAGTGATACGAAAGCTGTAGATGTTGCAATCGTCCCACTAGCAGGGCCTACTGCATTGCCGGAGTAGTGACAAATTCAAGACTTTGACCTGGTCGATGCGGTCTTGATGCACATCGATGTATTTCGATGTTCGGTCGAGAAAGGGGGCACAAGATGTATACCGTATGAAAAGTAAAAATGGCAAGCTTGCCAAGACCTTTGTCGTCCCCTCCAGGGCTGGGAGCAAAACACATGAGTCGCGCCTCACATCACCACACGCCGTGTGTAACTCGCATTGAGCGAAAGTTTATCCGTGAGCTACATGTCTAATCTTCACAGAGCATGGAAGCTGCTAATGCAAAGATGCCGTTCCCGCTATGCCCGAACGACCCAACCCAAGCAAACGAACCGAAGGACAAGTCATTAAGCGAACCCCACCTACGGTCATGATGCTGGCAGAACAAAAGGACATGGCCAGCTCTCACTTGTCTGTCCAGCCTTGTTCTAAGGCTACGACCAAAACCTCATTCCCCGATCCTGCTCTGAGAATCCCATCGGCGAGCTGTCTGTCCGAGGACGAGACACATCACCTGATTCCTAAACAGCCGTCGCAGGCGCAGATGGCGATCCCTGCACCAATCCGATCGCCCCGGCGGCGGCAGCTTTCTTCTCCCTCTGCTCTTTCTCCCATGCCAGCATTTCCTTCTCGAGCTTGGTGATCCTGGGCTTCCTTATGCCCACGCCCCCTCGACCGCGACCTCTTCCCCTTGTCGATGTCGTTGCTGGTCCAGGGCTGGTTCCAGAGTTGGCCGCTGTCGTGGACTTGGCTGCCACGGAGGCGTGGGTTGTGCCAGCATTAGCCGCGCCGCGACCACGCCCGCGGCCTCTACCTCTGCCACGACCAGATGTGGGTGCACTACCAAACGTTAGTGATTGGACTTTGGAGACAAAGACTCTGGTGGCGACATACCTTTGGGCTGCGGCCTTGTCGCTCTCCTTGAGCAGCGGACCAGAGTAGACGAAGAAGCCGTCCTGAGCAACAGCGGCTGACTCCTGCCAGGCCATTTCTGTATCATCGATAAAGTCATCCTCCTTGTCGTAATCCTCGGCCTTGCGCTTGCGACGCTTCCTCGGCTTCTCACCCTCTGCGCCTTCACCAGCAGTACTCTTATCATCAGCCATGCCGCCCATCTCAACATTGCTGTCCTCGTCTTCGTCAGATCCTTTCATGGACATTTCATCTCCAGATCCTTGCTCGAGGCGATTGGCGGCGGCTGCGACTTGGAGGAGCCGCTCGCGGTGAGCTGCCGCTCGAGGGTTGATGGCATCACGACCATACTTTTTCATGATCTCCTGAGCTATGTTGATTGTGTTGCCGCCATTTGGATTCAAGGGAATCTCGATATTGATATCCACACCTTTACGAGGTTTGTTGTCATCGGAAGACGAGGGGCCGCCAAAGAGATCACTACTGGACAGCAGGCCGCTGCCACTGGGGCGCGGGGGAGAGGCTTTCTTCTCCTTGGGCGTTGGCGCCGATGAAGTAGACTTTGAAACAGGCTTGTCGTCCGTTTTCTGCTGCGAAGGGTTGAGCGTTGGGTGAGGGATCGAGTCAATCTCCATGACATCCTGAGTCGGTCGAGAAGGCGGCGCGGGGACCGCTTGCTTGTCGTTATTTGGCGTTGGCGGACCCGGGTTGAAAAGATCATGCATCGTGGGAGGAACGGACTTTGCTACCGGTGGCGGTGGGGGAGGTAATTTGGACGTGGGTGGCGTGGGATTCATGAGACTCGCTAGTGAAGGCGATGCGGTACGTTGTGGGATTTGGGGTATTTGAGGAGAAGACGAAGGCAGAGTGGGCGTGGGCGCTGAAGTTGGCGGATCGTCGGATGTGATCAAGCCCCTGATGGGATCGTATCTTTGACCGCTGCTAACAGGTCTCGAAGCCATTGCAGCTGAAGATGTCGGTGCCAGCGCATCGGGCTTGCTCGGAGGGTGAGAAGAATGCGACTGACCGTTACCGACGAGATCAGTAATTAATGGTTGCCTTTGAGATGCTTGCTGGATGGAAGAGGACGACGCAGCCGCACTAGACACATCCGATTTCTTCTTGCGGGACGGAGCATCAGGGTTGACCGAACGTGGCTTCCGTGGCTTCTTCTCTTTGGTCTTGTCGTCCTCTGCAGTTGGATCTTTTTTCTTGCGCGGTCGCTTTATTTTTTCCGTGGCGGGCGCAGCAGTATTCTTGGCATTCTGTGATGCGGCGGAGGCTGCGGAGGGTTGGCGAACACCGCCAGCAATATCGTGGGGATATTTTGAGCTGGCGACGATGATGGTGTCGGATTGGCCATTGCGGGTTGGCGAAGGAGCAGGTGACAGTGACGAGAGTGAAGATCCGGGGCTTGCGTCCACACGAGGAACGCCGTTCATGACTGACTCCGGGAGCTGGAGGCTAAGCGTACAGCATTGGACGTTGCTGAAGGTATACCTGGAATGAATCCTCCAACGAGACCAGTGGGGAGAAAAATCACACCTCAAATATGTGCTGAGATGTCGACTTCAGCAGTGCGGTGGGTAACAGGCGATTCGGGGGGGAGGGAGCCCCAAAGGGAACAGCCCGGCGCCGCTCAGATTGATACACCTCGTCTGAAAAAGGCCACAACGCGACAAGGCGACAACATGCAGTTCAGATAGTCGTATCGTGATTGCTGGCGATCAAATCATCAACTCGTCAGCATCTGATGTGCTGGCACAGACGAGTCGATTGCTGATGAAATCAGACGCAATGCAGGCGGTATGCAGCGGTGACGATGACGATTTGACGAAAGCACACGTTCTGGTGGGTGGGAGAGAAGAAGAGGATTGGAGCAGTATAGAAGGTGGGTGATTGCATCTTATGGCACGGCGAAAAAGCCTGGTCACAAGTAGCCGACGACGAGGACCAGCCAGAAAAAAGTCGAGAGCAGAGAGCGAACAGCGAACAGCAGAGGAGCCAACCGCTGGGCAGCAGCAGGAAGCAGCGGGAGCAGCAGCAGCAACAGCAGACACGACCAAGGGACCGACAGCTCAGTGCACATCTCTGTTCCAAAACAGCTGCACTAAAAGGAGGGAGCCGCACTCTGCCATGCCGCGATCGGGCTGCGCGTAAAGAAGAAGGGCAGAGCACAGCATGAGCCTCGAGGTCGCTAAAGAAGACGTGAGCCAGAACGACAGGCAGGCACCAGAACTTTAACCCTGCAAGGCCATCTGCCCCGCCCGCCCACCTGCATGGCTGTCTGTAAGGTGACATCCATGGATTGGACTTCGGAGAATATCAGCCGGCGCCTTTGCTTGTTCGTAGTATCGAAACCTGCTGCTTTCACGAGTCTTCATCCTCGCAAGTACAGCTTTCTGGTCTGTCCGCACAGGCGCTGTGTGATGGAACGATGAATTCAGGTCGCCCTGGATTACCCAGCGTCCGCTTGAAAGCTGTGCCGGAAGCTTGGCATTGTCGAGCACAGCCGAGGGCCAGCACAACTCGTGGCTGTTTGGATGGTTTATAGTGAGCATCAAGTTGAGCGATGCAATATCACAAGCAGCATGCGACAACACATGAAAGTCGATCGTGACCGGACATGTGGTGCACGTAAAGCATCGCGAACCCCCAAGTGGTTCCCAGGAGATGGAGATCTGATCTGGCGGCGCTATCCCCGGAAGCGCTAGTGCTGCAGCATCAAAGCTTAATCGAATGACTTGCAGCCGGCAAAATTCGGATCCAAGAATACTCTCGAGCTCACGTCACCGCCGCACGACACATCCCAAAGCATGTCCATAGGAGGTCAGAGAGTCAACATCAATCTCGACGGTGACGGACCACTTGTTCAGCCCCATTCACAGTCCGCACCGCAAATAGACTTCGTTGGAGATGTGCTGGAGCGAAATGTCGGTGTCGCGGCACCGCCAAAACCCCTAACCCCAAGGTTCACCGAAGGGGGGTTTCCTGCGCACAAGAAACGACTTGGTCAATCGAGATTCAAGCAGCAAAGAACACAAGGCGATTCGTCCGATGTGCTCCCAAAGCAAAAAGCCGTCGCGCCGGCCGTCAAGGCTCCCGCAAAGACAACCCTCGAAAGCGATGAGAAACACCAGATCGACCTTGAGAATCGGATGAAGCTGGCGTCCATGAGCGACGATGAAATCCAAAATGAACGTCAAGAGCTCCTCGATGGTTTGAAACCCAGCCTGCTGCAGGCATTGCTGCGGCGAGCAGAGTACAAGCCTGGAGGCGACGACGCAGATTTCCCAGGTGTTGGCGGTGAGATAGCCGCACAAGCCTTGCCAAAACAGGCCCCTAGAAAACCTTCCAAGAAGGTCACCTTTGCAGAGGCTCCGCCCGAGGAGACCAATGCCGGGAACGACGAGACAGGCGATGTGCTCACGAACAGTGCACATGCACCTCAGCGAGAGCATGCCGATATGCACGAGGATGATGGAACCAACTCACTACCACCGGATGTGTTTCCGGTTGACGAGTTTCATTTTCCCCGACCACAACAGCCACCCGAGCTGGACCCATCTTCCGATTCCTTCTTGGAAGACCTTCACAAGAAATACTTCCCGTCCCTACCCGCAGATCCCGACAAGCTTGAATGGATGCGCCCTGCCTCAGGACCGAATCCATACTCACCCACCCAGAATGGACTAGACCCTAAAGACATACGCTTTGCCTTCTCTGGGGCCTTGATACCTCCGACCGCCGCTTCGCAAATTCCTGTCTCGGTGGGTCTTCACCACCACGGCGATGCACCGGACGCGGCAGGCTACACGATAAGTGAATTGGCAAGACTAGCTAGGTCTTCCGTCCCAGCACAAAGGTGCATTGCTTTTCAGACACTCGGACGAATCATCTACAGGCTGGGCAAGGGGGAGTTCGGCAATCCAAGCGATGGCACGGCAGGGACCGTCGGGGCAGAAGACACCTTTGGAGAGCTGGCGAGAGGTCTGTGGAGAGAGGTCGAGAGGGAGCAAGTCATTGAGATATGCACGCTGGAGAGTGAGGGCAAGACTGGGATGAGCAGGCATGTTAGTGCTCAGGCCTATGCCACGGAAGCTGTATGGCTTTGGCAGAAGGGTGGCGGGAGGAGACACAAGTCTGACTGAACAATGAGGAGATTACCACTACGATACGACAATGTAATGAATATGAGCATAATGTCCCACCCTCTCGTTGCACTCTGAATGCTAGGTTGCATCAATACCTTGTATGAGCGGTGGTCTTGGCGCTCTCAACCAATCACGCCATCCACAGATTTTCGGCCTCCGATGAACGGGGCACATGGGAGACCAAGTCATATTCTCTGGGGATTCGTCTTTTCGCAACTCGATAGACATTGTGAATCATACTAAGTGCTTTGTTGTCACGCTCGTCTACCAGATTGACACCCCGTAATATCAATAGCACAGCCAGAAGATGGCAGACGCAGCGGAGGCGATAGAGGACCAGGGCCTCAAGCAGACGGCCAAAGACCTTTTCGCTGGGGCCGTCGGTGGTGTCGCTCAAGTATTGCTAGGTTAGTGGCATATCCTCTCTGTCGTCATCTATCTATGAATTGGTTGCAAAGACTGCTCTCGTTACTTTCCTATACTCTCCTTCGCTCCGATTTCGGATACCGCATACATGATCACTAAGAGAGTTGCGACTAACATATCGGACAGGACAGCCTTTTGGTACGACTTCTCATCACAATCCCCGAAGGTATCCCTCCTTACCTCCACAGATATCGTCAAGGTCCGCCTCCAAACAACCACGACGTACCCCTCAGCTCTTTCCTGCGCCACCTCGATCCTCAAGAATGAAGGGGCCGCCTCCTTCTACAAAGGCACTCTCACCCCCTTAATCGGCATCGGAGCATGCGTCTCCGTCCAATTCGGCGGCTTCCACTACGCACGCCGCTACTTCGAGCGTCAGAACGCGCTCTCCTCCCCATCGTCCCTCCCCTCCCTGTCCTCCGACCCCCCTCCCCTCTCCTACTCCCAGTACTACCTCGCAGGCGCCTTCGCCGGCCTGGCCAACACCCCTCTCTCATCCCCAATCGAGCACATCCGCATCCGTCTCCAGACACAGCCCCACGGCCAGGGCAGACTGTACTCCGGGCCCCTGGACTGCGTGCGCAAACTCAGTTCCCAGGCAGGGTTTTTCCGCGGCGTGTACCGCGGGACGTCCGTGACGTTGCTGCGCGAGGCGCAGGCGTACGGAACGTGGTTCCTGACTTTCGAGTACCTGATGCAGAACGATGCGAAGCGCAACGGGGTGGCGCGCAAGGAGATCCCCACGTGGAAGATTGCGGCGTACGGTGGGCTGGCTGGGGAGATGCTGTGGTTGAGTAGCTATCCGTTTGATGTGGTCAAGAGTAAAATGCAGACGGATCGCCTGGGCAAGGAGCAGGTGTACAAGAGCATGAGGGATGTGTTTGCCCAGACGTATAGGAGGGAGGGGCTAAGGGGTTTCTGGAAAGGGATTGCGCCGACGCTGTTGAGGGCTATGCCGGTTTCTGCGGGGACGTTTGCGACGGTAGAGGTCACCATGAGGTTGATTAGTTAGGGTTATCATCGTGGAGGGTAGATGGAGGGATGTGAAGAAACAGGGCGAAGTCGCTATGATCTCAACATCTGATACCATTTTGCTAGGCACCTGGATAGACTGATTTATACATTGACTTCAGTGTCCATGTTGTGATGCTCAATCCTCGAAGACGTTCGCTGCAGCCCCTTCTTCTACATATCTTCCAGAACCTGTCGTCTTACAATCCGCCCATCTAGTACCCCTCCTTGCCCCACTTGTTGTACCTGTCGTGAAGGTCCTGTATCTGTGTCAGTCCCAAGCTCAGCACAAAATTGCTCGCCAGCCTCACCTTTGGCAAGTTGACATTCGGCACGATGACCTCGTTCAACGCGCTAGGGGCGTTCTTCCTCTCCTTGGTCGGGTCTCCACCGGGGTGATACTGATATGGTCCCTCACCACCCGTCTTCCACGGTTCCGAGTGTGGCACCTTGGCAACAGCGTGCTCCGAGGACGAGGAAGTTGGGTGTCTGCTAAAGTACCAACCCGCAAGACCGAAGGCGCCGGACATGATCGCCAGAAGGACCTATTCAATAGATCAGCATGAGCTTCGTCACTTCGCCGACGATATCGTCCGAATCTGAAGCTGTGGACGTACGTATAGCTCAGGGTCCCTCTTTGCGCCCTGCTTCATCCTGTTCTTGCTCGTCTCCCTCTGTTCCTGCGTGATCTCGTCCGTTGCTCCGGAGTTGACGCCGGACGCGAACATGGGGCGCGTAGGGCGGAAGATGGGCCTCAAGGCCGCTCGTCGGATCATCATTGACATGATTGCTGGTGTGGGGAGGATTCAATGGTTGGATTCTGAGGAGGTGCAAGAACTGAGGGTCAGGAACATTCAAGACATGACATCGCAGCGTCGGAACAACTTCGGCTGGACCCGGAGAGCGCTACTGTACGCAACTGTTGACTTTGAGCTCTAGGTACGACAATGTTCTCTTGCCTGTTGTATTTGCATGGCCATGGCAATGTATTGCAAGCAGACTTGATGGATGCGTTTGAATATCGAACATCTGCAATGATGTTGCATAATGCGAGCCTGACCCAAGCTGCTCCGCTCAGCCAGCAGGTAGAGCTACAGTATGCATGACGAGATTTCCTCTGCGACGTTACAGCATATATGGACACTCACCAGCGGCCACTCAAACTTGAGAGCGGACCTGGTGATGTGACGCCTTATGTTATGGCGATTTGCAGGAAGATCACAACGTGCAGCGTGCCATGTTGACTCCATCCGTGGCGTATAGCCGAGGGACGGGAACGAGGCCGAATGGTGCAGTCTACTGCATGCTGCTAATCGCAGACTCGCACACGTGTTCGGTGGTGATGACAGTGCTAGAGTCTAGCATGTAGCAGAATTGTAACGCTCAGGAAATGGCAATGAATGAGCGTCTAATCTGGCATGGCACCCGCAGCTAGATTGGTGCTAAAATTTATAGATCAAAAGATGCCAGGGCAAGTCCATGACCAACGCGCCAAGAGATTGGGGTGTAATTACAAGTTCATGCAGACCCGTTGATCGTGTTGATGCACCTTTGCGCTGCCTCTGACGACGAAAGCAAAGTGCTCGCATAAACCACAACAAGTCACTTTCCCACGAACTCATGATACATTAACCATAATATAATACACTGTACGAGACTGCAGCGGCAGTCCAAGTCTCCTGCCTGCGACAGATCGAACATGTGGGCGCGGTCGATCTGCACAACCACCTCGCATCCCCAAGTCGAACAGCGCCGCAGATAGCGCAGCCGGCACAGGATGCAGTCCACTGGTGGCTCCGAGAACTCGTCGACATTTTACGAGGAATCGTCGCCAGCTGAAGATGCTGTTCGCGGCACGAACTTCTTCAGCCTCAACAACAGCGACAATGACCTCCCCATACAGGGTAGCACCGGCCCCGTCGGCGAGACCGGTCTTCCGCCTGCTCGCCCCGTCTCAGTAACGACTGACAGCTCGTCGCGCGCACCACTGAGGCCTGCGTTCGGATCGTCGCGTTCAGGGATGGCCTCGCCGCCGCCTGCCATCAGTCGTACCAGCTGGACGACCGACTCATCGCGACCAACAACGTCGACAAGCAAGAACCACGTCCCGAACATCACCTCTTCCGCCTTCTTCCGTCCTATGAGCTCCAAGCAACTGCGCGAGGAGAAGAATCGCCCCATGTCACCACCCGTAGACCCGAACCAACCAAGACCGAGCGAAGAAACACTGCGCAGTCGAAAGAAGGGACACCGGACAAGGTACAGCGATGCGTCAATCGTCACTGTCGAGCAGAATCAGAGACCGCTGGTCGACGCAGACGCCCCGCCCATACCACCGTCAAGAGATGGACCAGCGACAACTACACATAGCTCTCCGGAGGTGAGCAGTATCACCGGTGCTGTCAGGAGTCAAGGTAGTAAAGCGCCTCTAAGACCAGCGCAGCTGGATCAGCCGGGCAAGGACACACTTAACGAGCCCAAGAGGAATTCCAGATCACTGCGGACCTCCTTTGGCTGGCATAGTCGCAGTAGTCGCAGTAAGGAGAAGGATAGCGGCCACAGACGATTAGAGTCGGGGCCCGGCTCCCCAGGATCCGCCATTGAAAAACGACCGCCACGTACAGATCTCGGCCGCAACTACGAATACTATAATGGCAACGCTTTCTTCCTCCTCAAAGGTCGACTCTTGAACGCCCGCCAGAAGCCTCTCAATGCCCTGACCGGTTTCCTCGCCGTTCTCCCCGCAGCTCTCTTCTTCGCCTTTTCCGCTCCCTACCTCTGGCGCGTCGCATCCCCCGCCATCCCCCTCCTCTTCGGCTACATTTTTTACATATGCCTCTCCTCCTACCTCCACGCCTCCTTCTCCGACCCAGGCATCCTCCCCCGTAACCTCCATCCCCACCCACGCGACGCCTCCGACTCCGACCCCCTCGCCATAGGTCCCAACCTTTCCGATTGGACAATGGTAAAATCCTACTCCACCCCTTCGACCGACCCATCCTCCCCTCCCACCGCCATGGAGGTTCCCATCAAGTTTTGTAAGACCTGCAACATCTGGCGTCCCCCCCGCGCCCACCACTGTCGCGTCTGCGATGCCTGCATCGAGACCCAAGACCACCACTGCGTCTGGCTCAACAACTGCGTCGGCCGTCGCAACTACCGCTACTTTTTTACCTTTGTCATGTCCGGCACTCTGCTCTCCTGGTTCCTGTTCGGGGCCTCTCTAGCACACATTCTGCTGTGGATGAGGAGGAACGATCAACCCATCGGCGTCACCTTGTCCCTGCCCAGGAACTGGCAACTACGTGGCGCCATGGCCATGGTCATCTACGCGGTCCTGGCAATGTTCTACCCTATGAGTCTCTGGGGATATCACATCTTCCTCGTTGCCAGGGGGGAGAGCACGAGAGAGTACCTGAACAGTCACAAGTTCTTGAAAAAGGATCGCCATCGTCCCTTCGATACAAGAGGCTGGTGGAGGAACTTTGTCCTCGTCTTCGCCAGGCCGCGACCGCCGACGTATATGCGATTCAAGGATAGGTGGAGCGAGGGCAGTGCGAGAATGGGCGAGACGCGAAGGAGAATGCCGAGAGGAGACGACAAGGAAGAGGTGGAGATGAAGGACTTGGAGGCCGAAAAGGAAATGGGATTCGAAGGGCCGAGGGGACGTGGCGTGAATAGTACGCCGAGAGCAAAGGGGAAGGAGTAGAGGTGTATATTCTACCATGTGTGTATATAGGTGGTTTGCTAGCGCGGCGTTTCTAACCATGAGATGGGTAATACTATTGTAAACGAGTGAACTGCAAGCTTATGATCAAGAGGCGAAGGTATGACACAAGAGAGAAACATGCCAGAGGTGATTATGTGTTAAATTAGAATCGGTGATTGGACTGGACTGTTGGTGATGTGGAAACCGGAAAGCTTGATCTGCACCGCATTAACGCTCTCTCTACCACCCCTTCATCCCCTCCCAATAAACACTCGATTCCTCCCCCCCTGTGCAACACTCGAGCGTGCAGACGCGTCATATCCTGCTTCTCTTTTCGCCCTCGGAAGTAAAGTCACCTCGAGCCATTTTCAAATTCCACGTCCTCATGGCAACCTACCTTTGAACGCGTTCTGTCGACGCGTCTGAAGTGGATTGGACACTATATCTTTCGTACACTCTACGTTTCGTTCACCCAACGCGATTCGAATATAGCCATGCGGACGAGCCTCAAGCGTTCAAATTCAGCCTCTTCGGCCTCCACCATGTCAAACATAATCGTCGCTGCCTCTGTCGACGGTAGTTCAGCAGCTGCCGCGTCCCCTGCCTCGACCCCGCCCACGAGTGTTGCAGACGGCAGCGCTGCAGACACCGCGTCAATCAAGCAGGAGGCCGTCGTGAGTCGCGAGACGAGTGCGAGTGTCGAGATCGGCGCGTCACGTCGCAGCGTGAGGTCGCGAAATAGCGTAGAGAGCTACAACCTTGCGAAGATCTCTGATCTGCAGTTCGGCAAGCAAATCGCCAAGGTCAAGAACACGCGGTCCTTCTCGGGAGACACACTCGTCAACGATGTGGAGCCAGAGACGGATACCCCGAGCACGAGAAGGCGGAGGTTGGAAGGTGAAGTCGAGAAAGCACTGGATATGGAATGGCAGGTTGGAGAGCTTGAAGACGCGATTCCCGAGTCAAGCGCGACGGGGAAGAGCAAGCACAGAAGCAGTGTTGCTCTGGACAAGATCTCAAGAGCCGCCGACAGGATCTCGTCCGCACTCGGAAAGCGATGTCGTGATGCTGTCGATTCGAAGCGAGAAGCCCTTGGCGTGAGCGGCAAGAGGAACAGCCAAGTCATAGCTACAACGGAAAGACAACAGGCGGAGAAGATGGCGACGCAGATTAAGAATGATGAGAATGCCCCGCCGGCGAAGAAAGCGCGCCTGCTCGACACCATCGCCGAGATCACCTGCTCTATGAACCGGAATCCGTCTGCCAAGAAGCCAAAGAAGAAATGGCTTGCACAAGGGCTGTATGCTGGTCAGGCGAGCGACTTCAAAGGCACGTTGTCGGATTCGAAGAGACGCTCTAGGCTTGGCCTGACTTCGAATGCTTGCGAAGTCATGCCATATCCCATGTATTCTGCTGGCACAAGGGCCGCCGATTTCAAATTACCCTTCGACGTCTTTGCTCCCCTAAAGAAAAAGGAAAATCCAAAGGACTGGAAGAAGCTGTCGAAGAATGCGTTTACGCCTTCAGCAAAAGAAGTTTGGCGGACGAAGAAGTTGGAGCGATCTATCTGTCTCTGCCAGCCTCCAGCGCCCGGCTCAGCTGAAGAAGGATGTGATGAGAACTGCCTCAATAGGACCATGTTGTATGAGTGTGACGACAACAACTGTGCTCTGACCGCAGAGCAGTGCACGAACAGGGCATTTGCCGATCTCGCGAAGCGTACCAAGAGTGGCGGTCAATTTGACATTGGCGTGGAAATCATCCATACGAAAGAATGTGGCCACGGACTACGAGCCAACCGATGTTTTGCTCCTGGACAGATCATCATCGAGTATTGCGGCGAAGTCATCACTCAGGAAGAAAGCGATCGTCGGATGAACGAGGTCTACAAGGAGAAAGACGTACGCTCTCCTGTCTGAGTCGAGTTCGTACGCCTACTGACACGCTTTAGGCTTACTACTTGATGGAGTTTGACCAAGGGATGATCATCGATGCCACGAAAGGCAACATCGCTCGCTTTGTCAATCATTCCTGCGCGCCCAACTGTTTGATGGAGAAGCGGATTGTCCGCGGAGAGCCAAAGATGGCTTTGTTTGCCGGTCCGAACGGTGTTTTCACTGGTGAGGAGCTCACTTATGATTACAATTTCGACAACTTCTCTGCCCTCAACGTTCTCGACTGCCGGTGTGGCGCAGAACTATGCAGAGGCAAGCTTGAGCGCAGAGACGCGAAGAAGGAGCAGACTCTCGCTGCCACGCTGAAGCGAAAGCTGATCGAGGCAGCGAGCGCCACGCCAGAGCCAGCCGAGAAGCGACCGCTGAAGAAGAGGCAGACTGGTCGTTGGAGTAAAGGCTGGGCGTACATCGATCCGGAGATGGAGGCTCTGCGGCTCAAGGAGGACGCGATGGAGAAGGGCGGTGCCATCGATGAGAGGGCACTGGAGACTCTCAAGAAGGAGGCAGTGAAAGGTACTTCAGCGGAGGAGGTCATCGGCGGCCGCGGTAGTAGAACAGCGAGCGTCCGTGCTAAGGAGAAGATGCTGGAACGAGCGAGCAGTGTCAAGAGTAAAATCACTGGCAAGCCGAAGAAGGAAGTCAGCAAGAAGCCACTCATGGCCAGCGGGACGAAGGAGGAGGAAAAGGAGGTAAAAGTCGACAACAGCATCAAGGAAATGAAGGCCAACAGACGGAAGTCACTGATGCACAAGCTTGGATTGTCGACTGCCTCGAACATCACGCTCGAGCACAACGAGGAGACAACGACCACTGTCGAAGAGAAGAAATTCAGCTTCGACTTGACCAAGCCTCTGCTGGGTGATGGTGACAGCAGGACAAGTGTCGAGACGAAAAGGAGTTCAAAGACAATGAAACAGACCAAGCTGAGCTGGACGCCGGCAAGCTCCAAGAAGTCTGCTGCCAAACCGCAGGACATCCCCGACGATGTGGATGTGCTTGAAATGGTGTTGAATTCTGGAGGGGCGGGACGCTCATCTATCTCTGCATAATTCTGGGAGGGATCTCGAGGGGGCGGATCGTGAGCGTTTGGATCATTCGAATTTGTGCATGGCACTTGGACTAGATATCGATAGGTCACTGTTCTCAGTAATGCATTGTTATTGTCTGGCACTTCCGATGGGGGCTCCGAGTAGTGCACTCTTGTTGTCTAGCCTAATGATGCTCCGGTTTCCGATTGAGAGTTAGGCCGGAATGGATCTATACCAGATTAGATAAGATCCTGTCATGTCAACTTCCGCCGCCGTCGCACCTCTCCCCACCACCGCATCCACTCTCACCCTCTCCTTCACGCGCCACGAAGCACTCACCAGAGCGTAATAGCCATACATATACACTAAACCCCCCAATGGCAAAATCCCGCACGCAAACCCCGGCGCCCCCCTCGCAACCCCAAGAACCCTACCCCCCCCTCCCAGCCCCTCAGGAATTCGACATCCTCCCCCCCCTCCACGCGCTCCTCGCCCGTCTCGAACCCTCGCTCAACACCTACACCCCGGACACATCCCTCCCTTCCACCTCGCCGGGCACGATCTCGACGCCCAGCCTGGGGGTTTCGGCCGTCGTGCCTCCTCCCGGCAATCAACAGAGTCAGGGTCAGGGTCAGGGACAGGGACAGGGACAGGGTCAGGGCCCACGGGGCCAAGGGCTCGGGTACAAGGATGCTAGTGTGGCGGCTTCGTTTCTCAAGGCGAGGATAAGGAGGGTTTTGGGGCTCTTGGAAGGGTTGGAGGATATGGGGCGGACGAAGGGGGAGCAGGAGGTGGAGATTGGGGAGCTGGAGAGGAGGGTCAGGGCGCAGAGGGAGATGTTGAGGGGACTGGGGGTCGAGGCTGGGAGGTTGTTGGTGGAAATGGAGGGTGGAGGAAGTGGCGGGCGGGGATGAGGGGTTGCGGATTTCGATCTTCGGGTCACTGGGAACAGGCAATACTAAGGGGGACGAAGGGGCGTTAGATCGTTCTGGGTGGAAGTGAGTCTATGGGACGAGATGCTATTGCTTCGCGTTGTTCTCCGCGCTGGCTTTTGCGGTGAGCTGAAGCGCTTCTGGAGCGTCGCCGCGCCTCATGTGGATTTCGACAAACTGGAGGTCTGTTAGTTTACGGTCGTCACTTCCTTTGAATCGGGTGGAGACGGACCTGCAGATATGGGCCGGAAGAGAACTTCTCGTTTGCGAACAAACCTTCGACCTCGTCTTTGGACTTGACGGTGAAGGTGTCGTACTCTCCTTTCTTGGCACCGAAAGTGTCGACCAGCTGCGCATATTTCCAGGGCTGGATTTCGTTATAATCCTGGTTGGGATCATCGTGGATCTTATCAACGTCAGCAACCTGCTTCGGGTATCTGAGACAAAAAACTCGCCTGTCTCTCAATTTCGAAGCCATCGTTCACAATGACAAAAACGATCGGCTTCAACCCACGCCTGATCATGGTACTTAGCTCCTGCGCAGTCAACTGGAAGCTCCCATCCCCAGTGAAGAGAATGGTTCGGCCGGGATGATCCAATTCCTTTGCTGCCAGTGCGGCGCCAGCACACGCACCAGTAGCATAGCCAATGCTGCCCCAGAGCACCTGGCTGATGGCAGTAACGTCCTTGGGAAACCGTGTCTCCCAGATGCCAAAATTGCTAGTACCGGTCTCTGTGATGACAATGTCCTTCTCGCGGAGCCATTGGCCCATGCGAGGCCAGAACCACTTCTGGGTGATGGTCTGATCGCCCTGGGCAGGCGGCGGCTCATTCTTAGGATCTGGACCAGGCTGGACGGACAGAGCAGGGAGCTGCTCGACTAATTTACTAAGGACGCCGTTCATCCTCACACCGGGATACTCGCTGTAACGGACTCGAATGAAGTTGCTATGAAAGTCGATGGTGTTGAGTTGCGAAGTCCTCATAGTGAAGCCGGCCGTGTTAAAGTCAGATTTGATGGCTCCGATGGTGAGAATCAAATCAGACGACTCGACGCGGTCTTTGACACCGGCATTGGACCCGTCACCTGCGTAGACGCCGCCGTAGTTGGGCAGAGTCTCACTGATAGCACCTTTGCCCATGGGCGTGACAAAGACAGGTATGCCGGACTTTTCGACCAACGCGCGGGTCTCGGAAAGGGCGCGGTGGCGGATGGCGCATGCGTCGACGAGGATGACGGGGGACTTTGCGGCGGTGAGGTACTTGAGGACGACGGAGACAACATAGTCTTCTTTTTCGACGTCATTGGTCGGGTAGGAGAGGTCGATCGGTTTGGACAGGCGGGCTCCTTCTATCTTCTTTTCGACCATGTCGGTGGGCAAGGCCAGGTAGACTGGCCGGGAATGAAGCCAGCATTCCCGGATGGCGTGGTCGATCTCGGCAGCGATGGTGGAGGGGTCATTCAGCGAAACGGCGTAGCATGAGACGTCTCTAGACATGTTTTTGAAAACATTAAAGTCGCCATTGCCAAGGGTATGGTGCAGTAGCATGCCATTCGCTTGGGATACTGTCGAGGGCGTCCCTACAATGTGGACCACGGGGACGTACTCTGAGAAACTACCAGCAATGCCGTTGATCGCAGACAGCTCGCCGACGCCAAAGGTGGTGATGACTGCTCCGATTCCCTTGACTCTGGCGTATCCGTCGGCGGCATAGGCGGCACTGGATTGTGTTTAGTATGACCTTCTGCGCTCCCGAGTGGGAGACATTACTTGAGCTCGTTGACGCTGCCGACCCAACTCAGACCTGCCTTTGGTATGTAATCAAGAGCGACGAGATTGTAGTCGCCGGGCACTCCATGAACGCCTCGCACGCCGACTTCGTGCAGGCGGCGAAAGAGGTACCTGGTGGTTGGTCAGGGTAGTGGTGGGAGTGCCAGGATCCTCCGGACCTACTGGGCGACCTCGACGGGCTGCTTGAGCGCATCGATTCTGTAGTCTTGAGCCATGGCTGTCTCGCGCGTAAGGAAATTGTGTCGCTGCAATGGCTTGGAAGGGAATGCAGTTTATCACCAGAGGGAACAGACATCATCATCATCATCATCATCGTCGTCGTCACAGCTCGCGGCATTTGACTTTTGGGGGGGCGAGCTTCGGCATCATCGGCGTTCGGTCCGATGAATTGTGCGAAAGACGACCACCTCACTCACTACCAATTCGTGTGGAAACGTGGTTAATTTGTCCTGGCTGGCACAAGAGAACGCAAGGTGTTGAGGACCATGACGGAGAAGAGGTATAGCTGATCGCTGCAAGATCTGGCACTCGTGGAAGCTTGATTGTCGCCTTGATGGCTGACACGAGTCAGAGCGCGGCCAGCGGACTTCCAAGGGAATTAGGAACTGGGAACTGGGAACTGAGAACTGCACACGAGGACGTTGACCTCAATTACTCGATACTCGATCACCAATCTGCCTGTTCTATGTATAGGCCATCGTGTTCAACGTCCATCGTCGCCGCAAGACCGTTGGAGGTACAAGACAGCAGTGGTCGGGGTCGCGGTGATTATATTCGGGCATTCAGGCATTCAGGCATTCAGGCATTCAGGCACTCAGGCATCAGGCACCCTGTGACTTTTCCTCTTCAAGCCAAGTCCGCTTTCTCCTCCGCTCCGCCGCCGTCTTTCCTGTGCCGGGGCTTCTAACTAATCAACCAGGGTAGGGCGAGCCTTGGAGTGTTATGGGCCCATCTCGTCCTGCTTCATTCGCGTCCCTTCTTGCCGTCAGACGAAACATCACTCGAGCGTCTTTCCTGCCCGCCCACGCCCCCCGCCGGCGCTCAACGGGCTCGGTTGCAGAGTCTCTTGTACAGTGTCTTCCTTGCGCCGTTTAGCGTGAAACGTTGACGTCCTGCACGTTGCTGCACTCAGGTACGAGCCGACAAAGAAGCAACTTTTGCTATCACATCGCGGACTCCCCAAAGCCTCGTATCGCCGCTGCCAGAAACCCCAAGGCTCACTCCTGGTCGATCCCTCAGTCGCGTCAAAGGCAACAGACGCCAGCGCATTCGCTTCGAACATGAACCACGACGGACTCTGTCCCATCTCACCCCGCACTGCAGAAGTATAGCGGCTGCGCCGAAAGAGCAAGGCAGAGACACATCGTGGCGGTCGGGACATATTCACCTTCATGTGCAATCAATCACAGCCTGTCCAAAGAGGTCTGTAGACTTCGCGTCTCACCTCAGACATGGCTACCCAACAGCCGCCCTACAGCACCAGCCCCCGGCCACGCGCGCATACCTATGCCGATCCAAATGCTGCTGCTCAGCAGTCGCAAGACATCTACAGACGTGCCACGCCCGTCACACCCGGCGCCGCTCCGCCGGGACAGCGACATGGCTCCGCTGCGCAGGCCGAGGGCATGGGCAGAGGCTACGTCCCTCCCCCACCCCCGCCAATGTCCACATCGCATCAGGGTATGCATCTCCCACCTCCGCCCCCGAGAAGCGGCCCGCAACAGCATAATGGCATGATGGTGCCTCCGCCGCCTCCGCAGAACTCGGCTTGGGGTGGCTGGCACCATCAGAATACCTACCCACCGCCACCTCCCATGAACATGAACCGGGAACCCCGCGCATACGATCCCACCGCCTACTCCGCCTACATGTCCATGCCTCCATTGCCTCCCGCAGATCAGCCTCTGACTTCTGCAACCTACATACCTGGCGGGGAATCGTTTGGCCCCGGCGTGGGCATACCACCCCTGCATTCTCCAACGCAGCAGACGCCGCGACCCATGTTCCCGCAGCAGGCCAGTTCCTGGTACAACCACGACTACTCCACCAATCCGCCGTATCCTAATGACCACCCTGCCGCCTCCAACGTCGGACAGAGCGGATGGTCGGATTCTAGCACCCTCTACTCGTACACCCCCTCCCACCAGAGTCAGCAACAGCAGACACCCCAGTCGGCGTTCCCTTCGAGCCAACCACCTCCGCAGTATACCGCATACGATCGCGGCCCGCCTTTGCAATCGCCGAAGCCCCTACAACACACGTCGAGCATACATCATGCACCACCGACACCCTCCAGCAAAAAGTCCAAGATGGTCATGCCGGCCAAAGAAAAGCAGGAGTACTCCTCACCCGCACCTCAACAGACATCATCGCAGCTAGGCACCGAAGCCCAGTCCATCCCGCACAAGGAAGATCGCCACGAGCAGCCGCCTCCGTCTCCTCACGATCTGGCCTGGCCGGTTGATCGTGTCATCTCGTGGCTTGCCGCCAATGGTTTCCCGCAGACCTGGCAGGACGCCTTTCGACATCTGAACCTGCACGGTTCGCATTTCCTCGATATTGGCAGATCGGCCAAATCAAATATGCCAATCCTGTACAATACTATATACCCTCAGATCAGCAAGGAGTGTTCCGCCCGCGGAATACAGTACGATAAAGACGCGACTTTGGCAGAAGGAAAGCGCGCTCGGAAGCTAATTCGGCATCTGGTGGAAAATGCTGCCACCAGTGCAAATGGGAGCAGTGCTTCCAGCATACCTCCCAGGCATCAGCGAACTGGATCAATCGGTGTACCTAGTGCTGGCACGGATGGGGGAGTGGAAAATTCGCCCCATCTCGGCCGTCAAGAGCCATTGCCAGGATCAACCCCGAACACCGCCAATTCGGGAGAGGAGAGTCCGGGCATGCGAATGCCTACTAGTTATCCAACCGTGACCCAAGCTTCCAAGGACGCCGATCGACGACGGTCGAACAACAAGTCTGGCCTTGATAAGCTGACCAATCTTGTGAATAAAGACCTTGATACGGCCACTGGTCGCAGTGTGTCGTCTCAAAACGCACTTCGAGAGCTGAATGGGCCCGGGCGAAGACCCAGCCCGGCTCAGGATCATGGCTACCATGCGCCGCCTCGCGAGTCCAGCCCCCATCAGAGTCCGGTTCTGCGAGGTGCCCAAGCCAACAATGCGGCATCCAAGGGGTATTATGGCATCAAGAGCAGTTCGGAAGTCAACTTGGCGCTCAGCGCCGGCTCGAATGCCCCCAGTAGACCGAATGGCGTCCTCAATAGCGCTGCAAGCGAAAACGGTCTAGACAGGCTACACAACGAGAGTCGGAAAGACAGACATGGCCACGATAACAAATCTCCAGGATTCCTGCACAAGATTATGCGGAAAGAGGTCAATAAGACTGCCACTGATCAAGACAGCCCGCCAAACAGCCCAGCCGATGCACAAGCCATAGCATCGGCCAACGCGCTACCTAGCAACAATGCCTGGGACGCCAAGGCTGCGACTCCTGTCGAGCGCAAGTTCGTCTTTGCAACCCCGGATGGGTGGAATTACCGACTTGTGGATTTGTCCGGTGTCGAGTCGTCGGAAGACATGCGGAGCATCATTTGTTACAATCTCGGCATTCCAAACGATCAGAACATCACCCTCCACATTACCTCGCCGGGACAGATCGAGCACGACGACGCCCTGACAGATTCGCTCATGCTTTCCGCTCGCTCGCGCTTGGCAGACCCCATCGGCAGCCTTAAGCTGTTCGTGCGAACCGGGTTCTCGACGGATGCAGCAAGCACTGCTGCATTGAGTGGCGGATTCCCTACCTCGCCATTCAATCACGTCAGCACCGTGCCATCGTCAGCTGGTGACAGTCTCCTGAAGCGCATCAACGAGAGCCCTGACGAGCGCGCCGAGTCCGAGGGGATGCGCACTGGCGAATCTCTAGCACCTCCGAGGCCAAGGCCGGCACCGGGCTACCTGCGATCCAACTTTGATCGCATCCGCGAATCCACGAGCATTCCCGAAAGCGAGCGTCTTCTGATACTCGAACAAAAGGCAGATGAGCATCGCCGGGAGACCGAGCGTAAACAACGGGCTTACCTTGCCGAGCGACAGAAGCACTTAAGAAAGGATGGCACGCAGCTCCGTCAAGATCCTAGCATCAGACGTGAAAGAGGAGTCATCGACTTTGATAAGGGACGAGAATCGCCCTACGACAACCGCAATTCCGGTTCCTTCAGTGATCGGCGCTCTGATCAGAAGCCACCGATGCGATCTGCGCCACGACCGCCATCTGAGCCCAGCGACACCTTGAGGACAATTTCCTTAAGGCGAAGACCTAGTTCGAGAATCAGTGACACCAAGACGGATGCCTGGAAACAGCTCGGTGACGACGCTGCTCGTGTGCTCAAGCGACCCGAGCAGAGACAGGAAACATTACTGGAGAGACGCACGGCTAGCAAGACGGCGCTGGCTAGCGTTGGCTTTGGTCATAGCCAGCAAGCCGCCGGGCGAAGCAGTCCAGGAGCCGGCACATCTCCAAAATCGCCAGTCACCATGTCAAAGGGCGGTCTGCCATTCTTCGTGCCAGACTACGCTACCGATGAGGCAGAGCATGGAGGGTTCCGCCATGCCGTCAATGAGCGACCGAATCTCAAATTACGCCTGCCTTCTGAGAATGACAGGGCTCAGCAACATGGCAAGATGAGTCCCGATGTTAGTCCCAGTACGGCTCATCCCGAAAAGAACCAGCTGCACCGTCGTGGCACCCGTAAGAGCTACGGCCCAAGCTTCGATCTTCCCGGACAGGAGGTCACATTCACCAGCCGAGCCCCTGCCCCAGCAGTCGAAGAAGAAGAAGATGACTCTGATGACGATCTCTTTGCTGTGCCCATCAATAAGCGCAAAGATGAGAAAGCACCAGCGAACTCCGGCAAGGACGCACACACGGGAGCATCCCCCCCCAAGGGCCTCGACGAAGGAAAACGCGTCTCGCCAAACACCACCCGAGGCGATGGCGGTCGCAAAATTGAATTCCATCCGGCGTCTGCAGGATCTGGCCATGCGTCTGGTGAGTCGCCTGTGGACGATGGTGGTTTCAGGCGCAGAGATAGCTTTGCCAGCGATCTGTGGGCCAATCGGCCCCCCGCGGAAGCGCTTGTGGAGCATCTCGACGAGTTCTTCCCCAATGTCGACCTTGATCAGCCAATGGTGGACGAGACTCAGGAAGGCGCCGGTAGTGGCGACAACGACAACAACAACAACAACAACAACAACACACAGAGCACTGAGCCGAGTACCACAGATACCGCGAATTCATCCTGGATCAACTTGTCCAATTCGAGCAGGACATCTCTGACAGACCTCAACGAGGAAGATACACTCGGTAGTGAGGAGTCGACACTCAAGTCGCGGGATTACCTCCAGAACATGGCTTCTCGCTCACTGCGCAAACAAGGGGGTCTCGGCCGTACAAAGTCGATCCGTGAAGTCGTCAAGGGTGCCTACAGCATGTCAGCCAAAAACAGCCAGGTGTCCATCTCGTCCGTCGGCTCCGACCGCGTGCAGAGCGGATACTTTGCAGGTGCTCTACCAAATCGCATCAGTGCGCTCAAGCCGTCAGAGTCAAGTATCGTTCGCCGCAAATCAACCAAGATGTTTGGCGCCAAAATCGAGCAGATCAAGCCCTCTCGCGGCTCACGCCTAATCCAACTCGAGACCATTCCGCAAGACATGCTTCCTAGCTCGTCGACTCATAACGAGCCCCAACGCCAGCAGACCTTCAAATGGATGCGTGGTCAATTGATTGGCAAAGGAACCTTTGGTCGTGTCTACCTCGGCATGAATACCACAACCGGCGAGCTGCTCGCAGTCAAACAAGTCGAAGTGAATCCCAAAGCGCCCAACGCTGATCCTTCCAAGATCCGCGAGATGGTCAAAGCCCTCGACTCGGAAATCGACACCATGCAGCACCTTGATCACGTCAACATAGTACAGTACCTCGGCTGCGAGCGTAAGGAATACAGCATCAGCATCTTCCTCGAGTACATCTCCGGTGGCTCCATCGGCTCCGTCCTCCGCAAGCATGGCAAATTCGAAGAAAGCGTCGTTAGCTCCCTAACACGTCAGACGCTCGAGGGCCTCGCCTATCTACACCGGGAGGGTATTCTCCACCGTGACCTCAAAGCAGACAATATCCTCCTTGACCTCGACGGAACGTGCAAGATCTCCGATTTTGGTATCAGCAAGAAGAGTCGAAATCCGTATAACAACGACATCAGCAACTCGATGCAGGGCAGCGTCTTCTGGATGGCGCCAGAGGTCATCAGGGCGCAGAGTCAGGCACTCGGTGATCCGGACGCTAGTAATCAGGGCTATTCGGCCAAGGTGGATATCTGGAGTCTAGGGTGTGTGGTGCTAGAAATGTTCGCTGGGAACAGGCCGTGGAGTAAAGAGGAGGCCATTGGCGCAATCTTCAAGCTCGGGAGTCTGAACCAGGCGCCTCCGATTCCAGATGATGTCAGCAGTGTGGTGGGACCGGCGGCGTTGAGTTTCATGTATGACTGTTTCACGATGTGAGTATTGGCCCCTGTCACGCAGGATGGAGAGACACGGAACACACGAGGATTGACCATGGACAGTGATCCGGCTGATCGACCGACTGCCGAGACGTTGCTGAGAGCACCGTTCTGCTTCTCGGACCCGCACTATAATTTCTTGGATACGGAGCTGTACGCCAAGATTAGAGGAGCGTTTTGATGATACCCCCAAGTTTCGTTCTTGTCAGTTTTCCGATTATGCAAAGCGGTCTGAGCTCGTTGAGTTGAGAAGGTGGGAACAGGAGGGACAACGGTTAGAGACGGGAGACGTATGAGGGAGGAAATCATGATAATGACTTGCAACAATGACGAATTGAGAATTAGGGAGATCTACCCCTGGATGAAGTACCTGCATACAGGAAGTCACGGATAGTTGCTCCGATCCCTATCACCATCCTTCTCCGTCGTGATGCCTCCGAGCTGTATTCGACGCCAACGATGTCGATGAATGTCCGGGCATTGATCCCGGTCATACGCAAGGATGCTATCTCGAGCGCCTACAACGTGAGCGCCAACCGGTCACGTGATATGGGATGCTACTAGAGGGCCCAGCCGACGTTCGAGGGACTCGACCAGAGGACCAACCACCGGTTTGGGTAAATCTCAAGTATAAGCATCCTACTACACTGTAGCTATTAGTCAAACTTCGCTCTTATCGCTCTCCCGCCACTGACGTCCCCTGCGTCACAAGAGGCTTGAGATGATCGACTTCCAAGATCTTGGCCAGGATTCGTCCTGCTGTTCTGGGACTGGGGGTGGGTCTATAGCAACCAGCGAGTTCTGTGGCCGAGACATGAGGGAGGACTACATAAAGCGTCACGGACATCTACGCTGATCGTCTTCGGCTCGCACACTTCTCCTCTCGTCCGCAGCATGAGGATCTCTACCGTGCTCGCCGCTGCCGTTGGCTTCACTGTCGCCGCGGCCCAGAACACCACGGGCGACATCGTACAAGGAAATCGAGTCATCACGCAATTGAACCTGCCGGACGTGCCTTCCAGTGCTGTCACGAGGTATTGGCTTGAAGTCCCGGAGCTTTCGGGTGGTCTGAGATACTATGTCCCAGTCGTTGTAGCCCGAGGACCGCCAGAGTCTCTGGAGAATGGTCAGACGCTGAGTCTGTCATCTACCATTCACGGCGATGAGCTGAATGGCGTCCGTGTTGCTCAGCGGGTCATTGGTCTGCTCGAGGACAACGTGGAGAGTCTCAATGGCACGGGTGAGCTACCTCGAGCATGTTTCCCGGAACTCGAACTGACTTGAGAAACCAGTCATTGTCATCCCAACAATCAACCGGGTCGGCATCTCTCTCGCGAGCAGGTACTACCGCTCCTCGGCCTCCTCGGGCACCTTCACAGACATGAACCGCTTGCTCCCCGGATCCGATCCAGCAGATGGCGCGTCGGCGCCTTCTTCCTTGGTCTTCAACATCTGGAACAACGTCTGGTCAAACGCTACGGTCATCGATCAAGCCATCGATCTGCACACTGTCTCTACAGGTGCCGACGGTCCTCTGTGGTGCTACGCCGACTTTGCCCTGGAGGGCGTCGAGCGCCTCGCCAAGCTCACGGGCGCGGACATCATCAAGATCGACCCCGGCGAGCCCGGTAGTGTCGAGACCACTTTCGTCCGCGCCGGTGTGCCCGCCATCACCCTCGAAATCGGAGCGCCAAGACAATGGCGACAGAGCCTGATCGATCGCTCCGTCGACTACGTCGAGCGCGTCCTGGCCGACATGTCGATCCTCCCGTCCGATGCACCGGTCGAGCTGCCCGATCTCAGCGACACTTTCATCGGAACCACCTTTGGCGGACCGTCCGCCACTGCGGGTGGCTTCGTGGAGACCCTCGTCGATGTCCTGGACGATGTCACCGAGGGCCAGGAGATTGCGCGCATCTACAATGTCTTTGGAGACGTTGTGCAGAGCGTCACGGCTGATGCGACCGCGAGGGTTCTCAGCTTGGTCTCGGACCCTGCCACGGAACAGGGGCGAGGTATCGCCACTCTCATCTACAACGCTACCAGTGAGGGTAATAGTTCTGCGGCTGCCGGAGCCAGGACGGCAGCTAGGAGTGTAAAGTTCAATCGGAGGTATCTGTAGATCAGGCACTAATGTATGTATGTAAAGCAATCGCATCGTCGTTGCGATCGATAGCCCCAATCTTGCCTTTGCACTCGTACCTTTTGCAGTCAGCCCGTCCGCCGTACATTAGGATCTTAGAGACTATACTGGGTACCAGAAATACCATTGGAGACTCAGCGTACCTTCGACAAGAAATCAGCTCGTTCCAACCTGCACGCGTACCCGCGTCAAGCGTCAGATCTGCCGCGTGGCCCAAGCATTACTTTGGAAGACGCGAGGGGCGTGCATTACAGTACTCGGGGTTCTTTTCCTTGAGGAAGAAGATGGGAGAGCTCCTTCACAATGTCAGAGGCAACATTACGAGAACCTGCAACGCACTCTGCTCAGGGACGCAGCCATAGAGACATTCGTACAGAGATCATGACCTTGTTGGCATTGAGATCTGTCTTGTGATCGAAATGTCTAGTCCGTAATATATGGAAACGTCGACGATGGACCCAATCTTACGAACCTAGGGCGAGAGGTGGACATACAGTACCTGGTCAGGTGATGCTTGGGACAAATCGAATGGAATCTCATGAGCCGAACAGCCAAGGTGACATTCCGTGTGCTACGATACCATGTTCGTCTCCAGAAACCAAGCACACGAGAAAGGAGAAGATCCAACACAATTGTATACCTACTGCTATGATGGCCATTTGTTTGGTGCAGTGAGGATAGCTCTGGAGAAAGTGGCCGAAAGCTGATCTTGTTGCTTTTGGCGCTGTTTCGCTGTAATTCCAGCTCGGTCTGTGACAGGCTGCGCGTTCATGATGTTATCGAACTCGTCGTCATCTTCTCCGATATCAGATCCGGACTCCGCGTCCGAGTCGACCTTGAGAGCCGCTTGTGGCGCCGTGATGGTCTCCGGCGTTGGCTTGTCATCGGCTTTCGGATTCGAGAATGGCTTTGATGCGAGTACTCGTCTCCGTAATTCAGCCATTTCCTCTTCATCGTCCGAGTCCTCGGGTGGAAGTCCGTAGGGATCATGGTCCTCTTCGTCCTCTTCTTCCTCCGCCTCGTTATCCGAGGCCTCCTCTTCTTCGTCAGACCCATTAACCTTACCGCCTTCCTCTCCGGAATCTTCGCCCTCGCCATCACCAACTTCGACTAGTCCGCGCCTCCTGTTCATGTTGCCTCCGCCCCATCCAGTGCCACCAGCTTCCTTATCCTCCTTTGCGTCCTCATATTCATCTTGTATCTTCCTCAGCCACCTTTCTTCGGCCTCTTTCACCTCAGCAGCGTCCGCGCACTTCTCATACCACGAAAAGACCTCCTCGTTTATATCGAGAAACGCTTGCCCGTATGAAAATGTGCTCAGGACCTCTTCCGCCCAGTCCCTATGTCCGCAAATGTAGAATCCTGCTGCGAGCGCCTCCACACAGTTGAGCCGCCACGGCTTGCCATAATTGGTTGGATTTGCTGCAATGAGATATGGTAACAGACGCTCGTGCTTCCCACCTATCCGGGAGAAGTTGATCTCGTTGATCCGCTTCCAGCTCGCCTCGACTACTGCAGCGCCGTGTTGCTCGAGTATTGGCCGATCTGCTCTTGATACCAGTGTCTTTGCATTTGGACTAATGACAACACCAGGGTGCTTTTGCGTCATACCTAGCGATCGCATCATGCCCAGACGAATCAGTCGCTTGCCCGAACAGCGCTTGTAGTCGCAGTGGTTGAGATCCCAGCATGCAGCCTTGAACGAGGGTCTCTTGTGCGTCTGAGGTGCGCCGTCTTCAGATCCATCTTCTCCTGCACCCCGCGGCGGTGGCAATGGTCTTGAGGTGCGATCTGCTGGGCCGTGGCGGCGCCCTTTTGCAGTGAAATCCTTCTTGTGACGGACCATGTTTCCTTCGGGGGTTTTTGGCTTAGCCGAACGAGGACGGCAAGATCGCAGTAAGATCTCGGTGAGAGGATCCGAGGTTGAGGAGGATGTTGAAGCCGCGTCGGTGAGGATCGAAGGACATGGGAAACTCTCTAGAGAGCGACGTCATCTGAATAGGGAAAGTGTTGGTCTTGGCATATCACCTCCACTATGCCGCCGTGGAGGCAGCCAGATCTCCATCACTTGCCATTGAACAGTTTCCTCGCCCTCGACTTCAGCATTTTGTATTTCGAGCGTGCTCTACATTCATACGTGCCTCTGATCGCTCCTCGAGAGAGTGCCCGACTCTGCGACAGGCTGACAGTTGCCCAACCTGGAGGCGGCATCAGCGAGGTACGCCGCCAGGGATAGGTTCTCCTTCCCTGGCGAGACGGCGCAATCACCGTTGCAGCGCTATATTCGTACGTATACGGAGCGCTCTGTGAACATGCCATTGACCATCAGTAGAGAATGCTTGCGATCCTCAGAACTTTGAGCCCAACCTAGCGCTATGCCTCGAGATTGCCGACCTCGTCAATTCGAAAAAGGGCAATGCGTAGGTACAATCAGCGGAGGTCGAGCAAAAATGCTGATGCCAGATAGACCTCGGGAGGCTGCAATCACAATCGTCAACTACATTAACCATCGAAATCAGAACATCTCGTTGCTCGCACTTTCGGTACGTTATGAGACAGCAGCAGGAAGAGTCGTTCCGCTGATAGTGCCAGCTGCTCGACATATGCGTCAAGAACTGTGGATACCCATTTCAGTTGCAGATCAGTACAAAGGAGTTTCTCAATGAGCTTGTTCGAAGATTCCCCGAACGACCTCCTCTACGGCCGACGCGCGCGATGAACAGGATACTGGAACTCATAGAAGAATGGCGTTCTACAATATGTCAGACTTCGAAGTACAAGGAAGATCTGGGCTTCATAAGGGATATGCATAGGTTGCTGAGCTACAAGGGCTATGTCTTCCCGGAAGTTCGGAGAGAAGATGCTGCAGTTCTAAACCCCAGTGATGTCAGTACCGCCTTGTCCACGGCTACTTTACACTTCTAATCGTACTAGAATTTGAAATCAGCGGAGGAGATGGAGGAAGAGGAACGAGCCGCACAATCGGCGAAGCTACAAGAGTTGATTCGAAGAGGAACCCCACGTGATCTTCAAGAAGCCAACAAGCTGATGAAAGTCATGGCCGGGTACGATCAGCGAAACAAGACCGACTACCGTGCAAAAGCTGCAGATGAGGTTGGCAAGGTCCAGCAGAAGGCAAGGATACTGGAAGAGATGCTTCAAGGACTAAAGCCGGGCGATCAGGTGAAGGAAGGGGACGTCTTTGAGGAGCTTGCCAACGCGCTTGCCAGCGCACATCCGAAGATTCAGAGAATGTGCGAAGAGGAATCCGACGATCACGAAGCCGTCGCCAAACTACTGGAGATCAACGATAGCATACACAGGACGATCGAACGATACAAGCTGGTCAAAAAGGGCGATATCGAGGCAGCCGAGAAGATACCGAAGGGAACACTTGGTATTAGTGGTGTAGGAGTGAAGAAGGGCGATAACAATGAGCTATCCCTGATTGACTTTGGTGGCCCTGAGGATGAGCAACCGGCCCCACCGGGAGGTGCCAGCTCATCGCAAGCGAGCGCACCAGCCAAGGCAGGTAATGCCCTTGAGGACGACCTTCTTGGACTCTCGATAGGCGGGGACGCTGCATTCGGCCAAGGTGGAAATATCTCTCTTGGTCCTTCGAACAGCGGTCTGCTAGACCTTGGGGGACCTCAACAACCTCCTGCAGCAGGCCCAGTACCGACACCGCAGCCAGTGCAAGCAACACAAGCCCCAAAACCGAACTATGACCCTTTCAGCAGTTTGGGCGGATTGAACGTGTCGGCCACACCACCAAAAGCCGCATCACCACAGCCCAACGTCAACTTCATCGCCAAACCATCCGCGGCGCCCTCTGATCCATTTGCATCCATCTCTAGTTCGAACTCTCGCACAGCCTCTCCTTTCCAATTCCAGCACTCTACGCATCCGCCAACGGCATCGCAGCCCGCTTCTTCGCTTCTAAATCTCGGCACAAGCAATGGCCAACCTCCCATAGCAGCAGCAGACGACGAGTGGACATTCACCTCTGCCCTTCCCCAAATTCAAGCCCACCAGATCACCGTCACAAATAGCGCCATCCACACCATCTTCAGCGTCTCACGCCCTGCAAATGCAGAAGAGTGGCTTCAAATTGACAGCAGAATCAGCAATACCACCGATCAGCCAATTTCAAACCTTACTTTTCAATTAGCAGTGACAAAGGTATGCCTGCTTCAAGCTCCGCCCTCCCTCCCCTCCTCTCCCTTCTTTTCTCCCCTCTCTGACCGCCCTGATCTCGTTCCTAATGTGTCCAGGGCTTCACCCTCCGTCTCGATCCGCAATCTTCGCGAGACCTCTCCCCGCACCAGAAAGACGGTATAACGCAGTCGATACGGCTGCAGGGTGTCCGCCGCGGCCAGGGAACAGGGGTCAAGATGCGATGGAAGGCGAGCTATAACGTCGGCAAGGAAAAGAGGGACGAAATGGGCGAAGTCACGAGCTTGGGGGTGAGTTGACGGTGACATGCAGCGGGGAATCGGAGACAGGATTGGGAGTGGGTAGTCCCGTAGCATACTTTGCATGTGAGAACGAAAGATCAGGCGGTACGGCGTGATCTACTGCTACTACTATACGTTCCGCACCTTTCGAGTGATGATCGGCATCGGCACCGGCGCCGCAATGTGCCTGGGAACAACCTCCCACACGTTACATCTGCGTCAAGTACATTCACAATTCACCGTGGGCTCAAAGAAAGGCACCAAATTACCGGAAACAGATACAATCCATTATATATATACCATTTTCCCTAGCGAGACGGTCCAAGCTGACCAGGCCAGGACCGCTCACCACGGGCTATTCACTACTGAAGCGACAGTTCTCCAAAAGGAAAAAACCCACATTCCCAAAATCATACCATTCCCTGCCCTTTAGACGACTAAGCCATACCTGCATGTGGGGCAGAGAGCTTCGAGAGAATGAGTTGCCGCCCTTTTCTTGCTAGACCCGAGTCGAAATTATGATCACAAGACCAGACTAACGGATCCAAGGGGGTGTTTTTTTTTTAATGTAAGAGCCGACGTTCTATGTTGTACAAGGTGTGATGTCGAAGAGAAAATGCAACTCTGTGTCGTGGAGGGGGGTTTTCCACTTCGTGCTGTCTATGTTCATGTCGAATTGTGATGTTCATTGAAGAGGATGTTCGTTGCGTCGTGCGAGTGGACGGTGTAGCTTAGAAAGCGTACTCCATGAACGCCCGGCGGAGACCACTGTCCGCTGTGCCGGTGGCACCACCCAGCGACCCGCCAGCTGCAGTACCAGTGGGGGTCTCGCTCGTGTCGTTGTTGTTGAGACCGGTGGGCTGGACCAATGAGAGGGGTAACGTTGGCAGACCGGTGAGGAAACGAGATGCGATGCTTGGGCCGACGATAAGGACAATGAACAAGATGAACATGGCGAAGTAGAGCACAGCGTAACGAATGACGCGACGACGGCGCAGCTTCGACTGCTTGAGCGAGTAGATGGGAGGTCTGATTTGACGACTGCGCTATTGTTAGCAAAGCTCATACATTCAGAACGGAGAGGACATACCTTGGGCGCAACCAGAACAGCATGACAGAGTGGAACTTGTCAATGTAAGGGATCAGGAGAGGTGGCAGCATGAAGAACAACAAGGTGTGTCCGAGGATGAAGTCGGTGGCGAAGTAGCCGAGCTCGGTGATCTTGCAGAGAAGCTCACGGCCGGGCTGCGAGAACGAATGCCAGCCGAGGGAGTACCACTTTCCGGTCCACCAAGCGATATTTGATGTGTCGGAACGGAACTCACGCGTGAGTGCTATGGCGACAATGATCTTGTAGACAAAGCGCTGAAGAGCGACCACTGCAATCATTCCGAGAAGTGCCTTTGTGAACTGGAAGCCTTCGAGGAAGAACATGACCAGCCAGAAAGCGATCATCATAATGACGGCGATGGCGTGAGCAATGGCAGCGAGAACGGCACCGAACTTCTTGCAGCACATGCTGAAGACTGGTCCCATGCAGCATGCCATGCCGAAGAAGACCAGAGCAACACCAGCATTGACGGCAATAGGTGCGAAGGCGATGATGCCGATACGGAGGAGGGAGTTTGTAGGCTGGAGGGCAGCGTTCGAAGCCTCGGGGTTGTTGTCCCTGGTAACACCAGTCCCAGCGTTGATGTAGAGGTACGGGATAAGCGTGACACCGACGGAGATGAGCGGCCCAAGAACCTCACCCATGAAGAGGGATCCGATGCGAGCACGAGGAGTGTCGCCAGAGAGCTTGGATGACGGCTCACCGAGTGCCTTCCTCTTGAAACCAGTGATGCGGGTACGAGAAAGACGGACGAAACCAATCCAGGATGCTTGATGGGCCTTGGTGTTGCCACGGGACAACCAGCGGAGGAACTCGCGGTAGTCGATGAAGAAGTCACTCCACGCGAACTGGTGGGGGTTGAAGAGGAAAGGCGACAAGCAAAGAGCAATGAGAGTGACCCAGAACCAAAGAAGCCAGTAGCCCCAGACCGTGAGAGTACCGAACAGCAGCATCATGAGCATACGAGCACCGAAGTAGATCGAAGGCCCAGCGAATCGCGAGTAGAGCACACCGAATGGCATGCGAGCAGTGGCAAAGCCACGACCAGTACCGATGTAGCGGGCGCCACCGAACGACAAGTCCTGACTAAGAGCATTGGCGTAGATCTGGCAGACGAACACCTCAAAGAGAGGCGAGAGTGAGGAGAATTGCTTCGCGAGACGAGTGGCAGCGCGCCAGAAGCCACGTTCAGTAAGTTCCTGGATGACCAAAGGTACGAAGGAGATGAAGAACACGATGAAGATGGAGACAACGCAACGCTGCACCCAGTCGAGGACTGGAACCAAGTTCATGCATCCAGTGGGTTCGAGAGCATCGGTGATCGGAACGTCCTTGTTGTACTTGCAGAGGATGACCTCGTGGCGGAGAGCACCGAGATTGACCAAGCAGAACATGAAGAGCTGCACCGACATCATGATGAAGGCGTTGTTGATGTGGAAACCGGGATGCGCATAGTAGAAGGACAGGAAGCGATCCAGAGGGAGCTGGGTTCCAAGATAGTAGTACTCGCGGGAAAGCATCTGCTCACCCATACCGGTACCGATCTTGGTGGTGAAGTTGAGAATTGAGCCAAAGCCAAGATCACGTCCCTTGCCGCATTGGTAGTACTCGCAGTGCTTGATGCGACCACCACGGAGGAGGGCGTTCATACCAGCATAGATATCCTCGTTCAAGTGCAGACCCTTTTGAGCCTTGGAGACACCGCCACGAGTGGTCATGAAGATACCGTTGAGGAAATCAGGGTGACCGTAGTGGAGCTTGCCGCCGATTTGAGCGAGTGTACGAGCGAAGAGCGTACCGAATGTCTGTTCCTTTCCGGCAGCTACGTCACCAAGGATACCGATGTTCTCGGAGAAGATGTACTCGCGAGCACCGAGGATAGCCACAGGGTTGAATTTGGGTGTTGGCAGACCGGGAGTGTAGGGGGACACGTTATCGGTGGTCATCTCCTCGAACTCGGCAAGAACGCTGCGGATCTTGAGACACTCCTCGAGGTAGTTGTCCTGGTTGGCGTCGATGAGTTGAATGTACTCACCGCGATAGAAGATCAAGCAATGGTTCTGGTTGTCGGACTTGCCGTCACCAAGAATGGGGTTACCGGAAAGCATCACACGGAACTTCGGCTTGCGGATGCCGTTCTCCATGATTTCAGAGTGACCGTCGATGAGAGCAGAGTAGATGCGAGGATCTTCACCTTCATTGAGAGGAGGCTCCTCATCCAGGTAGGCAATTTGAAGATCGGGGTAGGCGCGGAGAAGGAACTCGGCGTTCTCTCGCTCCTCCTTGGAGAACTTGGCGTAGCGCTGCATGGAGACAATAATCTTGAACTTGCGGCGGGCCATGCGCTCGAGCTCGCGCTCCAGCTTGTCGGAGTTGCCACCAAACATCTGGACGACCTCTGGGTTCTCGACGCGGTATAGAAGCTTGATAGCGCGGCTGTAGTTCATGAAGCCAGAAATGGTGCGGTAGAGAGTCTGAGAGCGAAGCGAAGCCCAGATACGAGTACGAAGGGTGTACTCAGGAGCCGCAGACTTGAAACCGATGCAGTAGAAGGGCAGATCATCGATCTTGCTCTTTTGCGTATCCTTGTCGTTCTTCTCGTAGTCGCCGTTGAACTGAGATGTCTCATCGGCCAGAATTTTGGTGTCCTTGACGAAACAGTCCCACTCGTGAGGGTGAAGCTGCTTGAGATACTCCAGCATGGTGACACGAGAGTACGGCTCGTCTTCGCGAATAATCTCACGAAGAGACAAGAGAATCTTCTCGCTATAGTGAGGAATCATGACGGTGAAAGTGGGCATGTTATCAACAGGGACCGGCTCTGGGATAGGTGTTGACAGAGACTGGGCGAAGAAGGAGATACGACGCTCGGCTTCGCTTTGCAGAGGGAAGAACTCGGTCTTGAAGGAATGATCTTCCTGAGAGACGAAGAACGTCGGGGCACGAAGTGTTCGTTTGCCCTCCTGCTCGGACGGCACCTGGTGATAGAGGAGCTTCTGGACGTGATCGATAGCCAACAAGTGCTCACGGTACATTGAGATGATGATGGCGTTCCAGATCTGGGAGATGAGAACCTTGGGCTTGTACTTGATTTCCATGTCGGTGGTTGCGAGGACCTTGGAGTAGATACGCTTGGGCAGACGGGAAAAGATGTTTCTCCATGGTGTCCAGATAGAGACACCAAGGTAGAATGATCTCGCCACCGAGAAGACCGTGTTCAGGATGATGTACCACAAGAAAGTGTCCAAGAAGAACAAGAACAGATCCGTGACGTACATTACAACCAGGAGAACCTTTGGTTGCTGCAAGCAGAGAATGTCGCCAAGATAGACGTCACCAATGCAAGAGTTGATCGGAGTTGTGGAAAGGATCCTAATGGGGTCGCGGATGGACAAAATCAGGTAGAAGTAGGACTCAGCCAACTTGGCACCGAAGACCATGACCCAGAGACCGTAGGACATCCACATGTCGTTGCCTCGGAGTCTGGGGTAGCTAGCTGTGAAGGTCTGACTTGCCACATATTGACGAGACTTGCCGGTCAGATAGCTGCCAAAGAGCCCGCCGAGAGGCATGATCGAGAAGAAGAGGAATGTGGCCAGTGCAATGAAGAATTGGACGATGCCCAAAATCAAAGCGATCTGCGTGGTACGGCTGATGAAGAAGATGTAAACAGAGGGGCCGAGATTGATCGCGAAGATGACAAGCAGAAAGAGCAGACGCTTGGTCAAGTGCTGGGCGCCAGCCCACCTCCTGGGGACGTACATCCATTCGCAAAGAGTCGCAAGAATGTTGATGAGGGTAACAATGGCACCACCAAGAGCAACGGCGGACCACATTGCGGCAGCCGGAGGCTGGTTGTCCTCTTGTTGACGGTAATTGCTCGTGTAAAGGGTGGGAGAGTTCTTGGCTGCGTAGAACCAGAAAGAGCCCACGTGGATGACCCAGATACGGTTGAAGTTGACAAGGGCGTGAAGCCACGAACGATTCTCCTTGTATGTCTTGAAAAAGGCCTTCTTCCAGACAACGTCCTTGAGGCGCTCGTATCGCTCAGCAGGCTGCAAATCGACCAGACGAGACTTGTCCTCAAAGCTCAAGCGCTCGATGCCCTCAGGATACCAGAACAATTGATTGATGTCGTCGTAACCAATAATGTTATTGTGGTCACGCTCCTTGCGAACGTACTTGCCATCGTAGATCTCGTAGCCTTGATCACGGCAGTATTGGTACAGAGGAGTGATGACATTGTTGAGGAAAGTAAACTCCTCAACAGGCTCGACCCTGTTCTGGCAGGCTGGCGAGTGGAAGAAGTCGTCTGCGCACTTGAAAACGAAGCAGAGAGCCTCGGGCATGAACCTGACCTGGTTGGCTTCACCCCAGCAGAGGAGGAAAAGAGCCAGTTGACGGATGCGGTCATGTTGAGACATTTTGTTCATGCGAGACTTCCAGCGGTACTCGGCAGCCTCGAGGCTGTTGTCACCCTCCATGCTCTCCAGGGTCTGCTCCTCATTCTGAGCGTTAGCCTTCTTGGCTGCCTTGCGGGCTTTTCGAGTCCTCCTATTGGCCTTTCCAAGCTTCATGTTCGCAAAGCCGACCGCATCATCGAGATCAAGATGAGCGGCGAAGTACCAGCGGCGATAGTTGGCGTTCTCGCCTCCGATGTAGTCGGCATGAAGGGAGAGAAGAGCCTGGTTGGGGGACATGCGAGACGCACGCGAGTCGAGGAGTGTCATCAGGTGGTCGAACATGTTACGCATGCTGTCACGCTGGAAGCCAAACTTTGCTGTCAGGTCGAGGAAGATGTCCTCAATCTCCTCCTTGGAAAGAGGGATCTGCGCGTCGGAAGTCCATGCCGGGTATGGCTCTCGAGATCGCTGTCCAGCAGGAAGAGCATTCGTGTAGTCCATACCGTAGACCGGGGTGGAAGCGCCAGATGAGCGATTGCCGCCGTACGAGACCTGAGAAGAAGGAGGGCGGTATCCGCGGCCATGGCCGTCGTTGTAGCTGTTGTAGCGTTCGTCACCGCGGCCATAATAGTCCATCTCGGCAGCACGAGCCATGTCGGATCTCATGGTGAAATCACTGAAGGTCTCCGAGTCCTCTTCCGAGTCCCCACGACGACCTCTCCGTTGACCGTAGCCAGCGTTGCGGTTGTAGTTTTGTTGGCCGCCGGCGCCGGCGCCGGCACCCTGGTCGTAGTATTGGTCATTGTAGTACTCGTCTTGATAGCCTTGCTGGCCGGCATCGTAGTAGCCGTCTTGCTGGTAAGGGCCACCTTGCTGCTCGTTGTAGTAGCTGCCAAAGTCAATTTCCTTCCTTCTGCCTCGGCATCTCACTGTGATAACTTACCCATCATCGTAATAGCCATCGTTCTGAGCGTAGCCTTGATTGTGGTCGTAATAGGCTTGATTCTGGTCATCGTGATAGTAGCCATCACCGCCCGGGTTGGCATAGCCATCGTCATAATGGCCCTGACCTTGGCCCTGGCCTTGATGAGCCATGATTGGAATTATGGTACAAGATTACTGCAAGTCGTTAGTTCTTCTGTGGGTCCGTGACGATACGAAGGCCAAAGTCGTGTGCAGATTCAGACGAGGCTAAAGAGTGCATGCCAGTGGCAGATGTCTTGTTGTTGGAGGGACTCACCTGAATTCTGTTCATCCGGTGTGCGGTTCAATTACTCGGTCGGAAGTATGGAACGATAGATTGGTGACAGAAGACCAGGCGTGTGAAAGAGAGTGAGCGAGAGTTGGGTTGTTGTGAGCGACAGTCGGGCGTGGAGAGCGCGAGCGAGAATGCCGTTTCCCACGTGGTAAGCTGCAACCTGCTCGTGTGATGGAGTGTTATTGCCCTGCGATCAAAACGAGTGTCGTCGACAGGCGGGAATTGCAAGGCGTGTAAGACGCACAAGATGCAAGGTGTGTCGGGAGGAGGATGTGTTGCTGTGTGAGACGAGGTGCAGGGCGATGAGGAAAAAAAGGGTGAGGAGCGAGGTTCGCGCTATGATTGGCGGTGCGGCTCTGCGACACTTGATTCGTCTCCGAGACGCGATCAAGCCTCGTACTTTTTCCAAGAAGATCTGCGAGTGCTGCTCGTCTTTGCCGCCAATCCTTCTGTTGCCCCAACTCTTGCGTATTCTTGACGGCACTCGACGTGTCAATCAACCAAGACGATATTGCACAGTGGAAGGTGATGCTGAATACAAGAAGCAGAGACGGCGGGCGGTAGATTTGGATTTGGTGGAGGCTTCAGAGTTTGGCTTTACTGCTGACGGAACATACAGACAAACCTGCCACAGACCACAGACCACAGACCAACGGACACGGGCAAGACAAACCATACGCAATCACGCCCCAACCAAGGCGTCAAGAAGGACGAGGCGGAGGTACAAGAGCGGGAAAGGGGCAGGGCTCGCGCGGGCCGGTCAAAGGTAGGGGGCTCTGAGCGTTTCAGGACAATCCACACACGCGCGATTGCACCGTCTTGATTCAGCGCGACAAGCCAACGTAGACAAATGAGCTGGCCAAAACAAGATTAGCTGCTTCACCAGAAATCTGCACCTCCGTCGATGAGCATCAGCGGCGGGACACGATCAAGTGCAGACTCAGATGCAGGTCCCGGGACTGAGCGGCAATAGTGGTTGAGCGGACAGGATGCGCAGGCTGCCAAGCGAGACTAAACAACAAGTTGATTCGGTCATCTCGGACTCGCTTTTCCTCCATCTGGACCTAGTCTGCCTCTTCACTGCGGCCGTGCTCTCCAGCTGTCAAGGATTTCGCCTCGACCTCCGTGCGACGAACCAAAAAGAAGATGCGACCAGTCCGCGACGGCGAGCGCCACGATGGGCAAAAGTTGCACTCGTGGCGGCGGGGAGATGCCGGTCTGTCATCCAATGCCGGCACTGGTAGCCTTGCGCTTATCGGCCCCAACATGTTCCGCTTGTCCATCGACGATGATGTCTCTGAAAGACAAAGAAAAGACAAAGCACGCGAGAAGAGATTTTGTAGCGCTTGTTCCACTTTGCTTCGACAGCTATGGAACAGCTCGTTGACACCTGTGTGCAAAATGTGCAAATGTGCGACATCTGACGAGTGAGGCTGAGAGCTGATATCATGCCCGAAGTTTCGGCTTTCCTGCTCCATCAGGAGCCTATGCTGCGCCAGGCTCAATCTCGGTTCGCAAGGTCGCCCTGTACCTTCTATCTATAGCGTCCCACCAAATGTTGTGGCAAGGCAGCACAATTTGCCTTCCTTGTCATCACTCTATTCGTCTCTGGCTAACAAGGTGGCATGCAAAGTTCATGCATCCTGGGTTGGCATTTGACCAATGCAGTTTGTACGATCTTGATAAAGAGATCTGCAATATCCTGTCGTAGAAGAAATGCTGCTGCATGTAGACAATCATGACAAACTTTCGAAGTATACCAGGCGCTTGTATTGCTGCCAAACGCGCGGCCTGGAATGCATCACACACAGTCGCCTGACCTCACGATGCACGCTGTCCCTTGGTGTTTGCCGTCATAGTGACTAGTTCAGACTCCGGGTTTTGGCATACAGAGTGCATGACCGCGAGCAGGATCCCCGCTTCGGACGTTACTTGATCAACAGGAATGCAGAGCATTGTGCAGAGCGGCAGAGCGAGAAGCTACTTGGTGTACGTGGACTGTCGATAAGAAGCCAACACACGCGACGTGGATAGAATTCGATGGTAACCCGTCACCTGCCACAATAACAATAATTCCATGCCTCGGCGTCAGTGGTGTCACTCTGATGCAGTACCGTAATTGGACATGTCGAGGGCAGAGTGAAAGACATGAGGTGAGGCTTGGGAGGCGCGGGTCCAGAAGGTGTCAGCAAAAAGGCCGACCTCACCGGAGCTTCCGCCTGGCTTGGCTAATGACCCGTGGTAACTTGTGGTGTATACAGGTCAGCGCAAGGCCATCGGTGTGGAAGGGAATACCTAGGTACTTGACGTGGTTGCACAGTAGGCTCGTCGATGCACAGACGAGACCACATCGAACCGGCCAAGTGATGAGGCTGTGGCCTGGTCTAGGACCATCTGGAAGGAAATCCTCCCTCCTCTGGAAGACTGCAGGCAAAGCGTTTCATGCATAACAAACTTGTGGGCCTGCGGCGAAGATCCAAATTTGAGGTGCGACGAGAGGTCAAGCTCGTCGAGATCGCCCATCGTTGCCCCTTGGCGCGTCTTGCTGACCATAAGGTGTGTCCCTCGCCGGCATACCAAGCAGAGACTGCCTATTACCACACTATTGCAGCCACGGCAGCTTTCGTAGCGTTTGCTGCTGGCCTGGTCATTTCGCACCAGCCGAAAAACACCATCTATAGAGGGCCTGATGGGCATGAAAATATTCAATGATGATTGCGCGTCCGAAATTGCCGCAGAGCCGGCGGCGATCAGGACCTGGCCCCATTGAATCAACACGAACCCCTTCGCCCAATCGCAGAAGGCCCCTGAGAATCCCGTGTGTGTGTGTGGGTGTGGGTGTGTGTGAGAGAGTTTTGTGAGAAGGGAGCAGGAGGTGCTGTGCCTCGTCGTTCGGCGGGCGCGCTAATTCGCCCTCCTGTGCAAATCAACGGTCATCGGCCATGCTGCTGCTCACTTTGTTTTCTCCCTTCATTCACAACCCTCCTCTCGCAGCTGCACTTTCATCCATCACACCTTCTTCACGACACCTCAACCGAGTCTCTCCTTACACACTCGTTCACAGCTTCGTGCTGCTAATTACACGCCTTTTGAGAATATCACACTTCTAATTACCGCCCCTCGCAATAGACAGCAGCGTTAGTCGGTTCTCAACGCGCTTGTGAGCCCCACGAGAAACATTTCATCTACCTCCAAACCATCACTACCAATTCGAACAAGATGCGTTCTTTCGCATCCGTCGCCCTGGTGGCAGCTGGCCTTGCCTCCACTGCCTTCGGTGCCCTGAGGAACCCTGTCGATCCCCTCGTTATCAAGGGCTCCAAATTCTTCTACAAGACCAACGGCACGCAATTGTGAGTACCAGCTTGTTGAGAGAGAGAGAGATAACGCACATAGGAGAGCGACGACTGACACGCATCGACAGCTACATGAGAGGTGTCGCCTACCAGCAAGAGTATTCTACCAATAGCTCTTCGTCCGAGACTGGTGATGCCACAGCTGAGGGCTACCGAGACCCTCTTGCAGACGCTGCCTCCTGTCGCCGTGACGTTCCCCTCCTTGCTGAGCTACGCACGAACGTCATCCGCGTGTACGCTATCGATCCTGCTCAGAACCACGATGAGTGCATGCAGCTTCTGAACAACGCCGGCATCTACGTCGTGGCCGACTTGTCCCAGCCAGCCGAATCCATCAACCGTAACTCCCCGACATGGAACGACAATCTCTACGCCCGCTACACCTCTGTCATCGACAACATGGCTCAGTACTCGAACGTCATGGGTTTCTTCGCCGGCAACGAGGTCTCCAACGCCCCCAACAACACCCAAGCCAGCGCCTTCGTCAAGGCTGCCGTCCGAGACATGAAGTCGTACATCAAAGAGAAGAACTACAGGACCATCGGTGTTGGCTATGCTACCAACGATGATGCCGACATTCGCGAGAACATGGCCAACTACTTCAACTGTGGAGACGACCAAAGTCAGGCCATTGATTTCTGGGGTTACAACATCTACTCTTGGTGCGGTGACTCTTCTTTCCAAAAGTCCGGCTTTGATGTCCGCACCGAGGAATTCAGCTCCTACTCCGTCCCCGTCTTCTTCGCCGAGTATGGTTGCAACACGCCTTCTCCTCGTGGATTCTCCGAAGTCGAGGCACTTTACGGGCCCCAGATGAACGATGTCTGGTCTGGCGGTATCGTTTACATGTACTTCCAGGAAGCAAACAACTACGGTAAGCTTTGGATTCATTGGGATGAGTAAGAGCATGCTTCTAACATCCACAACAGGTCTCGTTTCCGTCAGCGGCAACACTGCCAGCAAGCTTCCAGATTTCTCCTCGCTCTCTAGCCGCATGGCTGATGCTACTCCTACCGGTGTCAATGCCAACTCGTACAACCCTACCAACACACCGGCTGCTTGCCCCACTGTTGGTTCGGAATGGGCTGCTCCCGCCTCTCCTCTGCCACCGACGCCCAACCAGGGATTGTGCTCGTGCATGCTGCAGACTCTCGAGTGCGTTGCTTCTTCGAGCATTGCCGATGAGGACTTTGGCTCGCTGTTCGGTCAGGTGTGCGGATACGCCGGCGAGCCTTGCGCCGGCATCAACACCAACTCATCCAACGGTGCATACGGCGCATACGGCATGTGCAACGCTACCGAGCAGCTGTCCTTCGCTTTCAACCAATACTACCAATCCCAGCGCAAGAACGCAAATGCCTGCAACTTCAATGGTGCTGCCTCTACCAAGTCCGCTGCAGGCGCCGCTTCCTCTTGCTCTGCCGGTCTCGCCCAGGCTGGCACTGCTGGCACTGGTACTGTTACAAGCCGCCCCACCAGTGGCAGCGGCTCGAGCTCCAGCAGCAGCTCTGGTGCTGCATCTCCCCTCGGCCTTCATCACGTCTCGGTCAACGGTGCTCTCAGCATTGGCGTGTATGTGGTGTTTGCCGTTGTTACTGGTGCGGCTATGATCGCGTTGTAGATAAGAGAAAGACGTGGCTAGGATCGGAAGGATCGGAAGGATCGGAAGGACGAGCTGGGATACATACGAATTGAGGGGTTTTGCAGATCGGCGCCTTCGATTGACGTGCGCCGGCTATGGAGTTTCAGTCTCTTTCGTCATAAAGTAATTGAAATTGACAAATGACTTGATGGTACAAATGCTTCTGTGCGCAGCTGTGAGCTATAAATGTGTTGGGCGATCCGACGCCTGTGGAAGACTGTCATAATCAGAGTCACGTGACCGTCTTCGTGAAGTTCTTTGGCAACTTCACCTATCCTCGTCATGTGATAACTCAAAGCGCTCTCGTCATTGACGAGGCGGACGAGACGTACTGCTTACATGTGCAGGGTGCTAAAATACGATGGTCGCTATCCGAGTCTTTCAGGTATTAATCGTCGCCATCCGTGTACAGGACCACTTCTGCCCTATGAATGAGCGTTCTTTGATGGAGCAATTCCCAACCACACTACACGAAGAACCACACAGGTATCACATCTGTGATGCAAGCTGATCTAGTCTCATCAATGAGAATATTGGTACAGATGTCTAGCTCTCTTCTGCTTAATCTGCCCGCATTCCGCAATGACAACACCCCTTGGTAGGTCTTTTGTTATCATTCCTCGTAGCCATGGCCCATTTTCGCGGTATTCACATATGCTATACCTATCTCACAATTCATCTTTCAAGTTGCTCACTGTTCCTACACCCTCACCTAGTCTGTCATTACCTTGAACACCTACGCCATCATGGTGCGATTGCCACCAGCATTTACTACCTTTGCAGCATTGCTAGCATCTACGCAGGCCCAACAGACCATTACTGTCACCACCAAGATTTGCTCTACATCGCCCACATCAAGTCGCAGTACTACTACTACTACAGTCTCCTCAGTCGTTCCAGTCTATCCAGTTGAGTGGAATGACCAGATCGCCAATGGGGGTGTGCCCTTTGTCATCAGAATCGAACTGAGAGATCCATCCGGTTACCAAGATCAGAGCTCGTATGCTGCGCCTTCCTGGCTTCTTCCAAATGGTAATACCACCACGACTCCCGCAAGAGCTGGTCAGTACAGGCTACTGAATGGTCAGCTTGCTTCTGTCGATGGCCAATACGTCTCCTCAGAGGTCGGCACCAGCGTAGAACCCCTTGCTGTCTCCTCTACCGTCAGAGCGATCTCAAGGACGTTTCAGAGTGCCAATGGATCATTGGTCTGGCGCAATGGCAATTTTACCAATGGATATGCCCAATTCTATAAGCTGCCTCCGAACCTGCTAGAAAACGCCCGCATCCTGGCTAAGCTGGTTGGACCAATGGAGCCTGAAAGGAGCTGGAGTGCTGTGAGACTCGCCGCTGAGCCAGGTAAGCCTCTTCTCGAGTCAACGTCACCATATCTCCATTAATCGACCTGTAGTACCATCGGATGTACAGCCTTCGGGAGGCTATCAGAGCTATCCGTATGGTCAATCTACTCGGAGCTCTACCGTCCTATCGTCGGTAGCGACAGGCGCTCCTCCGGCATACACTGGCTCTCCATACCAGCCGGGTCAATCTAGCAGTCCAGCTTCTGGATCCGCCTCACCTTCAAACACAGCGGGCTCATCGACCAGCAGCCCTAGCCCACGGCCATCCAACGCAACGCCTGATGGATCATGTGGACCTGACAATGGCTACACGTGCCTCGGTGCCTACTCTGGCGATTGCTGTAAGTGGTACGATTCTACGACACCTGCAGAGATACTAACATTTTTCAGGCTCCGTATATGGTTTCTGTGGTGCTTCTGCAGACTACTGCGGAGCTGGCTGTCAAATTGGCTACGGTCTCTGCGACAGAGAACCTGGTGAGTATCCGACTACAAAGTGATGTGGGAAATCCGGCAACTCACAACAACTACAGGGAGCTACACATCTGGAAGTTCGTCGCTGTCAAGCTCATCATCCAGCCTGTCAGGTAATGCTTCTCCTTCGGGCCCTTCATCCAGCCTTCCCACGAGCAGCCCACCTGGTTACGCATCTTCTACGGCTGGTTCATCAAGCAGCCTGCCAGGGAACACATCTGCTTGGAGCAGCTCATCTACAGTCTCGTCATCTACCACGCCAATTCTGTCGCTCTCCGGCTACCCATCAGGCTCGGTCCCTACCTCCAACTACGTGGTACCTTCCAGCACTCCCAATCCCAATCAGCAAGAATCTGCATCGACTGTCACACCGTCCACATCTGCGCCTCTACCGTCTTATCCTCCTGGGACCGAGCCTGTTGACACCCCGGCAGAGTGTCCTGTCGATTCTGGGACGGTTGTACGCGACAGCAACGGCATCGAGTACCGCCTCGGGTGCAACCTCGATTCATTACCAAACTCATACCAGGCGATCGAAAGTCCGGGAGACTTCAACTACTGCTTCGAATACTGTGACAACTCCCCAAATTGTGCTGGCTTCACCTTCACTGGCCTTCCGAACGGTCAAGGACCTGGGTCTTGCTTCCTAAAAGCAGGGCCTGTTCAATTCGGGCCTTCTAATCCGAACTTGGTTTCTGCAATTAGGATCACTCCAGGCTCAGGCTCTTCTACCAGGTCGATGGAGATGACTATGTCCATGTCGTCTGGTCCTACGGGATCTGCGTCCATGATTTTGTCCTCCTCCAGCTCCGGACTGGTGGGGTATACCGGAGGGTCATCTTCATCGTCAATCGTCACCTCTAGCTCATCTGGCTCCAGCATTAGCCTACCCGGCTATACCGAGCCGACTACCTCTTCAGGTACCTCCATTACTTCCACCGTCAGTCTGCCAGATTACGCTGGACCATCCTCGCAGTCCAGCTCGACCACCGTGTCTTCTTCCTCTCCCACGTCTATATCGCTGACAGACTATGTTGGGCCGACGACGTCCTCGGCCCCATCAACCACGCCATCAACGCCAACAAATACAGGCTTACCAGGTTATCCCATCTCCACGGACGAGGACAAGTGTCCTTCTATCGATGGCGAGATCGTATCCGATGCCCAAGGCTACCAATACAACGTGACCTGCCAAGCTGACAGTGATGGAGGATCCTTCCGTACTGTCCCAGCTTCAGGCGGCGGCTTGCAATACTGTCTTGCACAGTGCTCGAACGAAGACACCTGCAACGGTCTGACCTATTTCGCCGACGAGACGCAAGAAGATGGCAACTGCTACCTCAAGCGCGAGCCGGGCGACGTCTTCCGCACCAACTCCCCCTACCTCCAAGTAGCGATCCGCATACCAGGCGGGCCTGTGACGGCCACCACGACCACGGCCACTGCCACCACGGCGTCGAGCACCACCGCGGCTCCCACCGCGTACACCGGCGAGCCGACACCCACACCGTGTCCCATCGTGCAGAACTACGGTACCCTAGACGACACGGACGACGGCTACTGCGAGCTCGTCCTCCCCTTTGACATGCGCATCTACGAGACGACCACACGCGACGTCTTCCCCAGCAGCAACGGGGTAAGTCCTCCTCTCCCCTCCCTTCCCTTCACCCCATGGTTAAAAAACAACCCCCCCCCCCCCCCCCCCCCCCCCCTTTCAATCAACCCCCCGACTAACCCTTCCCCCTCTTCTCTCTCACAGATCCTCTCCCTCCAAGAAGGCACAACAGCCTACGACGTGCTCCCCTTCCCAGACCCAGAACTGCCCCCAACAACCCTCGCCCCCTTCTTCGACGACCTCTACATCTACCTCTCCCGCACCTCGGACACGACCCCTCAAACCCCCTCGGCAACCACCGGTCTCCCCCAAGGAATCTACTACACCCTGACACCGAGGACGACTCCCACTGCCCTGAACGTAACCTGGATCCTCTCCCGCGCAGGCACCTACGAGACGTACATCTTCTCCTTACTCTACGACGCCCTCGTCCCGGGCGTGGTGACGTACGAGTACGCCGTCACGGGCGGGAGGGGCAGTGGGACCACGGCCGGGGGCGGACAGGGGGACGAGAGCAGTAACGATGGTGCCACGGCGGGGATAGGCGTGCAGGGCGAGAGGGAGGATGGGGCCAGCGATCATGTCCAGTGGAGTTATTTGGAGGGCACCGTGGGGCCTGGGTTCAGGATTGTTTGTGATACTAATGTCAGCCCGGGGACGTGTACGGGGAGCGATGGCGTCGTGGTGGCAGGGGCGACTACGACTGAGGAGTAGGCCATGGTGAGGAGGAAGTTGAAGTTGTTGGTATGGCATTGGGAACGGGGGACTGGAGGTTGAGCAGGAAAGGGGAAGGGGGCAACTTGCAGAATTGGGATTCGAAAGGTAGTTTTAATGTGTGCGGTATACATTTTTTTTTTTTAATTTAGGCATCGTGATGTCGTGAGACTGATCTAGCTGCTGATCTAGTGCTGCCGTCTATAATACACAATCCCTTCACAAGGTCCACCTCACTGCGACCTCGAATTCGCTTGATGAGCCGTGGCTAACAGGATGTGAATCATCTCAGAGGGCTAGTCTGCTGTTGACTTTTATCCGCAAGCCATCTCATCATCCACAGCATCACTCTCGAAATCCTCAACCATCCCTCGACTCTGTCTAGCACCCATCGTTGCGTCGTTCCCTTGTCTCTTCTCACCAACAGTATTTTGCGCGCCGTCTGCCTCTATCGCAACGTCGCCCTCTCCATCCTCCATCGCTGCAGCAAGCAGATCCTCCAACGCATCGCCGTCATCGTCATCGCTATACTGTTCATCGTTTTCGTCGATTGCACACCACCCGTCTTGCACCTGCATTGCTGCAGCATCCTCCCCCTGCACCTCGTCACCCACATCCGATCCAAACAGATCCTCAAAGTCCACATCCTGTGCCTCACCCTCTTCCATCCCCCGATACGCAACCATGGGCGACGCCATAGACATGGGTGTCGGCATTGATGCCTCACTCTTGAGCGCTCCCATCCCATTACCGTCTTCGACGGTCAGCATGTCAATGTCGAAATACTCATCCGGCAACTGTATCTCGTCAGGGATCACAGCGTCCGCGTTGCTGAAGAGCTGGGGTCCCGGCGTATCGATTCGGCAACTTGGCCCAGGTGTGACGACCGACGACGACGACGCCGATCGAGAAATCGGTACCGATTCGTGTGGCTTGGCTCCAGGTAGTGCGAGTCTGCCTCCACCTGATAGTCTTGGGGTCGCTCTAGGGCCAGGGAGTGCCCTGGGTCCAGGGGCGGCTCTAAATCCTGCGGGCTGCGCACTTCGTAGCTGCTGGCGAACTCGTTCCGAGCTCCTAGTGGGCATTGGGAGAAAGATGGGCGGCAAGTCCTTCGCCTTCGCCTGAAGGTTTTCAGTCTCTTCCTCCGCTGTGGACCGAAATCGATCACAGCTGGCCCACGGATTTGGATCCGTGTCGAAACCCGGATACACCCCCGGCATCTCAATCCTCATGGGCACTCTCGTTCCCGCCGTGTCGTCGAGATCAGCTCTCGGGTACATGGTCTTTACTCGCTTCCTCGGCCCCTGCTTACGTATGAACCGCCTCTTCGCACCACCCTTGGCATTGCACACCTCACAGCTCCTGACCACGGCCTGGACCGTCTCCTTGATCCTTGGCCAACGATACTTCTTCCCCACCGCATCACAAACCGCATTAATATTGATATGTTCCTGCTCATGCACCGTCCGTGCAACATCCTTCTGCCTCTCCTCATGCCACACGAACTCCTTGTCCCCTTTCTTACACCTCACCATGATCCTCCCTTCCGGCCGTCCATCCTCGGCCGCCGCCCAGTACTGTCTGGCGGCACACCTCCTCATCTTTTCCTGCTCGCTCGCATCTGCATCTGCAGGGTAAGTCTTTGTCTTCAAGTAAAACGAGAGGCGCGCCCACCATTTGCGGGTCCGATCTGCTTCCGTCACGATGCCTTGCGTCGGTGGTTTATAGGCTTCTTCATCGACGCTGAGGTCGCGGCCGTAGACAATGGCATCAACAAGGCGGTCTGGGTAGGAACGTAGGGCAGCGGCGCCTTTGACGCGGCCGACGCGTTGGAAGGACAGAGCGTCCCAGATGCGCAGGGAAGCCGTGTTGGTTTCGTAGACGAGGTTGAAGATGGAGTATTTGTAGCCCTGGGTGGTGTTAGTGATACTTACCCTTGACTGGTCAAGAGTCTGGGGAGTGAAAGGGGAAGCCGATGCAGCAGAAGGGGATAATTGAGGTTCAAACCATACCAGCATTGGCGCCCATCCGATATACGTCTCCCCCATGGACCTTCCCACACCTTTTCCCCGGGTGTTCTCACTGACCAAGAAACCCGCATTGCAGACGTGACTGCTTCTGCCTGGATAGTTTGGCTTGATGTAGTACGTCCCAAGACAAGTCTTAGTCCAGTCCTCACCCAGTCTCTCCATGGCAGCCAACTGTCCGTACACGCCCTCATTGCCAGCTCCCAGATCCAGTGCGCCTTGCACCATCACCGCTGCAAAGTTGGCGAACCAATATTGCGCGAACTTGGAGTCGTCCATGGTAGTGATCATGGGATACGTGTTGCCGCCTTCGATCTCAGAGTTGAGGATTGCTGCTAGACGGGCAAGGAGACCGGCAGGGACGGGGCTGGAGGACGCGAAAGGGATGAGAGTCCCCACGCTTTGGTCGCGGAGAGTGATGTGACGGGCAGAGAAAGAAGAAGGTAGACCACTGGCAGGAGTCGGATAAGGAGGATCACCTGAAGTGCGGTAGATGGCGGGCGCGGTCGGGTCATCGAGCATGGCAGGCATGGCGGTTGCTCTGTGTGACCTCGCAGGTCACAATGGTGTCGAAGAAGTGATCAGATCGCGGACCGACGAGCAGCTAAAACACGAAACAGATGGACGATGAAGCAACGCTTGAGCACAATAGAAGTGGAACCCCTCGAGGGGTCGATGTCGTTGTTCTGGGGGATTTGTAGCTATCAAGCTCGACGCGCCCTACCTTACGGTGGTCAAAAAAATTTGGCCGGCGCCGGTGCCAAGGGCCCTCCGCCATCGGACAACAGAGGTCAATGGTGTTCTAGGTAAGTATCTACTTGGTACCATTTGCACAGTCCTTCGATCATCATGCCTTGCGGCCATGGTAGCTATTCATAGGTCTACTATAGTCTGCGAATCTATACAAACAAGCTCAACCGTTACGGGAGCTGTCCTTTACCCAATTTGCTGATGTAGACGCAGCTTCGAAATGCTACACGTCCTCTGCCCTGTGTCTTTCCCTAATGCTTGATATGCCTGTTGACCCAGCTGGGATCATTACGTATGCGTGTCTGTAACCACAATCCCTCACCTCGAGATGATCAATCCAAAGGAGTCCATCCAATCCCCGCAACTCCCATACACACCAACCGCCGTGTACCCTCTCGGAGGGATCAGCATATATCTGTCGCTTGTCAGTCACTCGAATCATGTTTTCCTGGCTGAACTACTCACCCACTACCTCCATCTTTCCGCCCGAAGATGTCGCTTTTCCTTCCCAGGCTCGTCAGGATCTGAACTCCATCCACCCATGCCCCCGCCCTGATATAAAACCCGAGTACACTCTCCCCGCGCCTCGTATCAAGCGAGAAGTCAGCCGGACTCCCACCTCGCTTACCCAGGAGCTGCGTCTCCCCATCTTCGTAGCAGAACTCGATCCCGTCGAGCGCGAAACCGGCCCAGACCCTCACGCTAGTCATCAGCTTGGTCTGAATGTACGCAGACTGCCACTGCACTTCCCCGGGCGTCGCGCTGCCCAGTCCGAGTTTAGCACCGCGGAAAGCAGGTCGACCGTCTGGGAGCTTAAGCCTGCTGGTCTTGCCGACCAATTGCCCAAAATCCTGGACTTCGTGATCGCCGCCTCCACAGCTGAAGACTTTGACTTGCAGTTTCTTGTTCTTCTGATTTTCCTTTAGCTTGCTACGGAGCTCGGCCTCTGTGACTGTGACTTGTCGCGGCGCGGACGCGGGACTGCCGGAGCCATCGACGTACTCGATCCAAGCATGGCAGAGATCTTCGCCTTCGAGCCGGAGCTCAATCCAGGCGATGCCATTTGGAGAGGTGATGATGGCTGTGCTATTGTCGACGGACCAGATCTGAACGCTGTCTTCACTGTTGGTGGGCGTATCGGTGGGAAGGGAGAAGCAGGGGTGATAGCGGAAGCGGAGGACGTCGAGGCGGTGCCAATTGCATTCGTCAGTTGTCTGGACGAGACGGAGGCCGGGAGACTTTGTGCGAACGCAGTAGGGTTCTCGGGTGGTAAAGGTGCGGTTCAAGCGGACGTAATCACGCAGCATGACGCCCGATTCTTGATGGGGGCAGCCAAAGAGGTGACCCGTCTCGTGAAGATGAGCGCCGACGCCGATGTTGAGCGCTTCCCAATTACTGCCAGACTCGTTGCAATCGTTCGCAACATGTTCCTCGTCGGTTCGTGTGCAATCTGTGAAAGCCGGTACAACCTCCTCAATATGAGCTGGGTACGACTGGAGCGCATGGGATCCGAAGATAGCCATGCCCATCCCACCGGCACCTCCGCCGAGCGCAGCGTGGCCACGAATAGTGCCCACCTGCTTGTCCCAGTGCGAATCGAGGAACAAAGCTGAGACGTTCATTTTCTGACCGTCTTTGAAGTTGAAATACTTCTTGCAGGCGTTCAGGGCAATGTCAAACAGATCTGCTTTGGCCTCTGCTGGCCCATGTTGCTGCGCGCGCTTGATGTCCTGGATCTCTGCCACGCTCTGGTCGAGTCGGACGATGTGAACCTTGGCCTCATTCCTGAATGTTCCCGCTGCTGCGTCTCTACTGCTCGTGGTCCCTTGCTGCCATTCCTCGTCGAATCGAAAGCATCGGCGGCCGAACCCATGACGGTTCATTTGCTCGCCGGTGAAGGCCTGCCATAGGTATGCGTTCATCCTGTATTTTCTGATGGCAGTATCCAAGCCATTACCCTCTGTCCTTATTCGTTCTGGTACCGCATCGTATGTCATTGGCGAGTCTCTTGCTACTAAGATGGCTAGATGGAGAGGAGGGGCCGAAGTCAGGGGTAGGTAGTTGATGTTTATCCAGGACGAGTGAGGTATATTGGAGCCATTTGAAGGCTTCCTAGCGGGAAAAAAGTCCAGTCGTAGACGGTTTGGGCCCGGTTGGAGATGTACAAGCACTTTGAAATGGCAATCGTTGACGGGCCATTGAGTGGGAGGGAAGCTGTCCTGGTGATGCGCGACTACGACGGTGCCATCTAGAGGCTTGTCACTTTCGGCCAACATGCCTGAGACGAGGAGGATCTTCTGATGAACCTGCTTGTTGTAAGCTACTGCTGCTCTTGACACTGGTTCTCCAATTTCCTACCCATGAGCCGTCGGAAATCGAGTTGACTACCGGGGCAAGCGGGGATGTGTATGGTACCGTCCTAGGTGACCCATTAAGCGGTGGTGATCCCTTGAAAACTGTCAGCGACTCCATTGCCTTGGCAGAACTTGTCGCGTTCGCAGGTGACACACAGCAATGCTATACCGACTGCCTTGAGAAGTATGCATGGTCGGACGACGCTCGACGCCATTGCTATGTGGAGGGGTTCTGTGGCCATTTTGACTGGAAAGATTCCCACTGGATCTGTTGCGCGGGAGATTCTGTTCGGGAGAGATCTTGAAAGGGTTGCTCAGATTGGATATGGATGTCTTCCTTCGAGGGGCATCATGGTGGCCGTCATTGGAGCCGCCGCTGGAGGCCGAATCGGCGTTTGACTCGCCCTTGAAGCTGGCGCGGGACCTCCGACGTAGGTCTGAGAAGAATGAAGGCATAGTGCCCGCTCAGGATTGATGCTGTTTGGTAGTTCTATGGTATGCGACCGACGAGGAGAAGTAGAGGCATCGAAGGAAGGTTGCAGCAGGGTTGTAAGATTGCTTGCGACTGTTTCGTCTTGTCCGACAGGGAATGAGCGGCTTCACCTCATGTAGCTGTGACACTTGATTTGCACGAGCCGCAGTGGTCAGCGATAAGAGATGCAGCGTCAGGGAAGAAGCGCAATGGCAGTGAGGAGGCTGGGCCCAATTGGATATTTGTTACAGCTGCCGCAGATGATGTTGAAGGCAATTGGGAGGCGAAGGAATTAAAGCTGAATACAGCTTTCAGCAGCACACATGCTCAACGATTCGCATCCACCTCGACGAATGGGACAGAGTGACGATCGAGCTGCAGCATGCGGATCATTGCATCAGCCTCCAAACCGCCTCCAGACCGCGTCGAAACTTGGCATCTGAGACACTGCAAGGCCGCGATGATTAGACTTTGCGATTAGACTTTGCCCATGTCCCGCGACTGGCCACGGGCGGGCCGGGGGCTTGATGACGATCAGGTTTGACAGCTGCGACTGCCAAGCGCTACCTCATGCCTTTGCCGGTGTCGACTGATGTTAGCCATGGTCTTGTTGTGTGTGTACAAGTTCATGCGGTATTGCCGCCGTAGAACTTGGCCAACTTGTCCGCCCCCTCTTGCCAGTTCAGATCGTTCTGGAGGTGATGCCCAGCGCCCTTGACCACCTCGAAGGACACCACATCAGCTAGCCTGTCACTTGCTACCTCCTTGTCTTGCTGCGTCAGAGCCTCTCCCACGCCTATTGTGTACTCGACCGCCATGTTCCTCATCATCGGCACGCCCATCAAACGACTCTTTTCGGCAGCCATGATCAACACGGCAGACCGATCGAGGGAGACGGTGATGTTGCGGAGGATGTTCCCAACGCTAGCGAATCGGCCCATGATCGAGCTTGGCCATACTAGACTCTCGAACGGGGGCATAAGACTCTCAAAGTCAGACACCTTTGCCAGTGGGAACTGGTCGCAGAAGAAGACGTTCTTCACCAGAGCTGTCGTCGACAGTGGTGAACGCGAGTGCATCAGATGCCAGTAGACCCTCACGGGGAACCACCGGTCTGCTTTGAACCAATTCCAGTAGACGCCAGCTCTGGTCTCGATCAGTATCCTCATGTCACCGTGTCACCACAGGTCGTGCGATGTGATACATACAGACCAGATGGCGGAGCAGCATCGAGCAGAGCCAGCCCTCGAACTTTGATCTTGCCATCGTTCAATGCTGACTGGGCTAACCCTCCACCTGAGCTGTGCGCGACAAGGATCACTCTGGCACTCTTGTCACTTGGTGCTCCAAGCAGGCCTTCAACATGCTTGATGCCAGTTACGAGGTCCTCTACCATCATGTTTCTTGTGGTGCCGAAGGTCATGTGGAGGTAGCCCGGCTTCCAGCTGGCGCCATGGCCTCGCAACGAAATGGCGTAGCACGGAATGTTGTATGGTGCCGCTGACAGAAACGTCATGAATTCGAGCCATACTGCGGCATTGCCAAATCCACCATGCTGGAAGAAGAGGGGTGTGCTATTGCTTGACGAGGCTGGTACTGCCGAGAGAAGCTCAAGCGGTCCCTGTGCAGTTGGGATGAAGCTGCGGGTCACGCCCGCTGGCAAAGGGGTTGGAGGTGCGCTCGAACGTCGGAAGGAAAGGGGCATAACTATATTTTATCTTGTTCAGAAGAGCTGGGAGGAAACGATCAGGCCTGCGATGTGCACGGAGGAGACGTAATTGCCGATATCACAATTAATACCTGTGAGAAGTGTGACTGTTGAGGTTGCATACCAAGCCGCAGCTGTAGATGAGTGGCGCTTTTATGGGAAGCTGACCGACCTCGTGTCACACTCTTGGAATGTCGCATTTGCAGACGCTACGAGGTAAGAAGCCATGTCACAGTATACGAACTGCGAGACCCGCCTCTGCGATGTGATATCGCTTCCTCGTAGTCGAACTCCTTAGTACTAGCAGTCCCTCGAACGGATGGAACTGCCGCGGCCCCTCTTGCTGTCCTTGGCGAGGTGTTTCTGTGGCGTCCCTCGTTTCCTCAATATGTGAAAAATCATTAACTTTCTCCTTTCCAGCTTCCCAGGACCGCACAGTGCTACCTCCCGGTCTCCTGTTGGAAGAACATGCGTGGCTGACGGAATCGTGCACTGGCCCGACATGCCGTCACTTTCAAGGCGGGTGGGAAGTGCATGCATCTGCTCCACAAGTGGATGACGAGGGGGAGCTGTGACTGACTTCCAGTACAATGGAAAGTGAAGATGGTGATGGCGATGGGTCAATTCCTGTGGCACACCGTTGAGAGCTTCTTCACCCCCTTTTAAGAATGACTAGAGACTGGTCCAACAATAATACATCTTGCATGCCTTCGGCAAGGGCGGGCTTCCCAAAAGGTGGTGTCGCAAAGAAAGAAGGGAAACCATCTCGCGGATCATGCATTCATCGGCGATCTCGAGGCCACCAAGTTGGAATGTGTGCGAGTTTCCAGGCACGGTACATTACGGAAGGGCTATTGGCTGAACTCGGTGCGGAAGCGTTGTCGAATGCGGCCTTAGCGCAATCTTCGACCCAGCAACCTTCATCTCTCCTCGTGCGCTCGAGACCTGGAGTGCTGTGAGACGTCTGGGCTTTCCATTCTGAGCCTCCCATGCTTACACTCCTGTACCTTGCATCCATACCGTCCTGCCACCTCGACACTCTTAATTGCAGCAGCTTTATGTCCGTCTAGCGCCCACCAATACTGTCCAGTAGACACCGCTTTCGATATCATATGGCCATGGAGCAACCGGACGAATTGACGAGCCGAGTGCTGAGGCGGGCACAGGTCAGCAAGGTAATAAGACATGGCACATTGCCCATGATAGCGCAGCGTGAGCTGGGAACCCGGCGCTGACATGTCTTCTCCAGATGACCAGAGCTCTACAGAGCAGCTTGGCCCTTGCAAATGTCAAGTGCAAGCACGGCTGGGAAAATCTCTCCCTCGATGCAATCGAACCCCGCTTGAACGAAGAGCTGAGCCGCAAGCGACCAGCATCCAGCAACGACACCATATCCAACTCCTCTTCCAGCGTCTCCGGAGACCACAGCTCCTATCGAGGCTTGCAATCGTCTCCTCTCACACTTCCAATTTTCTCCGACGAATTTGATCGCAGTGGGGGTCGAAGCGCCAAACGCCCAAAACTAGGAGGTGGAAAATCTGTATACCCAGCGTCAAGCTCAAGGACCGGCAGAAAGTCGAGGAACGCAGACACAATCAGGTCGTGGAAAAGGTCACATCAGCTAGCACAATCGTCACCACTGCTCGGAGATCGACATGCACATTTTGCAGATATCGGCCAGATGACCAAACTTTCCTTCATCTCTGAGCACTCGACGGTCCCGAATGATCCTCCTTCTCCTGAGTTGTCAGAGGATGATGATGCTGATCTTCCGGTCAACTCGTTTTCCTTTCAGCAGTCGATAATTACCTCATCACCACCTCGCACTCCTCCACCTCAGCGTCGCCTGGTCAACAAGGACTCGAATGTCTCCTGGTCACGAACCCCAAGGACAGGCGAAGAAGGTGCAGATCTGCTCATGTTCCTTGCAGCGTCACCAACACCAGCGAACAATGGCAAGAGGGCACAAGTCCTGGCGCCGTCGACACCCCCATCAAGGACGACACCCTTGCCGTCATCCATCATGAACACGCCTGGCAATACTGGGCTCTTCGGGTTTCCGAACACTCCTTCCAACAACTTCAACTTTGCAGACTTTTGCAATGTCACACCAAGCCCTGCGCAGGCACAATGGCCGAAAACACCGGCCACTGCCAAGACTCCGCTTGCTGTCAGCTCTGCTCGCCGGCGGCTGAATTTTGACACTCTGCTGCCACCCACCACCAGTCCTAGCATGACTCGTCGTAGGGACACTGGCTTGGGAATGGAACTTGGAGGCGACCTTCTCTCCTGAGTGCGCTTCTTTGACTACTCATTATCTGCCTACCAATGGGCCTGCAATGCTCGATCGCGGGCCTTTCGAACCCAGCAATGTATCGGATCGTCTCCTCGCAACGTTGCAAGTCATTTTTGGAACGGTCACGATCACCGAGACTGCTCGACGACGGTACTGCTGGCCACTACTAACGACAATTACGGACATTTGGATTTTTGGGATGGAGCTGAGCGCGATATTCCAGCTTTGGCTTTTTTGGCCACGTGCCCCGCGCGTGCGACTTGACGCGCTCAGCAATTTCGGTGAAGGTCATTTTCCAGCATTGAGGCGTTTCATGGACCTTGCATGTATTAGATAGCTCCCTGTATGCCATGCCGTCCCCGTGAAGATGTTGTTTGGTTTTTTCCTCGAGAAGTGCAGCCGTCGTGACCTCGTCGTCGATTGTGGGCGCTTAGAGTGAGACGCGTCCAAGCTTTGTGAAACCGTACCTCGTGTCAATTTCGTGACGTCTCAATTCCGAGGCGTTTTGCGGCTCAACCTTAATTTCCGGCAGAGACCTCCGACGATCCGGGCTGATCAAAGAAGTCGTCAGACGACGAAAGTTGACATCTTCGAACGACAATAACACTGCGGCGTTAAAGAACGACACGACTGGAATTTGACGATCGACTCACTCCATCTTTTCACCGTGCCAAGAGGAGGATACCATTGGCGACTTCCCCTACCACAGTCTCCCCGACATGCGATCACGTTAGTCAAACATGAATACCTCTTTCGATCCTACACACGCCTCGCAAGTAGCATCCCAGTATGCCAGCGCCGCACGCGACTCTTTCCAAAAGATCCCTGGCTCCTCCATTGTAGTCCGCTACATTCGCTCTTCCTACCAAAATGATCCAGTCCGCTCCGCCGTCGAGCTCTTCCTCTTCCTCTTCGCCGTCTACTACCTACTGCGACCGACCTACTCGAGTAAAGCCAAAACCCAGATCCCCCTCTCGGATGAAGAAATAGACGAGCTAGTAGACGACTGGATCCCCGAGCCCCTCGCCGCATCCCTCAATCCCTTTGAGGAAGCTGAAGCCTCCCAACGCCCCATCATCGTCGGCCCCTCAGGCCCCAAGAGCAAGCTTTCCAATGGCCGCACAGTCACCAATCTTGCGACCTACAACCACTACAATTTCATCAACAATGAGACCCTCAAAGAGCGTGCCGTCAAGACTCTCCGCACCTATGGCGTCGGCCCCTGCGGCCCCCCGGGCTTTTACGGCACCCAAGACGTCCACGGCCAACTGGAGGCGGACATCGCCGCCCATCTCGGCACGCCTGCCAGCATCGTCTACGCACAATCTTTCAGCACCATCTCCAGCGTGATCCCAGCCTTTGCGAAACGAGGAGATATTATTGTCGCCGACAAAGCCGTCAACTACGCCGTGCGCAAGGGACTGCAAATCTCCCGTTCCACCATCCGCTGGTACGAGCACAACGACATGGCCGACCTCGAGCGCGTGCTATCCACCCTCGTCGCCGAACAAGCTCGCGCCAAGAAACCCCTCACCCGCCGGTTCATCGTCACGGAGGGCCTCTTCGAGAACGTGGGCGATCTCGTCGACCTCCCCGCCATCGTGCGCATGAAATTGAAATACAAGTTCCGCATCATCCTGGACGAGACGTGGTCGTACGGCGTGCTGGGCGCCACGGGCCGCGGCGTGACGGAACACCAGAACGTCGACGCCTCGCACGTCGACATGATCGTCGGGTCCCTAGCCGGGGCCCTCGTCGCGGGCGGCGGCTTCTGCGCCGGCACCGAAGAGGTCGTCGAGCATCAGCGGCTGTCGGCCAACAGTTACACCTTCTCGGCGGCCCTGCCCGCCATGTTGGCCACGACGGCCAGCGAGACGGTGAGGTTGTTGCAGGAGGAGCCCGGGCATGTCCTGGGTCTGAGGGAGAATACGAAGGCGATGTGGGGACAGTTGGTGCCCAGGAGCGATTGGGTGACGTGCACGAGCGCGGTGGAGAATCCAGTCATGGTGCTGGTGTTCAAGGACGAGGTTGTCAAGCAACGCGGCTGGGCCACCGAGGACGCCGAATGGGCGTGGGTCGATGTCGTTGAGGAAGTGAGTCTTCCCCTTCCCCTCCCCCCTCCCCACCTTTGTTTTCTTTGCTCCGAGAAGTGCTATATCTGTTCCCTGCAGTGAATGTTTGGACTGACGTGACGGACCAGTGTCTTGCCAATGGCGTCCTGGTGACGAGGCTCAAGGCCATGCCCCCGGCGCTGGGTGAGGGCCCAAAGGCACAGGATTGGCGCGCCACGCCGGCGTTGAAGGTGTGCGTTACGACGGGCCTGTCCAAGAAGGAGATTGAGAAGGCGGGCGTCGTGATACGACATGCCATCACAAAGGTCATGACGAGGAAGAAAGGGAGCGTGCATTCCACTTCTTAGGCGCGCGTGCGCGCGTGTCTACAAGCATTGTATATCGATGTAATCAAACTTGTACTACCCGGCCGGACTGATTGAGCTCTATAGGATCTCTCGCTCCTCTTATGTTGTGTGATCCTGACGCTCAAGACCAGCACGCTTCCCGTACATGAACGACATACCGGCCACTTTCGCCAGCTCCTCCCTTCCCTTTCTCGTCCCAGGAGTCCAAAAAAGGAAGCCCCAGAAACCCCCCCGCAAGAGCCCAACGATCTATTATTCCTAAACTACGGTTTACTTTCTTACGTCGTAGGTGCGACTTGGATTGCAGTCCGTCATCGAGTCCGCTGTTTTTTGCTCGTCTTGACTCTTTCCGACCGTGTGGTTTCGAAAGCAGGTATGAACAGCGTGTCTTTGCGAAGCAGCACTAGCCAACTGCACCAGGGGCCTCCTTGTGAGGCAGTGGTAGCGAGGCTGGAATATCTAGTTGAGAGAGTGGCGCCAGCATGTGATGTGCTGGCTGGCAAGGGTTGGCCTAGGCATGCGATGGCGCGTGAAGGGGCGGGAGTCGCTCAGTCAATGACATCGTCGCGGAGGGCGAAGAGTTGGTCCATGACTTCCTTGCGCTTCTCGCGGATTGCGTTGTGATACATGACGTTGGTGGTGAAGACGTTGCAGTTCTTGATCGCCGCGGCGGTCTCGAGAGAGAAGGCAATGTCGACGTACTAACACACAAATGTCAGTGGCTGTGTGACTGGCTGGCTAGAGCGACCTTACCATGTCCTGTACATATGCGGCGGCATATACTGGTACCTTGTTGTTTGCCAGCTGCTCCAGGTCATACAGTGGCGGCCAGTCGTCGTCCGCAGCGATCTTCTCGGCCACATCCTTGACTTTGGCCAGTTCTGCACAGTCATCGAAGAGCCAGGGATAGACCATCTCTCCTGTGAAATACAGTGGCTCGGACGAGTCAAGTCTTTTCAAACTAAAGTCAGGGTACTCATTTTCCATTACCCTATGGGCTGACCACTTGGAAGCTTTGCCGTTGGTGTAGATTGACTCATGCAAGATGGAGTAGATCATGTTATCCTCCCAGCCCAACGAGCTCTCTATCTTGCTCAGGGTGTTTCTCGTTAGGTGGCCAAAGAGGTTCAGGTCGTTGGTGGCTTGCAAGACCAAACCTACGCGCAAGTCAGCCTGATCACTCCATTCACCAAGAGTGAATACTTACTATGCACAGAGTCGATCCCACCGTGCATACCAAATCCCAGGCCGAGCTTCAAGAATAGTCTGCCAGTCAATTTGCCACCGCTGGGAAGCCTCACCTTGCCGCCACTCATGCCATCAAGAAAGCCGACCACCTTCTTCACTCTGCCCACATCCTCGGGATACTTCTGGTAGTAGACCTTATTTCGCAAAGCCAGCAGCTTGTACAGTCGTCTGTAGACCTCGTCCGGATCTTGGACGAGAGGCATCAGCCCGCCAAAGATGAAGCTCTCTCGCAAGCCTTCCGGGTAGAAGCTCAGGTAGGTGATGCTGATGAATCCGCCGAAGCTCTGCCCGAAGATGGACCACTTCTTGGCCGCTTCCTCTTTCACATCTGTGGTCAGAGCGAGACGGATTGCCTCACAGTCTCGCACGATATTGTCGGCGCGATAGAGCTTGAGATGCTTGGCCTGTACGTCAACGTCGCCGCGCTGACCCAGTGTTGATGCAGTCACGGGCGTGGAGAGACCAGTACCACGTTGGTCCAGAACCAAAAGCTCGTAGCCTCGCTCGAGTAGCATGTCAGTAAATGGGTAGTTCTGTGGTGAGGGACATGGCGCTCCTGGCCCGCCGTTGAGCCATACGATATAAGGCAAAGGCTTTGTGTTGTCGTCAACGGAGCCATTCGCCGGGGCTGTAACCGGTCGAGAGCTTCGAGCGAAGAGCTTGATGGTGCCGGCCGATGGATCATGGTAGTCTTTGGGTACCTGGAAGTGGTGTTCGGTGATGAGGATCTTCCCTGTCTCGGTCAGCGGGAGGTGCACAGTTGTAGCTGCACAAGGGCTGAAGGTTGGTCACGCCGAGGGGGAAGATTTCCACAGGTGACACGATATGACTCGGAAGGATAGCGACATGCCTGGGACCTTGAATGACTTCTGCTCCACGATCTGAGCAGGCTCGACCTTGACACGTTGCTGGGAAGCCATGCCTCTCCGACTGACTGGTGCCTCCTGACGGGTGAAGGTCAAGCGAACCACAGGCTTTATGGGTAGGTTACTGCGCAATAATTGTGCTATTCTGATGGAACTGCTAGCAGGGTGAAGCAGCAGAACCATGGATATTCGTCTCCTGTTTCCTGGGCCGGGATGGGAGTGAAAGCGTCACCGCTTCACACTTGCACACAACCCCTCCATCAACTGCGGCCCCCCCCCCCCCCCCCCCCCCCCCCCCCCCCCCCCCCCCCCCCCCCCCCCCCCCCCCCCCCCCCCCCCCCCCCCCCCACCATCCCCCCTGTCCTCCGGCACTACACATCCCATTTCTGTATCGACCAAATCCTCACCCCTGCCCGAGCACCCGTGACATACATACTTCCACAATGGCCAAAGACAAAAAAGCCAAAGCCGCTCAGAAAAAGGCCCGCGTAGCCGCCAAAGTCGAGAAAAAAGCCGTGCAAAAAGATAAAAAGACCAAGGCCAAACCCTCAGCCACGCAGGACTCCTCGGACGACGAGACCGACCTGGACGCCATCCTCGCCACATTCGCCGCGCAGCAAGCCCTCCACCTCAAAGTCACCGAGACGGTGCTGGCCTCGCCGCCGCCACCCCGCTCCTCCGCCACCCTCCTCTCCAACCCCTCGGACGCCCGCGAACTCCTCCTTTTCGGCGGCGAGGCCCTCCGCAACGGCCTCGCGTCCTTCAGCAACGAGCTGATCATCTACCGGCCCGCAACCGACCAGTGGCGCCAGGTGACCAGTCCGAACAGCCCCTTGCCCCGCTCGGGACACGCCTGGTGTCGCGGCGCGAACAACCACCTCGTCTACCTCTTCGGCGGCGAGTTCTCGAGTCCCAAACAGGGCACCTTTCACCACTACAATGACTTTTGGGCCCTGGACGCGGGGAGCCGCGAGTGGACTCGTCTGGAGGGGAAGACGGGCCCGAGCGCCAGGTCGGGACACCGCATGGTCGGCTTCAAGCGCTACGTCTTGCTTTTCGGGGGCTTTCAGGATACGAGTGCCAGTACGAGGTATCTCAATGACTTGTGGGTCTACGATACCCAGACGTATACTTGGTTCGAGCCGAAGGTGAGCCAGGTCGCACAGAGGCCGGATGCGAGGAGCAGTTTCAGTTTCTTGCCGTGTGAGGCGGGCGCGGTGATTGTGGGAGGGTATTCGAGGGTAAAGGCCACAACGCAGGTCGGGGGAAGGAAAAAGGGCGGGGGTGGTGGGAGCAAGGTCACGATGAGGCCAATGGTGCACACGGACTGTTGGCTGTTGAGGATCACGGAGCCAGCCAAGGAGGAAGGGGAGAGGGCGCTCCCGACCATCAGGTGGGAGAGGAGAAAGAAGCCGGTGAATTATCCTAATCCACCGAGGGCAGGAGCCACGATGGCGCATCACAAGGGGCGAGGGATACTCTTTGGGGGAGTGCACGACGTTGAGGAGAGCGAGGAGGGTATCGAAAGCGAATTCTTCAATCAGCTCTGGGCATTGAACATCGACAGAAACAGGTTCTTCCCGCTGAGTCTGCGGAAACCGAGACAGGGTCAGAAGAAAACCGTGACGCAAGACCGAAGTAGACGAGGCAGAGGCAAGGCCGACGAGGAGGAGCTACTGAAAAACCTCAAGCTCATTGAGAACAAGGGATCTCTGGACGACGATGATCAAGACATGGTGGACAGTGTGCAGGATGGCTCCGCTCGGGTTGACGAGGAAGAAGCGACCGCCATCGAGAAACCAGTTGTCTACGAGATGCCGCACCCACGATTCAACGCCCAGCTGGCAGTGCAGGACGACACGCTGTTCATCTACGGTGGCACATTCGAAAAGGGCGATTTGGAGTTTCAGATGGACGAGCTGTGGGCGATTGACCTGGGGAAGATGGATGGCGCAAAGGAGATCTTTCGGCGAGAGCTTGAGGGTTGGGGCGCGGACGAGTCTTCAGAGGACGAGGATGACGAGGAAGAAGACGAGGAAGACAGCGAGGATGAAGCTGGGGATGCAGAGGGCAGTGTCAAGGCCGAGGAATCATCGACCGCTGAGAAGCAGGCTGCGGAGACGGCCGCTGCTGACATTCAAGAACCGGAGGAGGAGCAGGAGCGTGAGATCAAGACGTCCAAGGATGACGGTCTGCCTTACCCACGCCCGTTCGAGTCACTCAGGGAGTTCTACGCTCGTACGACCAATGACTGGCAGAACATTACGATAACGCAATCACAGATCGGCGCCAGTGCCTTTGCGGAGCAAAAGAGTGCAAAGGAAATTAAGAAGGAGGCGTTCGAGAGGTCGGAACAGCGATGGTGGGACGTGCGAGAAGAGATCCAGGCACTCGAGGACGAGAGGGAAGAAGGTGGCATTGGCGAGGTTGTCCAGCTTGGAGATCGCGCTGCAGAGGGGGGTGGACCTCGACGGCGATAGCGGGGCCCACATCCTGGCAGTAGAAGCCGACCGGGTGCGTATCAAAATTACAGCAGTACGCTGTCTGCAATCTTCCGGACCTACTTCAACATGCTTTTCGCCTCTGCAACCTGCTTTCCCAGATCCTCATACCAAATCCAATCCCACCTGTGCCGCAAGTCCTCCTTGACCTTTTCCAAATCATCTCCGACCCCCTCGAGCATGTAGTCATAACACAATCCTGCCTCCCGACTCGTTTTGACAACCTTCTGCGTCCTCGGCCTCCGCACCTCGTCGTACACCCTAAACACCTCCATCAACCCCTCAGGTGTCCTCTCCCGTCCGTCCAACAACTCACTCATCACCAGGGCATCCTCAATCGCCATGCCCGCCCCGGCTCCCTGATGTGGCGTACTCGCGTGCGCCGCATCGCCCAGCAAACACACCAACCCCTTGGTATACGTCGGCGCATCAGGGAATTGAAAAAGGGCCCAAACATCAGGCTTCTGCATTAGCTTGATGATGTCATGCGCGGCGTCGACCCAGTTGGGGCCAAAATCAGCATACATGTCCTCCTTGCGCATTTCCTTGACCCAGCGTTCGTCTTCCCAGGTCTGCGATGTTCCAAAGGCGACAACATTCATCGTGCGGCCCTTTTCCACGGGGAAGGTCAGGATATGGCCATTGTGAGCAAAGAACATTTGCGAGTTTCGGGCGATTTCGTCACCGAGGAGCGCGGCGGCTTCGTCCATGGGGATCAGGCCGCGGTAGGCGTATTTGCCCGAGTAGATGGCATGGGCTGCCGGATGGTCTGGCCCGAGCAGGATCTGACGGCCGACGGATTTGATGCCGTCGCAGCAGATCACGGCGGAGTGGCGAGCGGTGGTGCCGTCCTTGAACTGGAGGATCACGTGGTCCGAGTTATCGGTAATGTTGTCTAGGCTGTGGGCGTTAGGTGGAGATTCCGAATGTGCAGCAGTGGGAAGGCTTACCGTTTGCCAAAGCTCGCAATCTCGTCGGGGACATATTTGATGAGCTCATCGAGAAGTTGTGCTCTGTGGACACTGGTGGCGCCAGTTGAGCTCTCGAGGTCGATGATGGGCGTGCCGACTTTTGTAGATTTGTCTTCGCCATTGCGAAAGGTGAAATAGGTCTTCTTGTACTTTTCCGTGCCATTGTATGTGACGCACTTTTCGAATGCATCTAGGGTCGCAGGCGAGATGCGTCGAAGGGCATCTACAGAATTGGGCCCGAAAGATACGCCAGCTCCGATCTCTGCGAATGCTGGAGCAGCTGAAAGAGGAAGCAGTCAGCACATGCACCAATGCGGCCTTTGTGGCAATGGTACGGACGACCCTGCGCGGGGGCATCGTGCGGACTGACCTTCGTAGATGTGCAATGGAATCTTCTTGTTGAGTAGGCCGATGGCAGCACACAGTCCCCCAATGCCACCACCGACAAGGGCGATCGTGTCTTCCTGGTGAGATCCGTCTGTGGTTGCCATGCTCGCTGATCTTGCCGCAGTATACAGAAAGGCAGGTCAGCTGTGCGAGCAGTCGAGGACAATCTGGGCCGTTTTTATACAAAGCTCGAGGAGCTCGTGAGGCTCGTGAAGATCGGAAGCGTCCCGAATGACGTGTCTCTGGTCGACTCGGTCTCGCACCTCGCTCAGAGGGTCCCGCAAAGTGTACAAGGAAAAGCCACACTCATCCTCTTCCTCCACACCAGAGGGTCAACTTACCGTCTAGTGTGGAATCACCGCCATCTGAGTATCGATCTCAAACCTGCATCCAATAGGCACCCTCCCGTACCCTGATCGACTTAATGCCGCGTGCGAGACACGCCGTACGGGTGCGGAGAGAATGTCTTGAGCGGAGACGGAAGGAAGTCTATGGCTGTCAAGATCATTCCCGTGCAATTCCCGCTGCACGGACCCGGGGGTCGAGGATTCGGGTTTTCGTCGGATTTGACCGGGTCTTGTGGTGACGGCACGTGCATCGTGGGGCTCGACATCGAGAAGGGCATCTCCTTCTCTGCTTTAGCGAGGACACGCGGATCTAGATATGTATGTCGGAGGGTTTCGATCGGTCGTACAAGGCGTCGATCACGTGCATACGACTTGCCTCTCGCACCTCCGACGCCACCGACTTCTCCCGCTGTCCTGGTCCACCAGCTTCACCGTCCTCTCTTCGGACCCCGGACACCGAATGGAGAGCCGGACAGCGAGATGAGTAAGTAACGCACGTAGAGACAGGTAGGTCACATGGATGGCCGCGATCTGCATTCTATCATCCCATCAGTGTCTAGTTCTAGCCGTCTTAATCTCAAGGTCACTTGTCTCCTGCACCCTAACCTCACTCCCTCCCCCTCTCCCTCCATGGCATCGAAAGGGTTCCCCTACCTCTCGAACCATCCCCAAGCCCTCCCGGCCCCCGCCCCGCCACCTCCGAAATCGACCCTTCACCTGCCCCGCATCCTCTGTCTCCATGGCGGCGGCGTCAACGCCGAGGTCTTCACCCTGCAATGTCGCAGCATAATCAACATGCTGTCCAGCACCTTCCGCCTCGTCTTCGCCGACGGTCCCCATTTCTGCGGACCAGGACCAGACATCGTCCCCGTCTACGAGGCATATGGGCCCTTTCGTCGCTGGCTGCGCTGGAAGCCGAGCGAGCACCCGGAGATCGACGACGAGGCCGCCACCGACGAGATCATGTACTGTACTAAGAGGGCGATGGACGAGGACGAGGGCACGGGCGAGTGGGTGGGCGTGCTGGGTTTCAGTCAGGGGGCCAAAGTGGCAGCGAGCTTGCTGTATGATACGCAGTGTCGGATCGAGCGGTATGGCAGCGCCGAGATGAACTGGCGATTTGCCGTCGTGATGCAGGGCCGGCACCCGCTGGTGAGCTTTGGCTGTCACAGTAAACACCCAGCGGTGTGTAATGCGGGTCAGATCAGCGAGGGCTGGGATTATCAGGGCATTTTGGATAGGAAGTTGACTTTGCCATCGATACATGTGCATGGCTTGCAGGATTATGGGCTGGAGCTGCATCGGAAGATGATGAGAGAATACTGTGATCCGCAGAGCGTGACGCTGGTGGAGTGGGACGGGGCTCATCGGCTGCCCATCAAGACTGACGATGTCAGTAAGGTGTGTCAGGCGATATGGAAGGTGGCGAGATCGCAGGGTATCAAGTGTTGATCTTGGCAATGATTTATGATTCTATAGACAGTAGCAGTCCTCATCCCATAGCTTCCTCGATCTGCTGTTGTACGGCAGCGATCGTCTCCGGCTTTGTCGTCAGGCTCGCCATGAAATAAAGCACATTCCCAAGAACCCTGCAGTGTACCGCCTGATTCGTGTGAGGCACTCCCTTCAGCAGCTTGTCTCGGATCCCAATGCTGGCGGTGGATGCATAACCCGCGCCTTTCGGATCTTTCAGCTCTATGGCCATGACGGATCCCAAGGCCCATAACCCCTCGATATCGTCTCTGTGCGATAGCTTTTGAACAAAGTCCTGCGACCACATGCTCCAGACGTGGTGAATTGGCATACCGCCCTCAATCGAACGATCCTCCGGCTTTGCATGAGCTTGCCAGTCTTTCTTATAGGGTGCCCAGGGGGTCGCACTGGCCCCACTGCCAACGCCCGCTTCTTCGCGATTCATCAATGTATATTGGCTGAGCGCGTGTAGGGCCACCTCGCACCCGACCGCGTGGGCCGTGTAGCTATGCCCATGCAGAAGGGCATCCGACTTGTCGTCACTCAAGAAGGCTGAGTAAATTGACTCGCTGGCTAGCGTCAAGGCAAGGGGTAGCAAACCGCCAGTTAGTAATTTGGCGTGTACACTGATGTCTGGCTCCACCGCTATGAGCGCGGATGATTTTGCCTGGCCGAGTCTGTACACCCCGGTGAAGACTTCATCGGCTACCACGGGCATCCCGGTCCAGTCGTTGGCGGATTGGTTGGCATTGGACCCATCCGACTTTTCAGCAGTAGATTCTACAGGAACTTCCGATCCCGTCTGATTGACTTTTCTTGCAGCCAATCCCAAGGCATGCTGGAAGGCTGGGTCTCTGAGCTGGTGTCAGTCTAGAGTCGCAAACGTTGCAACGGATACGTACACCAACAACATTCCACCAGCGCCAAGTATGACGGGCTCCATGATCAGTGCTCCCAGCTTGTGGCCCCGAGCGACGAGATGACCAAATATCTTATCTAGAATGGAGACGTATCGATCAATGTCGTCCTTCCGGGCGTTCAGATCGAAAACATCGTGTAACGTTTTGAAATGCGCCACGCTCCCATAGATGTCTTCAGTTCCCGGAGGAGGCGCTGATGCCCATCGACCATCCTTGAGAGAAATCCGGGGGAAATCCAACCAGTGGCCTCGACCAGAGTACCACTCGACCTTCTCGTTGTATATGTTACCTTCGGAGCAATCCATGGCTCCAATCGTGTCTCCGTGGTAGCTTCCCTTGAGGCCAATGATCTCTATGTTGTCTTGCGGCTTCCATGCATATCTTTTGGAGGCGGCTTTGAGCGCCATCTTGACAGCAACCTCCATTCCCGTGCTTCCATTATCACTGTAGAATGCTCTCGTGAGCCTCGCTTGCGCATGGCCAGCCTCGCTTGGGCGCCTGTCAAGCATCTTCTCCGCCAGCGCAACGGCTGGTTCATGGGCAGCGTTTGCAAACATGACATGACCGTATCTACCGCTAGCATATGCCGCCGCCAGTGCGAGCTCTGGATTCCCGTGACCTAGGCCTTGAGTCCACCATGACGCAGATCCGTCAAAGGCAGGCTGAAGGACAGGATCATGGCTGCTTGACGGGCCAGATTCTGGCCCTTTATACGCCTGGAAATAATCGCCGTATGCCGAGTCGATAGCTAGTATATTCTGTGGCGTCCTCTCCGTGTGCTGTAAGAATGGGTGCCATATAGAATTATGCGCTCGTTGTGCAAGGTTGCTCAATTTCGATCTGCGCTCGTCCAGATTCTGGATCAAGGACTGCTCGAATTTCACCACTGATCGCTGACCAGCTATTCGTTGATAGTATCGTCGCATGTTGAAGCTATCAAGTGCATCATCCGAACTTTGCTGGGGCGGTTGATCAACGACAAGACACGGGAATTGCTCGCCTTTACGGGCGAAATGATCCAGCAGGTAGTCGCTATTTTCATAGACTTCGTCCTTGAACATCAGCAGACCATGCACATCATAGCCTCGAACTTTCAAAGACTCCCACGCTGAGATGGTCGATCCAATACCACCGAGGCGGTGATCACCGACGAGGAGGACGGGGAGTCTGAGTGGCCTGTACAGATCCGCCTGCAGAGTTCCTGAAGGGGCCGGAGAGAGGACGCCTCCTGCTGTCTCTACCAGGGCGTGCGTGCCTCCCCGACGGCCTTCCCGGACAAGCTCATCGTGCAGCGACTGCAGGATCGTCTGATCGTCCTTTCGCTGTTCATGTTAGGGTGACCTGACGGTGTCTTACGGCCCACGGATAACTGACCACACTGCCGTATCGTGCCGCAACGTGAGGACTGACCGGCACGTCCCAAGAGAACAGCGTTTTATGGCGCAAGTTTTGCACAAACTTGGCGACATGACTGTGGCGTGTCAGCTTCGTGCGAGGTGTGTCCCTGGCGAGAGCCTACTTCGAGTCTGAGTCCTGGCGGGATCCCGTAGAGACAGGCTTCAGGTACAGAGCACCGCCCTTACGCGCGGCGAATCTTTTGGCAAGGATAGTGCTCAGGACTGTCTTGCCTACACCGGTGTTTGCGCCGAATATCTGGAAAACGTTGAAGTGTTCCCAAAGCAGGGATCCGACTTGCTTCATCTTTGTAGACGCTGTTGTCACCGCCACAATCGCATTCTTGCCATCAAACAAGATCACTCGGCAAAGCAAACAGAGAAGAGCACCTTCTGACACATCGCTTCCGTCGTCGAGCAAACTCCAAGGACAGAAGTCTTGAGGCCGAGTGACGCCAAGATTTCGAGGGCACAGGGCAGTCTGGCGGGGAGAAATTGGACTCGGCCTCACCTCTCAGCATCCCGATCCCAGCCTTCGGACTTGACTTCCCAACACCGATTCGGAGTAAAGCATAGGCCGAGGACAAGGGGCAAAGGCATCTCATCATGGTCCTCCCATCTTCATAACATCAGCAGAGGAGTACTGGCTCCATACAACAACATATCATGAAGCAAGAGCCGCCTCCGCAGTCCGCCCTCGACAGGACCATCACCTCCGCCCTCGACCGCCGTCAGCATGCCTCAACCCTACGGAAGCTATCCTTACCCTCGCCCGACGCGGTCGACTTCTCCAGCAATGACTTCCTGTCGTTGTCACACTCGCCGTTGCTCAAGGCTCGCTTCCTGACGGAGCTGCAGTCTGCATCCCTCCCCCTTGGCTCCGGAGGCTCTCGACTGCTGGACGGCAACACTTCGTATGCCATATCGCTGGAGCAGAGCATCGCAGAGTTCCACAATGCTCCAACATGCCTGCTCGCCAACTCTGGCTTTGATGCCAACACGGCCATCTTCTGCACCCTCCCCCAACCCACCGACATCATCCTCTACGACTCCCTGATACATGCCTCGGTCCACGATGGCATGCGCTCGTCCCGCGTCCCCTCGACCCAACGCTTCTCCTTCTCTCACAACTCCCTCATCTCGTTCCATTCGACCCTCTCCACCATCATCGCCACCTTCCCCGGCATCCTCTCAGGCCACTCTTCCATCTTCATCGCCCTGGAGGCCATCTATTCCATGGACGGCGACGTCGCCCCTCTTCCTTCCATCATCCGCACAATCGACACGCTCATCCCCCGGCACATCCTACCAAACATCCATCTCGTCCTCGACGAAGCCCACTCCACCGGCGTCCTAGGCCCACAAGGCCGCGGCCTCGTCTCCTCCCTCGGCCTCGAGCACCGCGTCTCCATCCGCCTCCACACCTTTGGCAAATCCCTGTCCGCCAACGGTGCCGCCATCCTCTGCTCCGAAAATGTCAAGCGCTACCTCCTCAACTACGCCCGTCCCCTGATCTACACCACCTTCCTCTCCTCCCCGAGCCTCGCCCTCGTCAAAGCCGCCTACTCGCTCATGCAGGACCGCTCGACCGAGCCCCTCGTCGCAGACCTGCAGCGCAACATGCGCGTCCTGCAGCACGGTCTCGCGCAGCTGCACCATCGCCTCGCGACCCAGCGCGCCACCGACCTGCTCAGAGTCACCATGCACGAACCCCAAAGTCCGATCTTCTCCGTGCAGACTTGCGATCCCAGGGGACTGGCCAAGTGGTGCCAGGAGCGCGGGTACGTGGTCCGGCCCATTGTGCCGCCCACGGTGCCCAAGGGCAGTGAGCGGGTGAGGGTGTGTCTGCATGCTGGGAACGGGACGGGGGAGATCAGGGCCCTGGTGAGCTGCGTGGGGGCGTGGTGTGCCGAGCAGGTGGCGCGGCGTAAGGAGCGCGGAGCAGCGCCCGGTGACGGCAGGGGTAGCGGTCGTGCGGGGAGTGAGGGCGCGGGTGCGGGCGCGGGCGAAGAGCGAGCCAAATTGTAGAATCGTATAACTGGGGGTCCATAGTCACAGCGCAGCACGCATGGTAGACACTAGAGCCACACTGGCACACAAGAAGAAGCAATACAACAAAAGTCTGGTATTAACACCGCTAGACCGACAAAGTGCTCTCTACTTATCATCCCCTACACGCCCAGCAACATCTTCCTCGGATCCTCAATGTACTCCTTGATCTTGACCAAGAACGTCACCGCCTCCCTCCCATCCAGCAGACGATGGTCGTACGTCAGGGCGAGGTACATCATGGGCTTGATCTCCACCTTGCCATTGACGGCAACAGGACGATCCTTGATGGCGTGTAGTCCCAACACCGCCGTCTGCGGCAGATTGATGATTGGCGTGCCGTACAGTGAGCCGAACACACCACCGTTGGAGATGGTAAAGGTTCCGCCCGCCATATCCTCGATGGTAAGCTTGTTGTCCCTCGCCTTCTTGCCAAGATCCGCGATCGCCTTTTCGATACCAACAAGGTCCATGCTCTCCGCGTTGCGCACGACGGGCGTCACGAGTCCCTTCTCGGTTGCGACGGCAACGCTAATGTCCACATAGTCGCGGTAGACAATGGTGTCGCCGGATCCAGGGCCCTCGATGCTGGCGTTCACAGCGGGAATTTCCTTGGCGGCAAGGCAGGCAGCGCGGGAGAAGGCGGACATGAAACCTAGCTTGATGCCGGTCTTCTTCAGGACTTCGTCCTTGTAGAGCTTGCGGAACTCCATCAGGGCCGACATGTCGACTTCGTTGAAGGTGGTAAGTGACGCGGCAGTGTTTTGGGATTGCTTCAGGCGTTCAGCAATCCGGAGGCGCATGCGGTTCATCTTGACCTGTCGATGTGTCAGTAGGACGACCGGAATGAACGACTCAGCAGGTCGCGCTTACCCTGTTCTCCTCCCTGCTACCGCCGAAAGGTCCCTGATCTGGTACGGGCTTGGCCTTGTCATCCTTCTTTGGCGCAGGTTTCTTCTCTTGCTGGGGTGCCGGAGGAGCGGGTTTTGACTCTTGTGCAGGTTTCGACTCTTCCTTCTTGGGTTCTGGTGCCTTGGTCTCCTCCTTTGGTGCTTGGTCCTCCTTGCCGCCATCGGGTTGCGAAGATGTCTCCTGCTTTTCTGACGCAGGCTCCTTTGGTTCTGACTTTGCCTTGGAGTCGCCTGATGGCGCGCCACCGAGCTCCAGCTTTACGAGGTCTTGTCCGACGGTGACAGTGTCCTCTTCACTGACGAGAAATTCCTTGATGGTCCCGGCTTCAGGCGCATTGACAGCAACATCGATCTGTAGACCATCAGTTAAAGATTCATGTCAAACAGTGCTTCGGCAGCTGACCTTGTCCGTCTCAATGGTAGCGATTTCCTCGTCCTGTTCGACATAGTCGCCGACCTCTACAGCCACGTCAGTCACTCCAGTTTCATGATGGCTGACGTATTGACTAACGTTTTGAGAATTGCTTCAATGTCCCTTCCGTGATGGACTCTGCCATTTGCGGTACTTGGACAATCTTCTCGGCTGTGCATGATCAGCACATATATAAAGTCACTCGGTGTTGAACTGCCGACCATAGTGTCTTGATTGCTGAAGGTTGATCGCGGATGGACGGAGGAGATGAGAAGGTTTTCTACATGTGTTAGCGATCGTCCCAGGCTACAATTGGGTTGTAGACGTACCTAAGGCTTGATGATGGCAGTAAGGACGAGCGCGACGAGGACAGAGAGGACAGAGATCGCAGGCTGGCAATGGAGCTCCTTGTAGCTACTAGGCCGGTGGTGCGTTTCGCAGCGGGCCTGAGCAGGGAGCTAGTAGCTGCCCTGCGGAGGCATTGACTGCTCGACATGTTCGTGATCATTCAGATATCCGGGTGGAGGTGCCGAGCAGGGGGTGCGAATACGGTGGTCGTCTTTGGTTGAGCTGTGCCGGGTCAAGAAAAGACCTGTGATCGTGAATGGATGCAAGTGGTTTCTAGGAAGCGCAAACATTGCAAAAGCGGATCGTCACTCGCGCTCCAGCTACCCGGGGGTAGAAAGGCTTGGCGCCTCTTCCGTTCCGGTCTCCTCCACTTCCAATCGTCCAACGGCACCTACTACCTTACTAATAATTAATCACTGCTATCTCGATACGTCCATCAAACGCGCAATGCTCCGTGCCGCTTCACAGCCTCGGGAAGACGCGGCCGACACATGATACAGCGGCCGACAAATGACATCGCGACCGACCGACTGCCTCTATCCACACTCTTGCTTCAGTTACAAGGGATCGCTGCGGCTCCGCCATGGTGGACGCCTGGCTCGTTCAGACCTCGTTCAGACCTCGTAGGGTCTGCCGAAACCTTGCAGCCGCCTAAGCTGACATCTGACGATATACAACGTGCTGCCATACCTCTCTCTCTCATGTGAGGAGTCAATCAAGGAAAAAGCCCCCCAACATGATAAGAAATCGCTATTCTGGAACCGCAGCATTGCAGGCCTGTCATCTTTGCAACGTCGAACAAAGATACGGACGACTCATTGCCTCTTCTTGTAGTGGGCCTTACTTGCAGCCATAATGCATATATCAGGTTGGTGAATATCCTGCAGTATCCCTCATGATCTCATATCTTCTGCCCTGTCCTTTCAAAACTACTAAGCACTCCTCTTGATCCTCCGCGGTTGCACATGCAACCATGGCGTCGACAACAACATCTTCCCCAAGCTCTGCAAGCTCTGAAGACCTCGGCGGTGCCTGTGTGACTATCACACCTGGCAGACACGGGAATGTCCCCCTCTCAGCTTGCAACTCCTATTACAATTTCGATCCCGAATCCGCACCTGCTGTGGCTGTTGCGGTCATCTTCGGTCTCTTCATGATCGCGCATGTTGTTCTGGCCACCGTATACAAGAAGAGATTCTGCTGGGTCATCATCATGGGTGCAACTTGGGAGTTTGTCGGCTTCGCGACCCATGCAGCTGGCGCTCTGGATCAGCAGAACATTGGCCTTTCCACCTCTCATCAGCTGCTATTCTTACTCGCACCCTTGTGGATCAACGCGTCTGTCTACATGACATTCGCCCGGATGGTCCATTACTCCTTGCCCGAGAAGCGAATATGGCGTATCAAGGGCTCGTCTCTAGCCAAGTACTTTGTCTGGGCCGACATCGTTGCCTTTATCGTCCAAGCTGTCGGCGGCTTGATGGCCTCCCCTGGTGCTAGTCAAGACATTATCAAGATCGGCATCGACATCTATATGGTCGGCATAGGTGTACAAGAGATGTTCATCCTCACTTTTGTTGGGCTCATGGTCATCTTTCATCGCTCCTCTATGCAGCTGGAGCAGGTCTCCATACCTGTGAGGGATCGCTCGTGGCGACCGTTGCTTTACGCTCTGTACGGCGTTCTTGTAGCCATCACTGTGCGTCACCTTGGAGTCCATGTTGACCATCTGCTAACCTTTCAACAGACTCGTATCATCTACAGAATCGCAGAGTATGCTGGCGGCATCAAACCGTCAAACCCGGTACCATTCCACGAAGCCTATGCATATGCACTCGATGCCTTCCCGATGATGGTCGCTATCCTTCTCGTTGCCATATTCCATCCAGGTCGGTACCTTGTTGGACCGGACAGTGAATTTCCGCACGTGTCTCGCAAGGAGAAGAAGGCGGCCAAGAAGCAGAAGAAGGAAGAGAAGAACGCTGAGAAGATGGCGAGGAAGCAAGAACGAGGGAACGCTGTGTGACGCTCTCCTTACTTGACAAACTCGAAAGACCAATTGAAGTGATTGGTCTTTACAATGGACACGCATGTATGTAGAAAGCAGGACCCGTCCTGACTAGCATAGAGAAGATGAGGCCGGCAGAAGCGGCAAATGCACAGGATGAAAGTCGCACGCACAGCCGGATTGCATTCAAGCCACATTGCACGGCCACATGACGTAGTGATTGTCGTCGCGCATGCGCCCACAGCGCCTCAAATGTACAAACACCTGCTTGAGCTCCCAGACCTTGACTTTGCTTGAAAGACCAGTATTTCACTCTTCATCCAATATCAAACATTACATATCTCTTCACTCGATCCACAACGTCTGTCCCGGACAATAACTTTTTTCACGGAATAGTAACCGGCCGACCCCGCTCACCGCCATCTGTGTGATCCCAGCTCGACCTCCGAGACGGAAACGAAAGAGGTCTACTGCTGACATGTCGCGACGTGGGAACAGCATGGTCAATGGTATCAAGAACGACGTTGCGGATATCTCTCCTTGTCGGTTTACTCCATCCCAGACGAGTCTGAGAGCCAGTGCTGACAGACGTGCAGCCGAAGACAAACAGAAACGCATCTTGCAGTCCCAGAATGCAGGGCACTTTTCCATGATACGCGCTCTTCATTTGGCCGACTTGATCACCTTGGGCAATGGTAAGTCAAATCGTCCCGTCTTCTTCATGGCCGAATTTCTCCTGGCCACACACCTTGTCATAGCTCCTTCTGACAGCTCCAGGCTTCTGCGGCATCATGTCCATCTTCTCGTCTCTCCGCTATTGCCTCGACCTCTCCTCCAACCCCTCGGTGAACGCGCTTTCTCCGCCCTCAAAGACCAACCTTTGGCTCGCCCTCTCCTTCATGCCCTTTGGCCTCTTCTTCGACTTCCTCGACGGCCGCGTCGCCCGTTGGCGCCGTAAGACGTCCCTAATGGGCGCCCAGCTAGACTCCCTCGCCGATCTGATCAGCTTCGGCGTCTCCCCCGTCTGCGCCGCTTTTGCGCTCGGGATCCGCACCCCGGTCGACCACTTCCTGCTCTGCTTCTTCGCGCTCTGCGGGTTGGCGAGATTGGCCAGGTTCAATGTCACGACGGATGATGTGCCGCATGATGAGAGTGGAAAGGCAAAATACTTCGAGGGTACACCTATACCGAGCAGTCTGGGTATTGCGGCGTGGATGGCAGTCTGGGTCTGGAAAGGGTGGCTTGGAGACAACGTGCCATTTGGTGTCCAAGGTAAAGGCCAGAGCTGGGAGTTCCATCCCGTGGCCCTTGTCTTTGTCGCGCACGGGTGTGCCATGGTTAGCAAGAGTCTGCACGTGCCCAAGCCGTAGATGCTGTACCGTTGTAACTGCAAGGATGGCCTCAGGAGAAAAAAACCCAGCACGATAGCGATGATTTGTGCACGAGGGCGAGGGACGGACAGCGAGCACGTAGGTAGCTCGAAGAATCACAGCATGTGCTTATGCGCTCTATTGCTTTTTATGCTACCCATGCCGAGTGCTGTATGCCTTTTTGCGATGCTCTAATGCATCGTCCTTCACCACTCAAGCCGCTTTTGCAACCTTATCCAAGACATCAGCATACCCTTCCCATCCTTCCCTCCACCAAGGCGCCAACACGACCGCCCGCTGCGCATCCCTCACCACACCCGTGCCAGCATACGCCTCGGCCAACTCTTGCGCCTCGACCTCCCCGTGAGGCGGCACATTCCTCTTGGCCATCAGCAGCGCCATATCAGCTGCAAAAGGGGCTCCCTCCCCGCCGTCCTGCGCCAACATCTTCCACCCCACGACCTTGTCCGGCCTCAACGTCACAACCCGCTTCATCTCCCCCCTCATCACGTCCTCTCTGTCCTGTCCCTCCTTGCCCGTCCCGGCCAACGCGACGAGCAACCTCTCCACCCTCCCCCTTTCCTCCTCCGACACGTCCTCGCTCCCCTGCAATCGCACCAGATCGTCCGTCACGGCTCCGACGGCCTCGACGTCCCCTTCTATCCCGCTCATGGCGCCGAGGAGCACCCACGCGTCCACAAAGTCGGGATGTGTCTCCACACAACCCATCAGTTGCTCCTTGGCGACGTCTCGCTCGCTTTCCCCGCCGTGAGCCCACAGGACGCGGCTGAGGAGACAGACGACTGCTGGGTCCGAGGCGGATTCTGAGAGGGCCTCGCGAAACGCGGCGATGGAGGCGTCGAGATCCTGAGTGTAGAAGTTTGCGAGGCCGAGAGTGAGGTGGGCGGATAGACGGAGGGGGCTGAGTGAGATGGCGGAGGGAGGAGGTGCGAAGTCGGCCGTGAGGTCGAGGGCGGTGCTGGCGTGATCGATTGCTGAGGTAAAGGAGTGGGTTGCAAGGAGGTTGCGGGCGAGGTCGGATTTGGCGTTTGCAAAGTGGAGTAGGGTGAGGGGGGATTCGCTATCCTCGTAGGCAGATTCGAGGTGAGCGCAAAGACTTTCGAGCTCAGAGATTGCGGTGAGGTGGTCGGAGACTCGTTCAAATAAGAGAGCGGAGAGATGCTGGAAGACGAGAGATGAAGGAATCTGCGAGTGGAGCTGTTGAAGTGCGAAGAGCGGTTCAATGAGCTGGGTCAAGGCCGCAGATAGAGCTTTGTGGGAGACGAGGGAATCGAATACAGAGACCGTGAAGGCCTTCTTTGAGATGAGTGATGACGAGTCGGATATCTCAAATGCGTGCACGAAATGCGACAGGGCTTCGGCTTGTTGACCGATGGCCAAAGCAATGAGGCCCTCGCCAATCCACGCATGCGCATAATCCGGGTCGGTCGACTGCGCGCGGCCAAAGGCCTGATGCGCGAGTTCGTGGTCATTGTTGATGAGGTAGAGAACGCCTAGGTTGGTCCACGTCTGAGCACTTCGCTCGTTGAGGTACAATGATCGGACGAATGCGTGCTGGGCGACCTTGACATTGAGACTAGAAGTCACAACACCCAACGCATTCCAGAACTCCGAGTTGCCGGCTTCGAGCTCTATGGCACGCTTGAAGCACCTTACGGAGGCTAGAGAAAACTGCTTGCCCCGTGCACCATCCAAGTCGCAATAAACTCGGTACTCAGCCCAGCCAAGATTGTACCACGCTACCGCCTGAGCGTGAATGTCGTGGGAGCAGCAGTGTATCGCTCTTTTGTAAGCCAGCAGAGCGATCTGGAGATACTGAGATGGCGGCTTGTGTTCCGATTGTCCATTTGCTGTCCCATTGGTAGCGCCATTGATGCCACCAGCGGAGGCTGTACTGACGTGATCCACGTCGGTCAGCAACCCAAATACACTCTTGTCAACGCCGTGTGTCACAAGATCTCTCGCTTCCTCGGCCTTGAATGAATCTGCACTTCCTTGTGCCCATTGGAAGACCGAGCATGCATCTCCCACCGCCTTCCACAGGTTGAAGGCTTCCGGTCGCGATCTGGAGATGGTCTTTGCTAGCGCTACAGCGTCGCTTGCGCTGTCCGTGGCTTTGCCGAAGAAACCACCGTCAATTTGTTTCCAAGCTCTTTCAACGAACGTTTGTAGAAGCGCGATGAGGACGCCGAACTCGTCAGGTCTTTCCTCCAGCACGGCTTGCAATCTCTGGATGGCTTCGTCGTAGTCGCCGAGCTCGCGATGGACGTTCGCCAGCATGTATTCGGTAAACCATCGCTCGCCGCTAACCTTCATCTGCACACCGTCATGCGGCTCTTCGGCGTAGTGGAATGTACGGCTTGCCGAGTTGTAGCGACCAGAATTATGGTAGCTCTCGCCCAGCCCAACATAGGAATGGTAGTCATTCGGGCTGATTCGGAGCGCAGAGAGGAATGATGTGATGGCCGCGGTGTACTCTTGTCTCATCATCTGCACTACGCCGAGAGCAGAGTATGGCCAGCTGATCCCCTTTTTCTTAGATCCAGGAGGCGGCCTAGTCTTACCCGAGTCGACCACTCTTTGTGCCACCAGCTCCACGACATCCCATTCGCCCTGATCCGCAAAGGCACGAGCAAGTCTTTCTGCTGCCTCAACCTCCGCCGCGGACAATTCAAAAGCTTTCTGGAAGCATTGGCGTGCACGCTTCTTGTCTCTTGCATAGTCTGCATAGTAAATACCCAAGCTGGAGAAAGCAGCTGCAAAGTTGGGATCAGTCTTTATCGTGTCCAGGAAATAGCGATAGGCTCCGTTGCGATCTTTGCGAGCGACCTTTGATGGATCTATTTCCCAGATACAACGGCCGATCCGATACTGGGTGAGAGCCTTGAGAGCGCGGGATTTTGGGTCGTCTCTCAGCTCACGCTGATCGTTGAGATGGTCAAGGCACTCATCCAATTCATCCAAGGCTTCTTGATGCTGCCCTGAGAGCGCATTGCACCATGCCGCTTCAGCCTTTATGCGGATATTGTGCGGCTCGAGCTTCAGCGCCTGCGTCAGCAACTTCACTGCGCCAGGATAATCCTCCTGCTCCTCGTAAATCAAGCCCAGACCAATAAGAGCAGGCGCTGAATCGGCTTTACGGTCGAGGATATCTTGCAAGAGCTCCTTTGCCTCGGGATGATTTTTCGGCGACTGATAATGCACCAAGCAGGTGGCAAGTATTGTGTTGAGAGCGTCACGATTTTCTTGCAATTGGAGATCTGCCTTGTTTTCTTCGGTGCGCAAAAGGCGAAGACCATTGCGCGCTGTGTCTATTGCGCTCTCGTGTTCGTCCAGATGGAGGTAGTATTCGGCCGTGATTCGATGCGCTAGGGGTGAAGACTTGCCGTCACCCAAGCCCTCGGCCATCAGTAGTAACCTATCCTCGGGTGTTAGCCCTTCTACAGCTTCAACGTCGTCCTCTTCAGGCGGAGGTAATGAGAATGGTGAGATGTCGCTGCGAAGGAATGCGCGGAGCACTTTGGCGAGTCCGGAATCGGAGAAGAATTGGTCATATTCCAGGAGGTTGTTCACATCCAGGTCAGAGATGTTTGCTGCGTCCCGCCACTCCAAATTCACATCCCACGCTAGCCGATATGGGTGCTTGACAATCACCATGCCTCTTGCCATGTCCACTACTTGTACACGCTTTGTGTGTTTGAGCTCTTTTGGCATGACGGTTAACGTGTCGTACGCACGCTGGAAAAGCCTCTCTTCGTATTCCCGCCGAACCGCATCGTCATCAGTCCAGTCAATGACTCCTCTATACAAGCTCTCCACATCACTCTTCTCGTACACCTCTCTCTTCACCTCCTCAGTCACTTTGCCAATGCGTGCGCCAATCCTCGTCCTCCGCTCTGCGATCTCTTTGCTGATGCTGGCTTGCTCATCCTTCTCCGTGATCTCGACCAGGCGCTTGAAAGTATAGCTTGGATGCTGCACCCGACCTTCGAGAAACTCCCATATAGGACTTCCCGGGAGCAACACAGCAAGAGCTCGCTTGTACTGGCTAGGAGAACCGCGTTTCTTCACCAATCCAGTGAGCTTATCTATAATTGATTGGCATCTGTGAAGGTCGCCTGCTTGACCGAAAAGAACGGCAAGCCGGACCGCCACCTCTCCGTATTCGTCCAGATACTGTGCCCCTTGAGATTCGTACAGCAGGGTCAGACCTTGCCATGCTTGGGTATCGTCGGGCTTCTGACTTGCCGCTTCATGGTAGGCCTTGGCTGCTTTGGTCACATCGCCCTTCTTCTCATATGCTCGTCCGAGGAAGAGTCGAGCGAAATGATTGGATTCGTCGATGCTCAAGACCAGCTCTGATTGTTGAATGGCTCCATCCCAGTCTGATGTGTCTAGTGCGGCCTTTGCCGCTTTGAGAGCAGCTTTTGTTCCGGACATGCAGTCCGACGGTACGTAATCAAATTACTGGACTATCAGCATTATAGTGACCTATTGGTACGTATCTCAGACATTCGCCACGAGAGCATCCCGTATATCAAACGCGCCTTCATAGGAAGCATGCGATGTGGGCGACTACGGTGACCTTTATCTTTGAAAATGTAGAAACGTTACGTCATCGTGAATCGAAGCAACCACTATACGCGAAGTACGCGCGACAGGTACCCATGTTACCCCAAGGGATGTGCATGGCGTGTGTGCACTATTAAGACGCCAGATATGAGATGAGTACACCAAGTAAGCGGCGCCGGAAGAACGACTTCCAGGCCTCGTCCCAACCTGTCAAGAGCCTGGACTTCTTCTTCGGAAAACCAAAAGCAGCAGACCAGCCGGCGGTTCATGTTGGGTCTAAGCTGACGAAAGACGGGCCAACAGTAGACACGGATGCGAAGATTCTGACCGACGAAGAGTACGCCAGAAAGCTTCAAGCAGAATGGGAAGCAGAAGACCTACAGACGCAGAACGGCACGGAACACAGTCACGAGGAGGAACCACGGCAGGCCGACCCTAATGAAGACGAGCTATACACAAGCTCATTCAAAGCGGGCATTGGGGATAACGGGAGGGACACAACATCAGCCTCAGTTCCAGCGGCCGATGTAAAATCCACTCAGGACAGCGCCAGCATCAAGCCCGAGCCGGGGCCTCCGCCCAGGAATGCCTTCACGGGGTTTGGGAAGACGTTGTCCCTTCAGTCTGCAACTGCTGAAGATGACGTGGTGTCGAACACAGTTCCCTTCGACCAATCGCCCCTGGTGTTTGACCCACAACAGTACATACAAGATCTCAAGCGCGAGTGGGCCAAGGAGGGAGGCAGCGCGACGTATTCCCTCCTCACCAGGGGCTTTGTTCTGATCAATTCGACACAGTCACGCATCAAAATTGTAGACACCTTGGTCAACCTCCTGCGAACGATCATCGAAGGGGATCCCAAGTCTCTGTTACCAGCCGTATGGCTCGCGACAAATAGCATCTCTCCGCCATACATAGACGTTGAGCTCGGGTTGGGAGGAAGTGCTATCTCAAAGGCTCTCAAACGGGTATGTGGACTCGACAATGCTGGCTTGAAAACACTCTACAACAAGTATGGAGACGCTGGTGATGTAGCTTTTGAGGCGAAGAAAAGGCAGTCCCTCACGCTGAGAAAGCCTAAACCATTGACTATCAAGAGCGTCTTCGAGTCTCTACACAAGATTGCAGATGCCAAGGGTCAAGGATGTCAGGAGATCAAACAGCGCATAGTCGAGCGCCTTGTGCAGGATGCCCGTGGTGCAGAGGAATCTCGCTACATTGTTCGGACTCTGGTGCAGCACCTCAGGATCGGTGCTGTCAAGACCACGATGCTGATAGCGTTGTCGAGAGCATTCATGCTGTCGCGACCGGACGGAGCAACATTCGATGTCAAGGACAAATCGCAATTAGCCAAGCTGAGCAAGCAGGAATTGGCAGAAGTCTGGTCAAGGGGTGAAGAAATGGTAAAGGCGTGCTTTGCACGGAGACCAAACTATAACGACCTTGTACCGGCTTTGTTGGAAGTGGGCAGCACCTCCGACGAATTGCTATTTCGGTGCGGATTGTCGCTACATATCCCCCTCAGACCCATGCTTGGTAGCATCACCAGGGATATGGGCGAGATGCTCACAAAGCTACAAGGGCGCGACTTCAGTTGCGAATACAAATACGATGGTCAAAGAGCTCAAGTACACTGTGATGCGAATGGTAGAGTTACCATCTTCTCACGGCACCTGGAGGTCATGACGGACAAATATCCGGATCTCGTGGCACTGGTTCCTCAAATCCGCGGCGAAGGTGTCAGCAGCTTCATCATGGAAGGCGAGGTTGTTGCCGTCGACAGAGAGACAGGCGAGCTCAAGCCGTTTCAAATCCTGGCCAATCGAGCAAGGAAGGACGTGGTGATACAATCCGTCAAAGTCGATGTCTGTCTATTCTCTTTTGATCTCATGTATCTCAATGGGGAAGAGCTTCTCGATAGGCCATTCCGCGAGCGCAGATCGCTATTGCGTAGCATGTTTGTGGAGATTCCAAACCACTTTACATGGGTGAAGAGCCTGGATGCCACTTCAGCCGAAGTCGAAGCCGTCTCGGACTTCTTCAAGTCTGCCACAGAGATCAAGTGTGAGGGCATTATGGTCAAGATACTGGACAATCTGCCGAATCCGGATCTCTTGGCTACCCTTGACGATGACACAGCAGCAGCCATCTCCGCAGTACAGCCTGCCATAGATCAATCGGAAGCGGCGACACCTCCTCCAATTGATACGAATACGCCGGTGACCCCTTCTAAACAATCCGAATCATCTCTACCCCCAACCCCAGCAAAGAAGAGAACCAAGAAAGGCCCAAAGACGAAGCCAAATCCAGACGACCCAGCGTCAGAGGTTCAAAAGGGTACGCGTCGCAAGGCTCTCCTTGCCACCTACGAACCCGACAAACGACTCGACTCCTGGCTCAAAGTCAAGAAAGACTATTCCACCACCTCCGACACAATCGACTTGATCCCCATCGGAGGCTGGCACGGTCAGGGCCGCAAGTCCGCATGGTGGTCACCCATCCTCATGGCCGCCCGAGATCCGGAAACGGGTTCCCTCTTCGCGGTCACGAAATGCATGTCGGGTTTCACCGACGCCTTTTACAAGGCCAACAAGGAGAAGTACAGCGAGGAAGGGGACAATACCATGACGACCAAGCCGAGCTATGTCGAGTACATCGGTCAACCGGCTGTATGGTTTGAGCCGCAGGAGGTGTGGGAAATGGCTTTCGCGGATGTTACCATTAGTCCGACGTACACGGCGGCGATCGGGCTCGTGAACGAGGATCGGGGACTGAGTTTGCGGTTCCCAAGGTTTCTAAAAGTAAGGGAGGATAAAAGTATCGATGAGGCCAGCACGGTCGATTTTCTCGCCGGGCTATATCGGAAGCAGGAGGCGAGAGCACCGGAGAGGGGAAAGGAAGCGGTCGAGGAAGAGGACGAGTAGGCTTCTGCATCTAGATGTCATACGAGATACCCCGACATGGAGCAAATCCTCTGCTATACACCCTTTCGCATGGCAATGCTACGAAGTGCTCTCCCCTACGCTACGCATGGCATTGCTCTATCTCGGGCCATATGGCCTGGACTGCCCTGAACGCCCGACAGCCATACTCTAGAACCCATTTTTCAACCTCCTCTCATCCCTCAAAGCCACAAGCTTCTCCACCACCTCCTTGAGAGGCACGAGATCTCCCATTTGTTGTGTCTCGGGCAAATCTCTGTTCCTGATATTCACCGTTTTGGAATCCGCCTCCTGAGCCCCCAGAACGAAGATGAAGTTGTACTGGGCCAGCTGCCCAGTACGAATCTTCTTCTTCATCGTGTTGCCAGTGATATCTACATCGGCGTGCAGACCCTGCTCCCTGAGTAACGCTTGCACCTCCAAGACGTAGTTATTCACTGCCGGCATGACAGGCACAATCAGTACTTGGCGCGGGGACAGCCAGAAAGGCCATTTGCCGGCAAAATGCTCAGTCAAGATGGCGATGAAGCGCTCAAAGGAGCCGTAGATGGCTCGATGAATCATGACGGGTCGGGCACACCCGGGTGTCAGTGCACGGCGGTAGTGAGAGTTGTCAAGGGGGTCTTTGGGTACCTTGGGCGGTTCTGCGTCTGAGGCCGGTTCTGATGCAGCCGGTGCCGCTGTTTCCTTCTTATCACCGGCCGATGCTGCCATGGCAGAGGCGCTGGTGTCCCGGCCTTCTACACCAGATTCGGCGGCGCGATATTCGAGATTGAATTGTTGTGGGAGCTGGAAGTCCAGCTGGATGGTCGCACACTGGAACTCGCGCTTGAGAGCATCGGAGATGGTAATATCAATCTTGGGACCATAGAATGCGCCGTCCCCAGGATTGAGCTCCCATTTTGAGCCACCTTCCGACGTGAAGCGGTCGAGTGCTTTTGTTAGTTGAGCTTCAGCCTTGTCCCACGTAGCGACATCTCCCAAGTGACCTTCGGGCCGAGTGGAGAGCTTCATCTTGAAGGTGAAGCCAAAGTTACCGTAAACCGTACGTAAGAAGTCGAAAAGACCTAGGATCTCTTGCTCAACCTGCGATTTGTCAATCTCGGATATACACGATTGGGTCACCTCTCCAGACTTACCTGCTCCTCAGTGCAAAAAATGTGGGTATCGTCTTGCTGGAATCTCCTGACTCTCGTCAAGCCGGTCAATGCTCCAGAAGCCTCGTTTCTGTGCAGCACACCGAAATCTGCTATCCTCATGGGCAATTCGCGATAACTGCGCTCCCTGTGCGCAAACAACAGACAGTGCCCTGGACAATTCATTGGCTTCAACGCCCACTGGTCCTTCTCGACCTCGAAAGTGAACATATCATCCTTGTAGTGCTGCCAGTGACCAGACTGCTTCCACAGAGCCGAGTTGTACATATTGGGTGACATCACTTCTTGATAGCCACGGCTCCAGTATTCTGATCGAAGGAACGCTTGCAAAGCATTGTAAATAATCATACCATGTGGTAAGAAGAAGCACGAGCCGGGGGACATATCGTGGAAGAAGAAAAGCTCCTGATCTTTGCCAATCCTGCGGTGATCGCGCTTCGCGGCTTCCTCGAGATACACCTTGTACTCGTCCATCTGCTTCTTGTCCGGGAATGAGATGCCGTAGATGCGTTGAAGGGTGTCGTTGGCTGCATCACCCAGGAAATATGATGCTGAGTTCTTCATCACTGCGAATGTCTTGATGCGGCCTGTGTGGGGGACGTGTGGTCCCCTGCAGAGATCGATGAGTGGTCCGTTCCTATATACCGTGGTGCTCGTGCCATCTGGAATCTTGTCGTTAATGATATGCTGCTTGTATTTGTTGTACGCAAACATGTCCAGCAGTTGTTGTTTGGTGAGCGTCAATCGTTCGAACTTTTGCTTCTCCTTGACGGCCTTGTCCACAATCTTCTCCAGGGGTTTCCAATCCGACTCCATGACAGCGCCATTGTCTGGCAGCGCCATTTCGTAGTAGAAGCCATCATCAACTGGAGGGCCAATGCAAAGACTGCATCCAAATCTCTTCTCTGCAGCTTCTCCAAGAATATGTGCCGAGCTGTGCCAAAAGACCTTTTTACCCTCGGGGTGCTCAAAGTCCAGAAGCTCAAGCTTGCAACTCTTCTCCAGAGGCCTTTCAAGATCCCATAGCTCCTCGCCGTCCAACCTTGCAACTACCGTGCGCTCATACAAGCTTTTGCTGATTGCTCGAGCGATCTCCCCGGGAGTGGTTTCCCACGCCTTTCCGATCCTGACGTCTCCAGAGCCGAGAGTGATCTGTATCTCATCTCGTGGCTGATCAGCGACCCACTGATCATACTCTGCCTTCACTTTGTCGAATACGGCGAGACGGTCTGCGATGTATGCAGGAGGAGGGTCGAGTTCAAGAGGCCTGGCATCGGTGTCGACTGGCTTGCTTTTCTTCTCCTTCTTCTGACCTTGCGGCTTTTTCTCCTTGTCGCCACCGACAGAGAGATTCTTGACTCCCGACACCGCTTCTTCTACCTTCTCTTTAACAGCATCCATACTGCATGTGAAGTGAGGGGAAGTGGTGAAGCTTCGACCAAGTTGAAGTACCAGTGATCTCCGGGTACACGTGTTAGACAGAGCAAGCTGACGGAATTGCGACAAGAAAAGCGAAGTAGGATGAGTCAATGGCCTGGTCGTGACGAATCGGGTAAGCATAGAGGGGTGACGAAGGGGTTGAAGGAGCTCTGGCGACCATGGAATTTTGGAGGCAGGCTACGGTTGACTGTTCCTACATCCCTGCAATATCAGAACCTCGCATATTACTCACAACTATGGGCGAAACGAGCACATATAAGCATTACGGGACAACGATTGCAGAAGTCTAGGAGGAGCGTGATTGAATAAAGAAGTCCAACAATCGGGTTCGACAACCTGACTTGTGTGTGACAAGACTCTGAACAAATTCCGCCACCTCGAAAGCACGTCAGAAGGAACCATGACAGAATACGAATGATGATCCTGCCTCCCTTTGCGGTATTCCCGCCTTCAGAAGTCCGGCGAACGGTAGACCCCAAGCAATGGACAGAAGCTTTGGATCTTTGGACTCTCACAGTCAACGTGTGGCTCAGCACACCCGAAGGCAGTTTCAACAAGGCCCACGATGATCACAAACACAGTCAGGAGTTCCTGTGCACCTTCTACAACGAGATTTTTCTTGCAGAAAGAGGCGACCAAGCTGTCGAGTCGCCAGAAGCCCACCGTTTACGAAGGGGTACATTTCTGCTCGTACACAAGTTCCTGAGCAAATTGTCGAAGCATGCGCTTGACGATCCGTTGCATGAGGTACATTTCCTAGGAGCGTTCAGCTATGCACATATGAAATCTCCGGCTCTTGCGAGATTGTTGGAGTACGCATGGCAAGCACACACTGTAGTTATACAAGCGTCCTTGAGAGAGGCCCGCAGCTCGCTGACCTCCTCGCTTGAATCTTCGAAACCAAATGATGCAGAATTGGCACTTCGACGCCTCGCACCATTACTCAAGGCCCTGCCGCAAGCAGCAGCATTCATGACGGAGGGATCGGAGTTGATGGATGCCATGTTCAAAGCGTACGACATGGGTTCGGACAGCCTGCGCGCAGCCATCGTGCCAGTGGCATACCTTTCCCTCGTCTCCCTGACGAGCGAGCAGACTCGCAATCGATCCGCTCTACTCGACCATTTGTACAGCCTGAAAGGCCAAGCGGAGAGCGGAAACCAGACCACGAATCTGCTTGCTGATCTGGTCACAAATACACCGCTACTCTTTAAGCTTGAAGGTGCAGTCGGTGAGAAAGGGGTTGAACGGGCTCGAACCCTTGCTGCAGCCCTTCAGTCGTTCAGGAATCCCACGATCGCCCGCAATCGGCCGCGCAAACGGCACGTCGATAAAGGGAAGAGTGCTGCGACTACAGACACGAATGGCGATCACCACCTTCATCTCATGTCCAAGATCACTCAGATCCAGGATCTATTTCCCGATCTTGGCTCCGGCTTTGTAGCCAGACTCCTTGACGAGTACCATGAGGACGTTGAAGTCGTCACATCACATTTACTCGAGGACTCCCTTCCACCTCATCTCGCGGATCTCGACCGCACGGTTCAAATCGGCGTTTCCAGATCGCAAGATCCCCTCTCTCAATCTGCAATAGATACACTGATTCCCGCGTCTACCCCGTCTCCTACCTTTGTCCGCCGCAACGTTCACGACAATGATGCTTTCGATCGACTCGAGGTCGATCCATCCGCCTACCACAGAGGACGCACTCAGACCTCTCGGACAGCCGATGACGTACTCGCCGACCGGAGCGCGGCGCCGCAAAAGGCTTCGATTCTATCCGCCCTTGCCGCCTTCGACTCTGACGACGACGAGCGCGATGATACGTACGACGAGGCTGACGTGGGCGGGACCGTGGACAAGGCTGGGCCTGACGGAGAGCCCGCAGCGGAGGTGGACGTGGGCGGAGACGCGAACGAAGAGACCCTATGGCGAGCCTGGCGTGACGACACACGACTGTTCGGACGAGGCGCGGAAGTGAGGAGAGGCGCAGCGAGAGACAAGCTGCGGAGGGAGACCGGTATGACCGACGAGGCAATCGAGGGCTGGGGCATCATGCTCGGAAGGGACGACAGGAGACAAAGGAGACTAGAAGAGAAATACGCCTTTGATGGACGGCAGGGAAGCATTGGTAGAACCGCATTCAGACAGGGTGAAGAGATAGAGAGCGATGCCGAGAGGGGAGGCTTCAGGGGCCGAGGACGGGGCCGAGGCCGAGGAGGTGCACCCAGAGGAAGGGGCCGGGGTGGTAACGTGGCGGGCGAGCCGAGCGATGCGCAGACACAGGCTGCGAGGAGAGGTAAAGAGGCAAGCAAAGGGAGTCGAGCGAACCACAACAGGAGGGATCAACGAGCAAAGAAAATGGCGAGAGGGGGATTCGCGGGTTGATGAGTGATACCGGTAAATGTGTAAATGACATGAGAACGCAGGGTATACTACTGAACAGAACTGTGATAACTATGCGAAACATCCCTCAAGCAAACTGCGCCGTCTCCTTGGTGCAATAGTCCCAGAATCTCTCCGCCGTGCCCTTCTTGCCCTCGACGCTCTTCACGCCCTCTGCAATATCGCTCCTGTAACTCCCGATGCGTCCCCAGGGCACCACGTAAGCTCCGTTGTTCTCCAACTTGATGTCCTCGGAGCACGCGGCGTACAGTTCCGTATAGGCGCCAAACACGGGCGGGTAGCAGATTAGCTTCGTCACCATAGCCGCGGGACCAGCCATATGCCTCTGCAGCTCGCTGTTCAGATTCCCCGGGTTCCACGCCACACTCACGACGCCATCACCGCCGTAGCGCCTCGCCGTCTCGGTCGCCAAGAAGATATTCGCCACCTTGGAGATACTGTACGCGCGCCTGGTATCGTTGGGCAGATCCGGCTCGCCTGCTTCCGTCATGGGCACTCCTCCCTTGGGCGACATCTCTGTCGCCACACTCGCGGCCCAGGTGACCCTCACGCTCCCCGGCGACGACGAGGTAGCCGTCTTCTTCAGCAACGGCATCAGCAGCTGGGTGAAGAGGAAGGGACCAAGACAATTGGTGCCCATCTGCAACTCGTAGCCCTGCTGCGTCTTGGAGCCCTGGGGCGGAATCATGACGCCCGCGTTGTTGGTCAGGACATCGAGCCTGTCGGTACGCGACATGAGGTCCTGCGCCGAGGCCTTGATGGTTGACAGGTCCGCGAGGTCGAGGTTCAGGAACTCGATGCTGCCTTCGGACGAGGGGACTTCGGACTTGATCTTTGCGATGGCGTTGGATCCCTTGTCGGGACTGCGCCCGGCGACGAAGACGGTGGCGTTACGGGCGTATAGGATCTTGGAGAGCTCGAGGCCTACGCCAGCGTAGCCTCCGGTCACAACATGCACGCGGCCTTTCTGGTCGGGGAGGTTTTCTTGGGTGAGGGTGGGGGCGGGAATGCGAACTGATTGGGAGAGTGCGTTACCCATGATGGTTGAAGTAGTCACGGAGATGTAGGTGGCTGTAGGGACAGATTTGTTGTTGATGTAGAGAATGTGACGATGACGACAATAAGTGGTCGCCTGGGGAGAGATTGACGTCACGTGATTGTCGGCAACTGGCGCCCTGGGCGATATATTCTGAGTACCTAGGTATTACTTGAGGAGACCTAAAGCGTCCAACATTTATATCTCCCGGACCCTACTCACAGTGGTGCGGTCAATACTGTCTGAATTGTACCAGTGGTGCTATCAATGACGCCATAGAGTGCCGAGCCTCAATATCAAGCAATTGCATTATGTACATCGATCCCCGACGTCTGGGTTCTCGAGCATCAGAAGATGAGCCTACGAATTGAAGCATTGTTTCTACATTTTGGGAATCTATTTCATCCTCATCGCTGCCCCTCATGGTCCTCGTTGTGCTGTCGCTTTAGCCTAATTCCACTCCCAACACCGTCGATTGTAAATTACGTTCGGTCAAGACAAGGCTTCCGCAGCAGAGCTTTCTAAGCGGCTGCTGGCTGCTTGTCGCCTTCTGCGACCTTGTCGCCCGCTGGCGCTGGGGCTGCAGCTGCTCCATTGGCGTCGGTCGACTTGACCTCAGTAGGCGCACTCGCTTCGTTGTTAATGGCATTGTCGGTCTTCTTGAGCCACTTGGGCGGTCTTGCATACTGCTCGTCATGCCATGGCCCCTTGTCTGAATTCTGGCAGCCGCCTGAGCATTCACAGCTCCCGCCAAATGCCTTGGGCAAATTCTGAGGGTCGATCTGTTTCAGTAATTCGCTCTTGTATCCTCCACCGAGAACATGGATCTTTGCGACTGTGACGGGATCGAGGAACTTCTTCACTATGCTGAAAGCGCCGCTAAATCCCCATGGCGCGTTGATGACATAGAGCTTGCCGAGTCGTTCGGGATAATAGTTCTGCGACACGGCGGAGGCTTTTTGAAGGTAGCCGTACACCTGACCCATGTTCGATAGGCCAACGCCCTTCAAGTCCATGATCGTGCAACAAGTCTCTAGCAGGTGACCTGACTTGCGCGAGCAGGCTGGCAGACGAGGGTCGGACACTTTCTCGTACTCGACGACAAGGTTGGATAGGAGGCGTTCCTCGGTGGTGATCTTGTACATGGCAGTGAGATCTATGTTTCCGAGTTGTTCAATGTAGACCGGACGGCCGTCCTGCGAATGATCAGGAATGCCAGCGTGAAGAATCAGTGGTTAGCATACTTTGTCTGTGCCGTGGTAGTATTGCGGGTAGAGTGTAGCAAGCTTCTTCTTCTCCTCGGTGAAATCGAACGAGCTGAGGAGGTTGTTGATGCCGCCTCCGAATTCTTTCCGCCACTTCTCGCAGTCGAGGAACCTTGCGTTGTTAGTGCCTTGGGGAGTGGTCCGAGGCTTGCGGCCGTCCTTACATCTGTTTTGAAAGTTCGACATTGAATTTCCTGGCGCGAAGGAACCTTAGCTAACCATTGTAAGCCTTCGTCACGGCGGCTTCCAGACCGCTCATCTCACCAGCGTGAGTGTGTCCAGTTGCTCAGTACAGCCAGCCTGTTCCAGCATCATCCTAAATTGATCCACTTGTGCTTCCTGCTCCTTTGTCAAGTGACCTGCGTGCCCTGGCAGGTTCGTGGCCGACGTGGTTGGGAAATCATAATCGTCGTACTTGGGATCGAGCTTGAGGTCGGGCATGGTGTGAGTTGGCAGGTTCGGATAGACGGGGACGAATCGCCAATGGTGGGTGCTCTGAACAGAGATGTGAGCTTCGTAAGGGGAAATTGCGTGTCGAGTTGTCACTATGTGGTCAAGAGGTATGGAGGGAATGTTATGGGTGGAAAGGTCAGGTATTCTCTCAGGGCTGGAGGGCTGGGCCTGGTTGTGCTTGGCAAAACCCGTCATTGCCCCTCTCCGCGTTGCTTCCAGGTCCCGTTGACGGACTGAGGCAAGGACCCCACGTGCTCCCCCTTCACTAAACGACGCCCTCGTCAACGTCCAAGCATTACGGCGCCGTTCCAGATTCGCGCGACTGACAATATCACTTGTGCGAGTGATGCAGCAGGTGCAAGCACCTTGGGTAGACCAGACAAGTGCTCTCATTATCATTACAGATTCTGTAGTTGCGCCGGCGAATGATCGACTGTGCAGAGCTAGAAGGCTATATAGGTACCTTGTTCCATGACTTCACCCTGCCCTGCCCTTGTCGCTGAGGAGAGTCATGTATCTACTGTACAAATCTAGAGGGGACATATATTCGAGGTTTGCGACGTGTAGCACTTGCAGGACTTTGAAGTCGTTACCCGATGGTGATTGTGCGCCGGTTATGGCCATGCCGAAAGTCTTCTTGTTACGGCGCGTCATGCGCGAGCATAACCTTGATCTAATGCTTGGTACAAGTTGGTCTGAAGGTGCTATGGGTGCAGATTCGGCTTTGCTGACCTGCCGCATTACTTACCTTTGCAACAACCCGAACAACTGGTCATGGACCTACTGTGACCACGCGCCTGGTTGATCGACTGAGTCTGGCAACCGAGATTTGAGCATTGCCTTTCTGCCCTTGGTCCACTGCTCCGCCCAGGGGGCTACCTTCCCACCGAGCAGCTCAGTCTGAGATGGCTCGAGCAGGATCATTCCTCTGGCGATCACAGCAGTGCGGATGAGAAGCTTGGCGCCGATGGCCATGGTGAGATCGACTCCATGGACGGGATTCATCTCAAAAGCATACATCTTCGTGCCGTGCGCATCTTGAACCAGGAATTTGTGTGGGCCTCTTGAAAGATCCGTGTTGGCAAGTGTCCCATCTTCGCCATCAGGAGCAAGACGGATAATCTCACGACCTCTAGTCATCTCGCCTCTTTCTTGCTGCTCTATCAGCTCGATCTGAGACCATCGTGATCGGCCGAGATCCTCGATGTCGAGGACCTGCACGATCAGAGGCTGCTGCAAGCGCTGTTCTTTTACAGTGACATCCGTCGCACGAGATGGCAGGGGTGCTGTAATATCTTTGTCAAGACTTTCGGTGATATCGGATGCTAGCAACTTCCACTCTGCAGACTTCTTGAGCGCAGGCAGAGGGGTATTGGTGCGGGCGGAAGCGAAGAAGGATGCGAGCCAGTCCGACTTGGGATGTAATTGCCTAGACGAGAGATGGGCACGAACTGCGTCTTGTTGGTCGCTGTCTATACTCATGACCCGAGAGCGCGATCACATTTGCTGGTGGTGAGGTGAAGTGGAAAAGGGCCTGGGCGGAGATGCTCCGGTGAACCTCGATCAAGTCTTGGCATTGCGGGCGTGCCCTCTACCTCAGGCTGTTGCTCGCGCAGCTTATCGTTCAGCCAATCTCTACACTAGAGGCATCTTTAAAAAAAAAAAGCGACTTTGCGTACAAATTCGAGAGCTGTATATCGCGAGACGAGAGGCGGGAAGTGCTCGGAAGGATGACAACGATTGCGTCGCCGAGACCGTCCCTGACGCTCTCGTCAAGACGCACCTCGACATCGACAGATACGATTACCAGGTCGGAGTCTTCATCGAGACAGCCAGGCCCAGCTCGTCGAAATCGTGCGGCGTTGCGAGAATTCTATGGCATCAAGACCGAGGCAAAGACCGAGTCAGTCGCTTCGGGAGACACACTACCATTGGAGGAGTCGTCACCAGTAAGCGTGCTTGATAACCCAGACTTTGACGCAGATAAGTATGTCGAGGACGTTCTGCGCCGCGAAGGCCTTGAGGGCATTCTCAAAGTGGAAGCGAGCCTCTTGCGAGACATACGAGGGTTCGATGGAGAGAAGAAGGCTCTCGTGTACGACAACTACTCGAAGCTGATCGGTGCTACTGATACAATCCGCAAGGTAACGGTGCCTTGTTCTTAGCAGATTGGGATCTCCCTGACTGTGTCATAGATGCGTGGCAACATGGATCCTCTGAAGCCTACATTTACTACCCTGACGCCTGCCATCTCCCACATCGCAACTACTGCAAAGTCAATCTCTGACACTACGGACAGCACTAGTACAAGAGTCGCCGAGGAATCTCAGCGAGAGAGGCAACAGCGACTAGTGCAGTACGTACTGGCCACGCCAACCCGGCTCCGAGAACTTCTTGCAAGTGGCAATACAGAAGCTGCTACCGAAGACTGGACGAAAACAGATAGGATATTGGAGCAATGGAAGAATGTACCTGGAGCGAGTACGGTACGTGAAGAATGCGTTGGCATCATGCAGTCCAAGGATTCCAAGGTATGAGGCTGAAGATGAATTTGTCTACTCCTCTCGACTCTCGTTCACCCTGGATGGAACACGGCTGGACTGGTCGATTACGCTTTACTTGGAGAATGTCTCTGGGACAAAGCCAATGTTTTGCTCGAACATTGAAATCAAATGCAGCTACACAGAAGTCTTGACATCTGTTGCAAGTATTGGCCATGTTCTGCTCGAACATCGAAGCCAAATGCAGCTATAGGGAGCAGTCTTGATATCTGTTGCAAGTATTGGTCATGTTCGAGTGTCTGTGCAGGCACCAGGTACATGGACCGAAGGAGGGCAGGGGCGGATTTGCCGTGATCCAAGGGGCGAGGGCCTTGCTCGGAAGTTCGCGGATTCGGACCAGCACAACACGGCTGAAGTACTGTAATGCGAGTGAGTCATTGAGCATGATCGATTTAGGTTTGCGATAATCGGCGTGCGGATGATCTGAGGTACATATAGAGCTGTTGATTAATGCAGCCAGCACGTGATGGTGGCCTCGCGTCAGCTCTGCGCATCCTCTCACAAAGAGCATGTACATCAGATGGGAATGTATATCAGCATGGCCGCTACTAGTAGGCAAGGATGCGCCACTGGAGGCATGAGTGAGCTTGACGTGGCGTCCTGTCGACTTCGTCACTGGACACGCGATGGTTGTCCGAGAAATCCTCCCGCCCGACGACGGATGCGGTTGCGGATGCGGTTGCGGATGCGGTTGCGGAAGCTTGGAAACCGAGAGAAAATCTGCCGGAAGGCCATGGGAAAGAAAGAGTTGCATTAGCAATCGGGAGCGGCGGAAGGTGATCATGGGAGGGAGGTCCTGAGGATCAGCGACCAATCAGAGCTTGACGTGAGCTTCTTTGCGTCATATTCGATTATGGTATGCAAATTCTGGGACCTCATCGAAGTAATGTACCTTTTTCAATCTTGGTCATGTTCCAACCGACCTCGATCCATGACCTTCCGCTGACTCCTCTGACATGCTGCTTCCGGTAGCCGTGTTCGCAGCCTTGCGACTGCTGCGACCCATCCTACTGCGAATCTGGATCTTGCCTCATGCCCTTTCGGCTCGGCCGGAAGTTCGTCGACGATAATGGAGCCATGCTGACCTCCTCCATGACACAAGATGCAAACAGTAATAATTCCCGCTCTCGCACTTTATTGCTCGTCCTTGACCGAGCGGACTGTGGCTATGTATAGTGCTCTGTCCCCGTCTCTTTCTTATACATTGACACATGTTCGCCACCCCCTTCCTCTCTCCTACCATCACGTTCCATTTCAATAACATTACCCTATCACTGGGCAAGCGCTGCTGTCGACTTGCATCTCTTGAAAAGCAGTGGAACAGTACTTCATTCCATCACCTATGCGCTCAGCCGTACTACCGTCGTCGTACACTCGAGCGCTTCTACTAGTGGCTCTGCCCTTGGTTCTTGCACATGGAGAAGAGCACGGCCATGAGAAGGTCGGTATGAGTATGGAACATTCTGCTCATAGTGTTCATCATGCTGGTCACACTTCTGTGCCTGTGCCATCGAATATTGCTCCAACGTATTTCAACCATCCCGATCATGCGGGCTGGATCTATGCGCACATCATCCTCATGACAGTAGCATGGGTGGTGCTATTACCTCTAGGTGAGCACACAATCATGAAAACGTCAAATGCGCAACCGGCTGACCCCTGCCAGCTGTCTTCGTGAGTACGGCAAAGTCAAGATTGGCCACTCCAATCCAATCGATTTTCCTGGTCGTCAATGGTCTGGGCATCTTTACTAGTATAATTTACGATGCGAAGACGCCGGACCTCTACCCCAATAATTCGCATCACAAAATCGGTTGGGCTGTCACATGGATTGCGATAGCATGGTTCCTCCTCGGCCTGCTGAACCTCTTCAGCCGGCCAAAGCAGTCCGACGACACGGATACTGGCAGCCATGCGATGACTTCACAGACGATGGCACAGTATGAGCGTCTTCACGGCTACGATGTCCGCGGAAGCAGTAGATTCTCCCGCGACTCGGGACACGGCACCGAGCGCAACTCGTCTACCTGCAGCGGCCCGACAAGGACCAATAGTACCGAACATGTTCTCCAGAAGCCCGAGCAGCCAACCTTCCCAATCGACGATGAGTCCGAATATGGCGAAGCTCAAACCTCCGATCACGACTCCCGTCCCTTCCTTCGCAATCCCGTAATTCATCGCTTCATGACCAGGCGCATTCCTCAACTCGAGTCTGCTCGTCTCTGCAAAGCCATCGACACCACCTACACCGTACTCGAGCGCTTGCAAGTGATCCTCTCTTTCCTCGCCCTCACGACCGGGTTCGTCACCTGGATCGGCATCTTCCACTCCGATGGCCTCCTCAACGGTCTCGCCCACTGGATCAAAGGCGGCATCTTCTTCTGGTACGGCCTGCTGACACTCGGCCGCTGGATGGGCGCGTGGGCCAGCTGGGGCTGGGCGTGGAACCTCCGTCCCGACCGACCCATCGTCTCTCGTCTCGCTTCCCGCATGCCCTCGGCCGAATTCACCGAGTCCTTCGTCATCTTCCTCTACGGCGCCACCAATGTCTTCCTGGAACACCTCACCGCCTGGGGCAAGGAGTGGTCCATGATGGACCTCGAACACATCAGCATCACCATCATGTTCTTCGGCGGCGGCCTGTTGGGGATGCTCGTCGAAAGCCCGCGCGCACGCCGACTCCTCAACGCCAGCATCGAGCTCAGGCACGACGAGACGCAAACCCTTGCCGCACCGGACTACCCCGTCGAGCAGTGGGAGCGTCCCAAGTCCTACACCACGAGTCTCAACCCCGTCCCCGCCCTCGTCATCTTCCTCCTCGGCCTAGTCATGTCGAGCCACCACCAGGACAGCGCCACATCGACCACCGTGCACGCCCAGTGGGGCACCCTCTTCTCCGGCTTCGCCCTCGCAAGACTAGCGACGTATCTCCTCATGTACCTCGCTCCGCCCACGAGCTATTACCCTTCCCGGCCCCCGACGGAGCTGGTGGCGAGTTTCTGCCTCGTCTGCGGCGGTCTGGTCTTCATGGCCAGCACGAGGGATGTGATCAAGTTGCTGGACAGGAATGGGCTGCACGCCATGTTCGTGCTGACCGTCGTGGTGGGGTTGACTTGTCTGATCATGGTGTGGGCCGTGGTGCTGTATGGGGTGAGGGGATGGGCGTTGAGGAGGGAGAGGAGGAGAGCCTGAGGGCGAGGCCGAGAGGGAAAGGTAAAGGATGAGATTGATTATGATGGCAGATGGATGACTTTAGCGTTCTTGCGTACATGAATTGGATTTGATACCCTAGGCGCCCTGTCGGAATAAGCGACTTGTTTCGTTCAGTACTGCTTAGACTGGGCATTGATACTGCGTAGACAATACATTACTACTGCTTGGACTATACATACAATGCACTCCTCTCACATTCCAGCAGACTGTTGCGGAATTCTGTTTAATTTGCGAGGGTCACAACGATGCAAACCTCCCTGATGCTGGCCATCTCAACACTTTCCTATACTAAACCATTCTACACCAAGAAGTTCGTTCCAAAAAACAAAAAAAAAAACCCCTTGAAACCTAGCGTAAGGTTGGTGATTCTTCTTGTATTCAGCCGTTCATCTAGCCACTAACAAAGAACTGCTGGCCGTATGACCGACACGGTAAGCCCGTTCTACAGACATGTACTAAACTAGACTAGCAAGCGTCGTCCGTTCTTGATTGTTCTCACGACATGCACCCCGACCCGACCCGGTCCTTCAGATCGCTCAGCGCGCTTGCTCTTCTGCACAGCCTGCAATGACCACGATCCTGACCGTTGCGTGCATTGCGCGTACGTGCTCGATGAATTCCACCACCGACTCGCCGGTGTTCATGACCGAGTCCACGATGACGAGGTTGAAGCACGCCTTGAGATGGTCCCGCTTAATGTCCTCTGGGACTTTTGCGTGGAGGGATCTGGCGAGTGGGAAGGTCTCGCTGACGCCAAGGGCCATGGGTTCACCGCCGCGCATGAGCGGGACGATGGGGGGTCTCATGCGCTTGAAGGCAGCCAGTCCTCCCGGCACCGTCCCATCCAGGACTTCCGAGCCCTCAAAGAAGAGAAAGCCCCCCAGGTCAAAGCGGGATTGGAGTTGCTTGAGCAGAGTCGACTTGCCAGCGCCCGGGAGGGCCATGAATTCCGACAATGGTAAGCTTCTCGTCGGTGTTTTTGAACGTTGGGGACTTTGTCCCTGAGAGGCCGTGGGACATTGTCGTCGCTCTGCATGGTGGTGGAGTCGTGCGGGATGTGCCGGCCACTGGGTGTTGCTCTGACGGAGAAATGTTCGCTTCTCTCAATGGAGATTGTATGGAATGATCTCGTTGGTAGAGGGGGTGCAATGGGTGTTTGTTAAGGCAAATCGCCAGAGGGCGAGAATGAGGCAGGCTTTTATACGTGATGGAAGAAGTTTGCAGCGTGAAAGATGGCTTGCGAGGGAGCTTGTGCTTTCGGGTGAAAGGTGGTCAATCGTCTGAGGCAACGGGGTGTGTGCTTGTCCCTCTGCTTGTTATCAATTCTGGCACTCATCCACAGAGACACCGCTAATGTGCTTACATCTGCATAATGCAACATCGACGCAAGCATTGGCTGGGTATCTTGCACCCTTGCTACCATGGTCCTATGCTGTGCACGATACCGTCTGATAGCAAATAGCTCATGCGCCACTCTCTCGAAGCAATTCACTGAGCGTAGTCGATATTTTTGACAATCGCTCGTACATGCCCACCCTCCGCGCCATACGAAATATATGACCAGCCAAACATAGGCAGCGAGTCTTACTTGGCTCCTCTGGCTCTGGCTCTGCCAATTCCAGTTCCTCTGGACGCGGCACCACCTCTGCTACCGACCGAACCCCCTCTAGTGGGTATGCCTCCTCGTCCCCGACCTCTAATTGATCCGGCGCGGGACTTGGTAGGCGTAGCGTGTCTCACTGTCCTCACACTAGCTGGTGGGTCGTTGACGAAGCTGGTGTCGCTGGTCAGGAAGGTCGCATCCACATCCGCCTTTCTCCCAGTTCCAGTTGGGATGGTTCCATGCCCAGGCCCAGAATCCTCTGCTCTGCGTTCGTATCGCTTCAGAGCCTCCACACCTGGCGCCTCTGGGAAATCGACGCAGAATGCACTCATGTTCATGCCGTAGAGGAAGGCGGCAAAGTTCTCGTTGAAGCGGCTCACAGACTCGTGTAGGAGCTGTAGATGCATAAAGTTGGCCTCGAGGTCAGCGAGAGAGTCTGTGAGCTCTGCAAATTGAGGCTCAAGGACATCAAGAGGGAATGGTGCGGCTGGAGCAGAAGAAGAGTGCGAGTTGCTGTGTTTGTGGGCACTCGCGCTTGCCCTCAGAGAGGTGCGCGAAGGTGGTCGAAGAGGGGTCGTCGGGCGGTTAGGCAGACGAGAGCGAGACGTCGAGCGCGCACGAGGCGGATCGTTGGTGGGAGTTGCAGATGACATTGTCGTCGTGGTAGTGGAGGTGCCTCTCTTGCTCCCTCTTGCTCCTCGCTCCTGGTCCTGACGCGTATCGACGCGCCGAGATGGAAGTTGGGGTTCAACTGGTGAATTGACACCTTGGCTTGGCGCAGGTGATGGGCCGATTCGCAGTGGACTTGACTGAGACAAACGCGTAGCAGACCGCCGAGGTCAAGATGATATGGTAGGTGTCAGACCAGGTTGGTTGGTTGGTTGGATGGTTGGATGGTTGGATGGTTGGATGGTTGTGTACAGCATCAAATCGAGATGCGGGGTGTACATTTGGTAGCGCTGCCGGAATTTTTGGAGTGCGAAATATCCGGGGGACCAAGGGAGGAGCAGTACAACTAGTAGTACTGTATCGCTGTATTTTTGTTCTCGTATTACTGTATTGCTGTATCTTTGTTCTCATTACAGTACTACTTCCAACCATCACCGTTGAACCACAAACCCCAGCTGCAACCCCTCTTGGTTTCTCGGCAACATCTGATACTAGGGCAACCCGTCGAGTATTACTATCTGCAGCCATCCCTTCTGCATCCTACCTTGCAGTAACTTTTGCGTGGAACCCGCGAGACCCCGCGCCCAAGTCTCTGTCGACCGGATCATGACATAATCTTCCCTCCTCGTTCCGCGCTTACTACCACCCCTTGACCTCTTCCTCGAAAGCCCCTGCACCATCCGGCACCTGTCGCAATCCCAGAACAAGCCGCCCATGCGCCTCTTGACACCACGCGGCCCCTCTTCGATATTCAAGCAGACAACTCGATCCTTGACATCGCCCTTCCGCCAGCACGCGACACTCCCTTGGGGTGTGCATCCACTGCGCAGGGGCAGGACCTCAGACTCTGCTGCGCGCATTCATACCGGCGCATCGAGCAGGCAGCATTCCTACTCGCGACCTACACACCACGCTATAGACCCCGTCGCCATTCTTGTCGCCATCGCCATCACATCCGCCACCGGATACTTGACCACAGAATACCTCTATCCCCTCGAACCGTCTTCGCAGAAAGCCCCTCCCTCCCAATCGCCATCCCCGGCTCCCATCACGCCTGCAGAAGAGGACGAATACACAATGGCCGCGACAGACCTCGCCGGCCGACCCGGCCATCTGACAGCAGAGCAAGAAGTGCGCCTGAAAGAGTTCTGGCAATCCGCCTTTGAGATCTTCGGCGTCCTCGAGCCAGCCCACGGGGCCAACGGCGTATCGCGCGCATCCAGCGCCGCCTCCTCGCCCAACCCCAACCTCGCGCCCTCTCCGCTCCTCTCCGCCGAGTCGCCCAATCTCTCCAAGCGCAAGTCCCGCCTGTCCTGGTTCGGCCGACACGGCAAGGACGCAGAGACCGACGGCGACGCCGTGAACGGCGCAGAGGACAAGCATGGTCAGAACAAGGAGTTTAAAAAGGCCGTCGCGAGCCAGAGCAGCGAGAGCTTCCGTCTCGCCTTCTGGGGCATGGTCAAGCACGACGACCCGGACGCCATGATGCTGCGCTTCTTGCGGGCGCGGAAGTGGGACGTGCACGACGCGCTGGTCATGATGATTGCGACGCTGCACTGGCGCATGGTCGAGATGCGCGTGGACGAAGAGGTCATGAGTCTCGGGGAGACCGGGTTCGCGGAGCGGAGTAAAAGTGGCACCGCCGAGACGAAGAAGGACGCCGAAGACTTTTTGGCGCAAGTCAAGATGGGAAAGAGCTTGATACACGGGTGCGACAGAGAGGGGAGACCGGTCTGTACTGTCCGGGTGCGGAAACACATACCCGGTCAGCAGACGGAGAGGGCATTGGAGATGTATACCGTGTACGTCATCGAGACGACGAGGTTGTTACTGAAGGCGCCGGTAGATACAGCTGTACGTCTTTCCGTTCTTTGATTTCGTGACAGGCATGCTGATCAGTCACAGACCGTCATCTTCGACATGACGTCTTTCTCAATGTCCAACATGGACTATACCCCAGTCAAGTTCATGATCAAATGCTTCGAGGCGAATTACCCGGAATCGCTCGGCTCGGTCCTCGTCTACAAATCCCCCTGGATCTTCCAAGGGATCTGGAAGATCATACGCGGGTGGCTCGATCCCGTGGTGGCTGCCAAGGTCCACTTTTGCGACGACGAGGCGCAGCTCTCTGCCTACGTGGATCGCAAACGGATACCGAAGGAGATGGGCGGCGACGAAGACTGGGAGTACGAGTATATCGAGCCGCGGCAAGGTGAGGACGAGCGGATGAAAGACGCGGGGAAGAAGAACGAGCTGGAGAAGGAGCGGAAGGGCGTCTGGGAGGAGTACGAGAGGCAGACGGTCAGCTGGATCAAGGACGGCCAGCAAGGGGCCAAGGAGGAGAGGTCCAGGCTGGCCAAAGGGCTGAGGGAGAATTACTGGCGGTTAGATCCGTACGTGCGGGCGAGGAGCCTGTACGATCGGATAGGTATGATCAACGAGGGGGGGGCCATCGATTTCTACCCGCAAGACAAGGCGAAGACGGTAAAGGACACCAGCGCAGAGGATGTGGATTAGACGAATAGAAAAGGTCCACCCCGCCTGTCTCTTTCCCTTCGAGATGTTGGAATCTAGTGTATGATGATGATGTTGATGATGCCCCGATATAAATGCGATGTGAGGCCCCGGAGCGCCCTGCTATGCCCATGCCCCGTATCCGACAGAAAAATCCCAACAATCCGACCCCGACATCGTTAGTCGTATCACGCGCTGGAAGCAAGTCGTCACGTCCTTGGCCCTCCCTTGGGGCCTAGAAGCAGCTCAACTTTGACCAGAATCCCTTCTTTTTCGGCTGATCCTGCCCGTAGCCACCGTTGGGGCCTTGCTTCAGACTCGGACTGGTCTTTTCGTCATAACTCCCTCCATCCATGGTATGTTTTCCGGGCAAGGGACTCGAAGGCTGCGTGAGGCCCTGAGCATGCATCTTCCTCGCCTCGACGACTCTCCTCACAAGCGCTAGTCAAGAACCGTCAGCCTCATATCTTCGTCTCTTCCCCCCTTTTTTTTGGCAGGAACCAACTCACCACTAAACGTCTCCTCGACGTTGACACACTCCCTCGCACTCGTCTCCATGAACCCATACCCCCTTTTCCGCGCCCACTCCAACCCCTCCCGCGAACTGACCTCCCTCTCCTGGCCAAGATCGCATTTGTTCCCCACGACCATGATCCCAGGCCAGACCCTCCCGGCCTCACGACGGTTCTCGCACTCATCCTCGACCATGCGCTCCCACACCTCGAGCATCTCGAGCGACTGCCTGGACGTAATACTGTAGACGAGCAGGAACGCGTCCGCGTGCACGTTCTGCGCAGAGAACATGCTGCGGTACTCCTCCTGCCCGGCCGTGTCGGTCAGGTGCAGCGAAAAGGGCTGTCCGTCCACCGTCCGCGACACGGTGTAGCTGTCTTCGATGGTCGGGTCGTAGTCGTGCGTCCAGGCGCCGCGCACGACGCGTAGTGTCAGCGAGGACTTGCCGCAGCCGCCGTCGCCGCAGACGGTGACGGTCAGCGAGTCGGACATTTTGTGTGTGTGTGTGGGAGAGGGAGGGAGAGGGAGAGAAAGAGGACTGGTCGTGGAGGAGGATGGTTGCCAGAGGAGGGTTGGAGCGAAGGGGGAGGATAAAACACTTGCGCGAGTTGGCAGGCTCGGAAATTTATCTCGGTCGCCGGATACTGGTTCGCTCGAGTCGTGGACGTCAGGATGGGATGGGATGAAGCTCAGAGGATCCGTGCGGACAGTAGTGTCGGGCAATTTTCTGAAGCGAGATACGGCAAAGTCAAGACGAGCGGGTGTTGTTGTTGTTGTTATATCTTTTTCTCTCACGTCGCAATGCGCATTCAATGACGATGATGTGCCAGTTTGGCCGCCAAAGGATTTCAAGTTTCACAGTCCAACGGCGAGGGATTGCGCTGCCGAGACTCCCTCGCTCGGCGTGCAAAAGAACATCCAAAGCGTCGTCAAGTCCTTCCCGGCGTGCCTGATGTCAAGGTGCAGACACGACGATTCGTTCCACATCTATCGAACCGGCATGCAAGCGAGCAGTTTGACCCGTGGTTTGACGTGGGGAACGGCGGACGGTATAGCGCCATGCTCACACAGATGAACGGCTAGAAGGAGTGATTGGATCTCACCTTTGGCTTCGTATCGTGTCTGGCTTCGACGTGAGAGGTTCGCTCAAACGGCAGGGCAGTCATTGTTCCTCTGATTCTTCATCAAGCCGAGGACCATCACTATGGCGGCTTTGTGAGACAGCAAAGAGACACACACCAGCGAACGCTCTAATGAGAGCAGTCAGGTATGGTAGAAGAAACTGAGCTTATGCAATTCTCTCACGAGCTATCTGTACGACTATGGACATCACTTCTTGCCCTTGTACTCGGTAGATGCAGGCCGCACGGGTGCCAGATTGCCATTGATAACATGGCCCCAAGGAACCGTGCCATCGCTGGCGGACCGCCCACTTGACCCACTCCCGCCGCTGCCCTTGCGCTCGTACTCGCCGTTCTGATGAGGCACGTCCAGATCGTCCGTGAACCCACTGTATCCACTGAGCATCGAGGAGCTGCGTTGACGCCCTCCCCACTTTTGCATTTGCTGCGGAGGTGGCTGAACGAGGTTGGTGAAAGCCGGGAACTCAAAGGGTTGCTGGACAGGTCCCAAAGGTCCATTGGTACCAGGAAGATTGCCCTCCGGGGTCGTCGGTTGCTGCAGGTGCGCAGCCTGTTCCGTGGCCTCGAATTGCTGGTAGAACTGATTGGCGCGGATGGTAAAGTCTTCTGCAGACGCCCGAGACGCGTTGATCCAGAAAGCCATCTGCTCGATACGGCGCACGCGCTCTTCGCGGATCTCCGCCCGGCTCTGCTCGCGGTGTTGGCGGATCGTCATGTCTGCATTCTGCTCGGATACCAGGCGTTGCTGCTGTTCCTGCAACTTGGTCCGACGAATGTTCAGCCGATCGCGTTTCTGAGCGATGGTCGACATCTCGGCTTGAAGCGCCGCCAGCTGTTTGGCAGCATCGCACTTGGTCTTGTCAAAGTCCGACTTTGCAGCGTTCTTTGCTTCTAGAGCCGCATCGTATGACTTCCGGCGAGCTTTGCAACGGTCAAGATCGTCTTTCGGAATTTCGCCCATCGACTCCATTTCCTCAGCGATAGCTTCCATTGCTTCTTTGGTCTGCTTAATCTGTTGCTGGATCTGCAAGTGACGTTGCTTGGACTTTTCATCCTGTCCGCCTGCAGAGTTGACCTTGGCTTGAAGTTGATCAATTTCGCGACGAACCGCAGACGCGGCGGATTTGTGATCCTTTCGAGTTCGCTTGAGCTTGTTGCGGACCTCCTCTCGCTTGGATTCTGCGGCAGCGATAGATTGCTTGAGCGTGGACGTGGGCGACATGGGTCGAAGTGATTGATGCTGAGGTGGGGCTGGTACCGAGATGGCTACGAACGGATCAGAGATCTGTATCTTTCGGGAGGGACAAGACTTGTCACCTTGCTCCGTGTTCGGAGCTGGTAAGGTGATGAGGTTGGTGCTGCAGATTACGTGTTGGTCTTGCATCCTGACGAACTCGCAAGAGTACTTGGTCAGAGGAGAAAGCCCGTAGATCTCTCCGGTCCAAGTAATGTTATCTGCTGCAGCAGCACCACCATCGCCCCCCGCTCCGTAAATTCTGGACGAGCCCCAATCCGCACCATTCAGCCGAACATAGAAAGGCTTCTGCTTGTCGATTCCTGGGCTGGGAGGAACAATGTCATCCGATTGTGCAGATGCATGCTCGTAGGCTGAGGCAAAGAGCTCGGCCCTGAACTTGATCTGCGTCGGACCGATGTCAAGAACCCATATCCTATCGTTCGTAGGCGGTGATGGCGCCAGCCCTTCGACTAATGGTGTCCCCTCGGTGGTTTCGATAGCGTCGTTCAAGAGAGCTTTGTGCTCCAATTCCTTCATAAAAGTTACTTTTGTGCTGGCGATAGCAGCCCAGAGAGGCTGCTGACTCCTGACTTGATTGGCTTGCTTGCGTTTTCTTCTGCTGTTTGACACCTTCTCCTTGCTGTCACGGACGGCAGGCGAAGGCCCCGGTGACCGACCGTCCGTACTCACACTGACAGCAGGGTCGACAGTCTCAAGATTCAGCATGGCAAGCTTGCCGGAACTGAGCAAGGCAGCTTGCTCCGCATCAAGTTTACTCGCCTGCCTCCTCGCATTCGACGCGGCGAACCACCTTCGTATGAGAGTCAACAGTCCTTGGGCTAGTATATGGCAACCAAGAATTAGACGCGACCAGCCATGATTTATCGGGTTTTGAGGACCCCCTTGCGATGACCAGAACGAGTCAGCTGAAAAGGAAAATCCAAGGCTGCGGGCAAAGTTTCCAAAGTACTGCAGGGACGTGACGTGGAAGCTTTCGTAGCGGTATATGTGTGACACGACGATAATGGCGCTGCACACTGCTATACTTCTCGTCGAACTTCCGGTACCAGCTGCGGCTCCGCTCAGCGAAATGGCAATAACAGCCTGAGCCAGATCCATCAAAATGTTTCGAAGACGAAGGGTGCACACCAGGTAGATGGCGATCATGACAAGATCGGTGCACATCATGGTGAATGGTGACGGTCCGCCGCCGGCAGTGCCATGGAACCAGGTAGAGGGCGAAAGATTCGGTATGGTAAAGATTGAGGCCCAAGACAACCCCGCAGCAGGAGGCACCAGCGTGAGGGAGATGAACAGGCCGTGAATGACGATCAGGAGAGTCGGCGGGAGCGAGAGGAGGAGGATGAGAATGGCAATGGCGTCCCTCATCGGACAAGCAGAGAGAATTGTGGCAGCAAAAGCCATTGTCGAGGTCGCCTGGGAGGCCAAAGCCTTGAGAGTTGGAGTGTCCCTGGTGCATACCGACTCGCTCCCTGAGCGGTCTACGATGGCGAGTTTGTGGTTCATGTCTGTCTCATCGTCGACGAGTGATCCGTTGGCGTCGGCTCCTTGCTCTTGAACATCCACAGCCTTGTCTCCAGGAGTTCCGCTCGCGTCAGAATCGGTGGATGGGTAGTCAGGACGTGGGTAGGTGATGCCCTGGTTCAAGCCAGTGGACGGGAGCGGAGGTGGATTCGTCCCAGTGGTCTTGCCATTCGTGTGCCCGTTTGTGCTCCCAGATGACTGAGTTCTGTCCTTTGTGATTCGTTTCCCTGGAGCGGCCAATCCGGTGTCATGTCGTTTGTCGTGCTGATTTGCGTGTTTGATTCTGCCCTTCGGCGGCATCAGCGCGCCGCCAGGTTTTCAGTAACTACCACCAGGTATGCTGGACGATACAGCATCCGCCAGTGTGACTAGCTGAATAGGGTGGTGTGGGTGAAGGTGGGAGGAATATTGTGTAAAATGCCTGGCCGGGGCCTAGTTCGAATAGGGATGTGAAACGGTCGCCAGTTGTTCTGCGCCGAACGCAAACTAAAAGCCCGGCACGTGACTTTTGCGGGCAGGGCAGCTGCAAACAGGGCGAATCGCAGGGCGGATAGCAGGGCGGATAGCAGGGGAATGTGGCAGGGCGGATGGGATGATGCAAAGGCGGGAGGATAATCAAGCTTTTGCTGGCTGTGGGCAGAGGACCGAGGACAGAGGGCAGAGGGGCGGAAATTTCAAGAGTCACGCACTGCTCTGCTCACCGTAGGTTTTTGGTCAGTACCGTACGATATCCATATCCTGGTCTGCTGCGTCAAGCTACCTGCTGCTAAAATCTTTGGTGCGGTGTGAGCGTGCAGCATACTTTTGGATCTACGAGTCGATCGTCAGCAGTCATGCTCAGGAGCCAGGCCAGGCCGAGGTTGAGGTGGGCATATTATTACTACAAGCATCCGCGATCTTCTGGATATCTATCTTAGGAGTGGACAGCTCCAGCTCCAGCTCCCGCAGCGATGCGGGTGGGTATTCTGGGGGATCGCTGTGAGGGTATCTGGCCCTCTTTGCTTGTGCCTTCTGTGCCTGCTGCGCCGCCGTCGCGCGGTCGCTCATCCTCCCCCTTCCTCCTTCATTATACCCGGGATGCACCGTCGATCACCTTGCCAGTGGGTCGTGCGTTGTCGCAAATTGCCGTCGACGTGTGATTGGACCTTCTTCCCGCCGATCAAACATGCACCGCGCTAGAGCAGCTATCTTGTCAGGTCGCATCAAGGTATTATCGCTCTACACCACAATAAGAATCTATCTTCGCTTGCTCGAGCTAGTACGGCGGGGATAGAGAGGGGGCAGCGGAACTGGAGCGGTGACTGTCCTTCTGGACGCGCATCCCTGCTCATCCTGCTCATCACACCATTCCAGCACGACACATCTATCATACAGTAGTACTGTACATGTGTGCCCAAGCGGCAAACCTTCCCCAAACCGGCAGACTCGACTGCGAAGCAATGTTCGTATCATCCGTCCCATGTCCCGCACTACTGTACTGCCTTCTCAAAGACGGTCGAGCAAGCGGCATCACCTGATTCCACTTCCCATGTCTTCAACCGCGTCCGGTCTATCCCAGGTCTGGGTTTCCAGGTTTCGTACGCGTCCGAGTATATCGTGCACTCGGCCGCTGTTCTTCGCCTTGGTTTCTTCCTGCAGGCGCCAGGTTTCTCGGAACGCATCAGCCATGAAAGGCTTGAGGGGCGCCTTTCTGGCCCTTTGATAGTCGTAGACCACAATATCCTCGACGCACCGTGCCGCCGGACGCTGGTGAAGCTCCGACAATATCAGTACGTCCAGGACAAAGGAATCGGTTTCTGATGTCGGCTCTGTACCAAGTTTATGGTAAACAGTGACACGATCAGGGAACGTCATGGGCTGTACCGACGTCAGTCCTGTATCTTGTAGCAAGACGACCCTAGAGCGCCGACACCCACAAATTTAAAGTCCGTCTTCATGCTTCTGAGAATCATGCCGACCCCTCTAGACGTCCAAAGCTGCTTCCACTCCCTTTGGCGACCTGGATCTATGTGGGTGGCATAATTTCTTGCCCACAATACTCGTGCTGATTCGGCATACCGATTGTACATGACATTGTTCACATGACCTGCGGAACTTCAGCAACATGTCCGAGACCGCTGATTGATGCAGAGATGATACCCTTCGGAATGTTTTAGCCCATCGCACCTTAAGGTGTGCTACAAATGAGATGTCCAACAGAGTCTACCACTTACCATACTGTCCATCTCTCCCCATACCACAGCTTGTCTGTATAACCCTCTTCTCCCGGGAGCCGTCAGGTATCCTTCGCTACCAGCCAGAAGCTCTCTCCAGTCTCTTGCTATGCTCTGCAACACGTCTGTGGCTTCTCTTGTCTGCTGCTCGTTCATACCAAAGGTAATACATTTGCCAATGCGAGACTTGACATCCGATAGCCACCTCGGAGGCAGCGAAGCGGTCGCAGATTCAGCCGTTTGCTGTGTTGAGTATAGGGCCCGAGATCGATATCCGTGTCGCACAATGGGAAATTCCCTTTTTATGACATTGTGCAGACGAGGGATAGCCATCTCTGGTCTGCATGACACGAGAGCACGCATTGCTGCGTAGGTGAGTTGTCGTCAGAGAGCACCGGAGACTTTTGCTACTGGAGCATGATTGCATCAGATTGTGGGGAGCTTCCGGCCCGGCGGGAGTGGCGGACACCATGCACAACATGAGATCGATCTTGCACCTGCTTCTCCGCATCTCCTTCTCACTTGTGTATCACCGCCGCACCTGTTCCGCCGGTCACCAGTAATGAGCAGCCAAGCAGCCCTGCGCCATGATGTGCGGCGCATCTACAAAGGTCTGTCGTCCCACATCGTGTCATCTGCCCAGGCATCTAACAGCCTCCAGAGCTCCTCTATCTCGGCCGAGACTACCCTCGAGGATTCGACTACTTCCGCCCTCGTCTCCACAAAGCCTTTGCGGGTCAAGCTAGCCTCACCGACGAGAATGATATCAGACAAGGTATAGCACGTGCCGAGTTCGTGAAGAAAGGTCCGATATTTGAGCCTTCCGCTATCTACAATTCACTGACCAATTCCAGAAATAGAAGCCATGTAAAGCCTCCAACGCCGTCGCTATCCTTTGCAATCATGACTGATCCCGCCGCCAGGTATTATCTCAAGAAGTATCGCGCTCTCCGGCAAAGCTACAATCCTGCCAATTGAGCTTTTGAGATCGGCTACTCCTTCGCCCGTTTCCGCGCCCACCACGCTCCCATCTCAAGGCACTCTCCCGTCCTCGCCCCGTCCTGATCGAGTAGATCGCCCATCATATTTGCCCACCACGTCGCCCACTCCTCGATACTCTTCCCACTGAATTCCTTCAATACGGGCTCGAGGCTCTCGATCTTTTGCACCACCGTCATAAGCGCAGTCTGTCGGATGGCTGCTTGTTCTGCTGTTAACAGCCCACTGCCGCTCTTCGACTTGGATTTACCACTGCTCACAGAGCTGGATTTGCCGCTTGGCCCGGACCGGCTGGACTTGCGACCTGATGGATGTGAAATGGATCCATTACGTTCCTTCTCCCACGGGAGCTCAGTCAATGGAATGGCAACTCGTCGGGAGCCAAAATCGCAGAGCAGATCGGGCTCTTGGCAGAGCGTCTCAGCTACTATGGCGCATGGTGTAGACGGCAGCTTCCTCTTATCACAAGCCAATTCGATCCAAGAATTCGAGTCTTGAATATACTTGTTCTGCGCGGGCACGAAGGGCATGCCAGGGGTGATGAGGAAGGTCCGGGTGGCATTGGCATGTTCTTCATCGCGCTCGTCCGTACCGGCCGGAGGAGGGCGATGGTGGGGCATCAGACATCTGAGAACATGGTCCGATTCCCAGAACTCCAAGTGACCGTTCGGCGCAAGGAGACGAAGACACTCGCTGAGGAAACGCTGGGAGTTGGCAAAGGGAATAGCAAGGGAGAGGTCCTTGATCATGATATAGTCGAACGCTTCGGGCTCGAAGGGCCAGGGGTAATCTCGTCCGTTGTGTAGAACGAAGGTCCAGTCGATGCCTTGTTCGCGGAGATCGGGAGCTATGGGGGCCATGTCGAGGCCGGTAAAAGCGACATCCTTGTGGCCGAGTGATGAGAGGTATTCGTGACAGCATGAGGTCCAGAATGCACTACCGCATCCCACCTCGAGCACCCTTTTGGGCGGGTATTGTTCCAATGGGGCGCAGACGGGTTTTGAGAAGACCTGTTCGCCCAAAAGCGTTCGCATACTTTGCCGATGCAATTCAGTCAGATCGACGGGCAAGAGATAGGGAACATCGCGGAGATAGCGTTTTCCATGTCGCATCTCGTAAGGCGAGGGCGGGACCTTGATGATATCCTCGGAATCCTTTTCCTTGGTCTCGGACACTTGCCGGGCCAGCGTATGTTTGTTCGCGGCATACGGATCCACCGCTATGGAAGGCACGAAAATATCCATGCCGCTGGCCACGCTGTCGCCGCGGAACGGTTGCTTACCAAGGCTCGAGTTGCTGTCTGGCGTAGTAGTGACGGGCGGGGACGCCGCTGTCCAGTCGCTAAAGGCCGGCCAGAGTTCGCCTGCTGTCGCCGCCGTCTGTGATTGCGCACGTCGTTTCCGTGCTGCCGCAGCAAGTTCCTGGTCGTGCGCTCCGGAGAGCAGATAAGCAAATCCGGCCTCCATAGTAGTGAAGGTGCTCATGTCGAGTAGTACGGGGGGGCCCAGCTTGGCCAACGAGCTGGACTAGCGGGGCTTCCGCGTGGCCGAGGCCCTTGAAATTGTGGGTTCTGCGCTAGGTAGTTGTTGTAGCAGTCCTGGAGGCCGATGCTTTCAGATGCATGGACTCCGGTCTCATTAACAGGGTGCACTCACGTCGCGGATGCGAGGAAGCTGTATGCACGGAGACATATTCCGAGCGAGGATAAAGGCCAACCCCAAATTGCGAACGGCTTCTGCCCGTTGGCGTGCCCGTCCGATCCGCAGGCTCTCGATGCTTATCACAAATATGCTCTCATCAATTCTCTCGGGGACTGCGCCCGAATGTCTTGCAGCCAATGGCGATCTCGGGTCTTCACGCGTGGTGTGTGATTCAGATACGCCCCACGGTCATGACAAGGTACACACATGTCTATCTACAGTACCCTTGCTTGCGTATGAGCACCAAGTCATGTTCGAATCGCATGTAGATGCGGCTGACAAGAGATTCTTCTCTTCTGTCACGCCCTTAGCAAACTCGATATCGTGTGATTTAGTATCCCGTTCGTGGCAGACCCGACTCCGCTATCTGTTAAATGAGCACGATGCGTACCAAAGACCTACTGGCTTTGCTATCACCAAGTAATGTAGCCGATAGAACAGTCTGCGATGCCCTTGCCCTGCTGATCCAAAGGTCTCTTGGTGATGGTTGACTGTGCCTGTCTCGGACAGTTTAGATCAATCAACCGGGCGCACTCCTTCGAAATAACGTCCTCGCACTCCGTGCGCCCGTATGTAGGGGCAAGTTGGAGAATGCAGTCGGCTATCGAGAGGAGAGATACACTGAAATGGCGGTACTGTGCAGCAACACACAATACACGACGTTCATCTTGCCAATTCGCAGTCACGCTGCTCTTTAAAGGCTTGCCCGCGCATCCAGTGAACAATTCTTAGTTAAGTCATGCGCCGGACAGACATGATCAATTTGCGAGGAAGCGAGACAACGAGGTAGCGAGTACGAAGCGATCGACGAGCAACGTTGAAGAAGTACAGCTGTCTAGTAGAGCCGTCAAGGCATCATAGTACCTAGTGAATGCCACCACGAGGGTCGCCCGAAATGCAGGAACCAGAATCTGGAGGCCCGGCATCTTCCGTCACCAGCGCCAAGAAGCCTCAAACCTCGTAGATGCTGCACATTGCGGACGTCGACGGTCTCGCCAGTTCAGTCATTACGCTCACCTAGAGACCGCTCTCATTTTTCCCGTCATCTTTCTAATCATCAAAGCGTTGCTCAGCGTTTGCCTGGTCTTCTTCGGTGGCATCGGTACCTGCGATCCTCTTCCAGGAGCTCGTCCAGCTCAGCTTCCTCCGTCGCACCAACCTCATCGACATCGGCCCGCACGTCAAGCCACCAGCAACACAGACGTCGAGGACAGCTCCCAGATCCGTGCAAGCAACCGAAAAGAGCTGGGTTGATACCAATTGGATCGAATTGGACCGTCACAAGAAGAACTCGTGCCTGCGCACAGGGGAAGATCGTTAACCACTGCAGCACGGAGCTGACCTGGGCAACACGGCTTCATGAGATACTGCACAGGCGCCCATGTTCAAGAAGAGAAGACCACGCCGTTTAAGCCCTCACCCTACCTAGACCGCGCGCAAATACCATCATCTCCACTTGCGATCCTCCCATCACTCGCTCACTGCGAAAACCTCTACACAGACCCTCCACCGCCATTAGATGGCAGATGGTGGATTCCGGTTCTCAGGGGCCGGGCAGTATTTCTATCAAGGACAAAATCAATCACATCGAGCACACCTCCACCAACGAACCGGTTCTCCAGTAAGCAGCCAGCGGGCCGCTTTTGAGAGCAACATCGCTGCATCACCCAATCGCTCACCCGGTACAAACTCACCAGCATTTAGCATGTTCGGTCAGGGCCACCACCAAGGCCAGCATTCGCTGCTCAATGGGAATCAGCCTCACCAAAGATACCAGATGCAGATGAACCTCTCAAAGCACTTCCCTCAAGGCAATCAACATCAATCGAGTCATCACCAAAATCACACTCCCGATCATGTTCTTCAGAATGGCTACAATCATCAGCACAACATGTCCTCCGGGACTCTCTCTAGCGCGACGCCCCACTTCACCCCCAGCCATCTGCAAAGCAACACACCAGTCGGTGGACAGGGCGGCATGTCAAGACCAGATACAGAGTACTGGAATGAGCAAGTACGAGTGGCCAACGCTTCAAGAGAGCTTACACAAGCCCACTACTTTGCAAGGAGTTCGGGAGGGGCCAACAAGCAGACGATACCGTCCGCACTCCGAGCGGCTTTTAGGGACGACGATGAAGAGAGAAAGCCTATAAACGGACAGGTGACTGTCAAACAGCCCTGGAGAGTTCTAGACTTTAGTGGACAAGGGCTGAGAGTCATCGCATCCTCCTTATTCCGATATCCTTTCCTCGAAAAACTCTACTTCAACCACAACAAGCTGAGATATATCACCCCCGAACTAGGACAACTCAGGAATCTCACGTTCCTCGATCTCTCGCAAAACGATCTTCAGGACCTCCCTCCACAGATAGGGATGCTGGTAAATTTGAAGGGTCTTTATCTTTTCGACAACCACCTGCAAACGCTTCCTTACGAAATGGGCTATCTGTATCAGCTTGAGTTCTTGGGTATAGAAGGTAATCCTCTTAATGATGAGATACGAAACACGCTGGCCGAGAGTGGGACGCAGGAGCTCATCCGCTCTCTAAGAGAATCTGGTCCAGGTTTGTTACTCCAATGCCATTTACGTACACCAGCTTATCATGCCACAGAGCTCGATCCCCCCGATGAACGCGACTGGATCATACTTGATGAGACTCCCATTAACACGGGCGAGGAGGATCGCTTCACAGTTTTCGATGCCAACATCCTCTGCCCAAAGTACGTCACAGCTACTCAGTACCCGTACGTGCCGAGTCGAGCGCTGGCCTGGGACAGGCGGCGGGAGATGGTCATCAATGAAATTCGTCACCGCAACGCAGATATTGTCTGCCTGCAGGAGATCGACTCGGAAAGCTTCAACGAAGAATTCAGACCCAACCTGGCTGCAAATGACTACAAAGGAATCTTCTGGCAAAAGTCACGAGCCCAAACGATGGCTGAGCGAGAGGCGAAGCTCGTCGATGGTTGTGCGACCTTTTGGAAGAACAGCAAGTACATCATGCTGGACAAGCAGATGGTCGACTTCCGCAAGATGGCAATCAACCGCGCAGACATGAAAGGGGAGCATGACATCTTCAACAGAGTCATGACGCGAGATGACATTGCCACGGTTACGTTCTTGGAAAACCGTTTGACTGGATCAAGAATCATTGTTGTCAATACCCATGTCTTCTGGAATCCCGAATTTGCTGATGTCAAGGTTGTACAAATCGCTATCCTCATGGAGCAAGTTGCCCGCCTTGCGGAGACATATGCCAAATGGAAGCCCTGCACAGACAAGGAAGTCTTCAAGTTTGCCAACGGCGACTCGGACGAACCAGAGGTAGCGGTCAAGCCGGCTCCCTCCCAAACGTACGCACATGCAACCGACATTCCCATGCTGCTTTGTGGCGACTTTAACTCCACTCCCGGTTCTGGACCGTATGATCTCATTGCTCATGGATCGCTTTCGAATGCTCATCAAGATCTTGTGGGCCGAAGTTACGGATCCTTCACAAGGGATGGCATGCGGCATCCTTTCAGCCTCAAGTCGACATACGCCAACATTGGGGAGATGGAATTCACAAACTACACAGCGACGTGGCAAGGTGTGGTGGATTACATTTGGTATTCGACCAACGCCCTGCAGAACACAGGTCTGCTGGGCGAGATTGACCGCAACTACCTGCAACGTGTGCCCGGATTTCCATCTTGGCACTTTCCCTCCGACCACTTGCCCCTTTTCGCCGAGTACGTGGTCAAAGGAAAGAAGGAGAAGAAGGTTGTGGAGGCGGACTTTGGGCCCTCAAAGCGTTGAGCGTCGGTATCCTATGAGCATGGTGCTCGGCGAGGTGACCATCAGACTTGATGCCGGGTAGGCAGGAGTTGTTGATTCTGCGGGGTTTCTCCTCTTTGTGTCACGCATGATGAAGGTGTCTGCTTTGGATCTATAGTGCAGCGGGCGGCTAGGGGGCGGTAAGGGGGCCTGCCAGCGGGTATACAATTTCGTGTACTGTGTCATTTTGCATCTTTTGTCTGTGCATGTCCAGTGATCCGGTCGCCGCTCACCCGGTATCGCTGGCCGTGGCGGACTTGTCGTCGTCCTTCCATAAGGCGATAGCTTTGTCAGGAGCGTCGTCCTCGCAGGCCTCATGCGTCTTTCGGCATACCCACAGCTGTCCCTTGAAGACTACTGCGTCGTTCTTGGTATACTTCCCATGTACCTCACTCCACTCCACTGGAGTCTGTTTGGCCTTTGCCTTCTGCCGCTCCTTGACCTTCTTCGGCTTCTTGGCCGTAACATCTGCATGTCTGTTCTTCCACATGCCCCCATATCTGTAGTGGGGATTGGACCCGTCTCCATCCTCGATGCCCCCGCTCACGTCCTGCCAGCATTTGCCGGGACAGATCATATGCCATGTAGTGCTGTCGTCTATTTGACATCTGATCAGGACATCTCTTGGTGTCTGGCAAACTGTGCATTTCTTTCTGTGCGCGACCGGATCGTCGCTACTAAGCACCATATCGCTGGTGGGTTCTTGTGGTCGGACGGCTTGCAGATGATGTTGCGTGGCGTCGATCACATGTCAGCCAAGCTCTGTGTTGTGTACAGCAGAACCAACAGACGATCGAGTACATACGCTTTTCTGACAGTCAGCGGTGACAAACGCAGGGACCTGTCTTGCTTGGCTAAGACATGTGCATCATATGGCGTCCTCTGGAGTACAGCTTGGGCCGCGCATATCGCATATCGCGAGCCATTGTGTAGCACGCTCGAGGGATCGACCGGATGGTGACGTATGCGGGCACGTCCGTGGTCCGACAGAGCTAGACGCGGGTGTCAATCAACCATCTCCGTCCATCCGCCCATGCCACACTGCCCACAAGACGCCGACGGCCTTGTCAATTGAGGCAGCGACATTATCCCTTCGCATTCTTCGCGTCCTCCACCTCTTGACTATCCCTTCTTATACGATACAGCCATCTTGTCGCTCCTTTGATAGTCGTCTCATATGCCCTCCAATTCGCGCACTCCTACCACGACCAACACCTATCCTTCCCCGGACCAAACTCAAATTGGTCGAGGGTACGGGCCAGACTCGCACGTACAGATGACGCCCACCACCTCGACTGCCGTCCAGGACTACGGTACAGACACAAGACCGACGACCGCCCAGAGCTACGAGACAGATAAGCGCAATTCGTACATTATGGACGACTCGCAAGCCCTGTCGCGGTCTGCTTCCCGGGCCTCAACAGCCGCAGGAGATGGCGTCTCGCGCAGCAATACCTTGAAGAAAAGAAGCAGTCTTAGTCGGAGAAGCTCCCTCAAGCGCAGCAGTAGTCGCAAGAGCTTGAGGGCAGGAAGTATCAAGGGTGTGGTCGCCGGGGAGGACGAGCAGGATAAGGACTACAACAGCGCATTCCACACTCCCATTCCTACACATGGCTCGCCGACAGATGTGCTTGCGAATCGGTTCCAAGGTCAGACGAAGACGGGTGCCCTCGCAAGAAGTTCGTGACTGACATGACCCAGCATGGCGATCATTTCTCAAGTCCCTCATCACCTATTTTCGCGAGATCCAGACATCCTACGAGACGCGATCCAAAGCTATCATGAAGGTCTCGAACGTCATATCCAATACGCAGGCGCCCTCGATATTCATGTCCGACGGCGGGCTCAACGATGCTACGAGATACTTGAATGACTACCATAAGCATGCTCTGAGCGAGTCTAACAAGGCGAGGGATATCGAACAGGACGTCATTCAAGCTCTGAACGGCTTACGAGCAGATCTGGGTGCCAAGATCAAAGAGATCAAGAATTTGAACGGAGATTTCAAAAATTCCGTGGAAAAGGAGAAGGAGGGAACGAAAAAGGCCATTGCGGCGCTTGATGAGGCGTTGCAACACTATGACCATGCGGACGGGGCGGACAAAGGGAGAAATGATCCTTTCATTGTGCGACTGAACGTTGATCGCTTTATCGAGAGACAGATTGACGAGGAGAACTACCTACATCGGGTATGCGCATTGCCCAAGTAGGCATGTATTCGTTTGGCTGACACACTCTAGGCATACCTCAACCTCGAAAGCTCAGGCCGCGAGCTCGAGTCGATTGTGGTGGGCGAGATCCAAAAGGCGTACAATGCCTACGCTGGCATTCTCAAGCGTGAAGCTGATGATGCGTACAACACTGTCGACCTCCTCAGGACTGGGCCCATCTCGATGCGCAAGGATCTCGAATGGAATCAATTCGTCAATTCTGACCCCCATTTGGTCAACCCAAATATGCCACTCCGCAAGGTACAGGATATCGAGTATCCTGGAAAGTATCACCCGGCCGCAGCCGAGATACGCGCAGGCATGCTCGAACGCAAGAGCAAGTATCTCAAGAGTTACACTGCTGGCTGGTATGTCTTGTCGCCCACCCATCTTCACGAGTTCAAATCTGCCGACAATATCTATTCGCAACCACCGGTCATGTCACTATACCTAGCAGAGCAGAAGCTCGGATCACACTCTTCGCCCGATTCCGGCTCCCACAAGTTCATGCTCAAAGGACGACAATCTGGTGGTATGCATCGAGGCCACTCATGGGTATTCCGTGCCGAATCATATGATACCATGATGGCTTGGTTCGACGCGGTCAAGAATCTGACCGAGCGAACCGGAGCTGACAAGGCCGAGTACGTCAGGAAGCACTCTCGCAGCATCAGTGGGAACTCGGCCCGCGCCCTTTCGATATCTAGTGATGGTATGGAAGAGGACGAGGCCGATCGGGTACCCTATGCTGCTAGTATCAGCAGTCAGCAGATGGTCCAGCCCATGGAGCAGTCGAGGCCCCAGAGACCTCAACCAGGTGCGTACGTTTGCCCCCTTGATGCTGCATTTTCCCCACGTGCCGTGACTGACCCGTCTCTCGTCAGGTGGCCGGTTTCCGTCAGACCTAGCGTTGCCGCGTAGGGAGCCTGTCACTCACTCCGACTACTCCTCCGAACCCGATCAAGAGACTGTAGGAAGCCCGAACATTAATTCTCACCTCAACGCTACACGGCCAAGGACCCCTTCTCAGGATCTCCCTATGCATGACGGCGCCTACGACACGAACCCGTATGCGCTGAGCGGTGTCGCTACGCACGAGAGCAGCCCAGCGCAACAGCGTGAACGTCCTTCAGCAACTGCTAAAGCTCTTGCAGGGCCACAGTATGAAGGCAATGGAGTAGCTGAGCGAGAAGATTACTATGGCGCTGCTCCGCCAACGCGACAAGTGGCACCTGCGCAAGAGTTATATCAGGCTGCTACTCCACCGGCTCGACCACTTACACCTGCCCAAGACTCACACCAAGCTGATGCTGTTCCAACACAGACCTTTGTGCTCCCTTTGCGATCAGAGGCCCCCGTGCATCAATTTCAACCGGTTGAATCGCCCTCTAGAGATTTGCAGACGTCTTCATCTCATGAAGCTACAGAAGCGCTCGCAGTTCCACGAAGCGGAGATAACGAAAGACCTAACAGCTCCTATGGCGCATGGATGGCACCCGCTGCAGCTGGTGCAGCAGGTGTGGGCGTCGGTGCTGCTTCAACAAACGATCATCTTTCGCCCAAAGAGCCTACTAGCCGGTTTTCCACCTCCACCCAGCCATCTGTGCTCACCACCGACACGGAACTCACTGACAATTCCACCGTTCCAAGCACAGGCATCGGTTCGACAGACGCTACTTATGCCAAGTCCATGAGCCCCATGACACGTCAAAACACAGACTTTAGTGTTAGTGGACTTCATGTCCCAGGCGAGTTCCCTAGGTCGACAGACAAGATTACCAAGGCTTGATTGCGAGCACGTCCGTATCCGGTGTATTTTTGTGGACGGTGCTTTACTCCTCCAGAGATAGCAGTCAGGAAGTCCCGAGATACAAATAGTAGATGAATGAGACCACGTTCATATCCTTGCAACATCGCCTCTACTTCCTGCGACTTGTATGCTGCCAGCGGCAAGCGGTCCACTATGCTCGTCTTGTATGAGCGACTTTCCCATGTGATGACGCCCTGCTGTGCAAGACTATGCTTGCCGACTCCGAAACGCCAGACCCTTGGAACCATGACATGCAGCCTTCTAATAGCCCCGTCCACGTCCTCCACCTCGTGAGAAGCCACCTCTGCTGCCACCTCTGCCTCCAAAGCTACTGCCGCCCCGTGAGAACCCACCCCTGCCGCCACCCCGCGGCGCACCACCTCTGCCTCCGAAACCACCACCCCGTGGTGCGCCTCTTCCGCCCCGTGAGAAGCCGCCTCGTCCACCTCGTGCTCCTCCTCGACCGCCAGCTCCGGCAGGTTTCTTGACTTTGGCCGCTCCTGGCGCGGGTTTTGGCTTGGGAAGGAACCTAGCAAACGTCAGTCCCGGTCTCGAAAGCGTCTCCCTCTGCTAATCAATGGAAAGCGAAGACCGACCTCTCCAAGGGCAAAAGCTTGTCCCCAGCAATGTACACCTTGTCCCCAGCCTTGAAGCTGCTCGCCACGATACCCTCTTGCGGCTTGACGGTGAAGTACACCTGGTTCAGCGGTCCAAGGATCTCGTCCACCTTCCCGACGCCAGATTTGTTCTCCAAATAGATTGGCGCGTTGAAATAGGGAATTTTGGTGTTGATGGATTCGCACACCATCTCCCCTTCGCAGGCGTGTAGGAAACGGCCCATCTCGAAGACTTGTGCTGGTGGTCCTGCCGGTGCGAAAGAGCCCCCGCCTCGTCCGCCGCGCGAGAAGCCGCCGCCGCCGCGACCTCGGAATGACATTGTGGGTGGATGCGCAGTGGTCAGAAGGGATCTCTGTATTAGGAGTTTTTTTTTTCGCTCTGATTGAAAGAGGTCGGGGGTCTCGTAGCGGTCGTTTTTCCAAAGCGTCAATGTCGGTCGTCCACGCATTCAGGAATTTTCTCCACAGCTTCCTCCAAGGTGGAATCTGAGCCGGAGAGCAGCGAAGCTCCGCCATCCAATCGGGTCCTCCCGTCCACGAAATTCACGACCGCACAGTCGCCGAAATATCACGAGCACTTCCATCGCTGGCCCCCACCCCCCTCCCTTCCACTACAACATTCCCAATCATCACTTTGCCGGTCTCATCCACGAACCGAGTCTTGATTGGCACCGCTTCCTCACACCACACGACCTTTTCAAACAGTCCCTCTGCCTCAACCCAGACAGAACCATGTCCTTCCAAGACCCCAAAAAGTCCCAGCTCGGCGGCGACGCCCCCAAGATCCACAAGATCCGCATCACCCTCACCTCGCGCAAGGTCCAGTCCCTGGAGAAGGTCTGCACCGAGCTGATCGATCGCGCAAAGAGCAAGGACCTGCGCGTCAAGGGCCCCGTCCGTTTGCCGACAAAGGTGTTGAAGGTCACCACCAGGAAGACGCCCAACGGTGAGGGTTCCAAGACCTGGGACACGTTCGAGATGAGGATCCACAAGAGGTTGATCGAGTAAGTTCTCCCTTCCTCTCTCCGGGATGGCGGTGGAAAATGAGGACTAGTGTGCGAGGGTTGGGGGGAATCCTCGGATCGGGCGCTGACTTTGAGATAGCCTGAACGCGCCGACTGAGGTCGTCAAGCAGATCATCATCAACATCGAGGCCGGTGTCGAGGTCGAGGTCACTATCGCTGCATAGATGAACTTCGCCTACGCCGTGGAGGAGCAGACGAGCGGACAAGGACTGGAAGGGAACAGATGGGTAGATACCGTGAAACGGGCAGGTAGCAGCGCATCAATGAATCTGTTATCCGCATCATACCGGGAAAACGCGTTCTTTTCGAGGTATATGCCATATCTTACACGGGTCATGATCCCATGACGGCTGCCCTGTAGCTCCGAACGCCCATGCGTATGCCCGTCTACTTGTAAAAGTCGAACTTATCCGCCTCGCTTCCCCCCTTGACCTGACTGGTATACGCATCTTCCAAGTCCTGCTGTATAATGTTGTACCTATTCTTCCTGACAGCCCTCAATCCCGCTTCCTGCATGATCGCCGCGATGATAGCACCACTCAACGGATCGTTCCTCACGATCAAGCTATCCAGGTCCACCTCCGGGCTCAGACTCATCTTACTCGCAATAGTGCTGAAGATCAATCTCCGCTCTCTACGGTCCCTGAGAGAAGGAAACTCGATCTTCCTATCCAGACGGCCGGGTCGGAGCAGCGCAGGATCCAAGGTGTCTGCACGATTCGTAGCCATGATGACCTTTACATTTGACGTTTGATCGAAGCCATCCATCTGATTCAGCAGCTCGAGAAGGATACGTTGTACTTCTCGATCCGCACCAGTCTGGGCATCGAATCGTTTCGTGGCGATGGCGTCGATCTCGTCGATGAAGATGATTGCTGGACTGTTCTCGCGCGCCATGCGGAAAACATCACGCACCATTCGAGGGCCTTCACCAAGGTACTTCTGGACGAATTCAGAGCCGACGACACGGATGAAGGATGCGGTAGTGCTGTTCGCCACGGCCTTGACGAGCATAGTCTTGCCCGTTCCAGGGGGGCCGTACAGCAGAACACCACGGGGCGGATCGATACCTAGGCGTGTTAGTGAGCGCAGACTTGTGAGAAGTCGTGAAACACACCTATCTGATGGTAGAGGTCGAAGTGTGTCAAGGGTAGCTCCACGGCCTCACGGATCTCCTGCTTCTGCATGTCCAGTCCACCAACATCTGCGTATGAAACATCGGGCTTTTCGTCCTGGCCGAGCATAGCGATCGTAGAGTCTGATTCAGGAGGTAGAATGTCGACGAGCGAGTTGGAATGCCTGTGTAGAGCGACAGACGATGAAGGCTTGAGGAGCTCACGGTCCAGTGTTGAAAGAATCCTAACAACATAGTTCGAGCCCGTCGACGATTGTACGATGCCGGTGTTTTGATCGATCGCTTCCATGAACTGACCAATGACTAACGGCACACTCTGTATCCTCTTGATCTCTTCTTGCGCTCTGACGAGCTCGCGCTTGAGGCTGCGTTGCTCATCTTTGATGTACTCCTCCTGCAGGTTGATGTACTCTAGCTGACGTTGAAGACGCTTGAACTGCTGATACTGATCATCGGTATCCTGCCCAAATCCTTCTAATGAGTCGATGTTTGGTATCGATGATGGAAGTTGTTTCTTGTGAGGCGCAAGGATGTTGACTGGGTTCTCGACAGCGGCGTCCGCCATCTTGGCGTGTTCTGGGTCGCGACGGTCGATGGGTATCAAGCGGGCAAGTTCTACTCTTGTGGTCAAAGTTGTTATTTGTGAAGCTTGAATGTGCAATGATCGTGATGTGGTCCAGAAGTCACAACATGTTCAAGAGGATGGCGTTCCGCATCACGAAGCTTCGGATGTCCGAGCTTCAGATCATGACAGCACGTCACGTGCAAGCAAGTCTACATCCATCAACTCAAGATCACTGTGTCTATACAGACTATTCATTCCGGCGAAGCATGAAGTCCAAGGTGACATCTCATATCAGCATGTCATGATAGTGTCACGAGCCACCTGAGTTCGAGTTCGATTTGAGGAGCCCAATGAACTCTCAGATCCTGGGGAACTCTAGATTATACAGCTTTTGGTATCAGACGCTCATTTGCCCTTCTTGACCCAGTCTTCCACTTTGTCCCGGGCATCGGAGACCTTCTCCTCCGCCATGGCAACCCCCATCTTGCTGTGTGCAATACCCGTTTGAACAAAGTGGGTAATTGATTCCTTCGCCCTCAGATGATTGTCGCGGATCACCGGATACTTCTCCTCGTACTTCCAAATGAGATCGCCAACGTTCCTTGTGGTTATAGGCAAGACGTAGTGTGATGTAGTGATACCAGCAGCGACCGGTACCGTAGCTCGCAGTAGGATATTCCTGTTCCGCGTAATGATTGATCCTGCCATAGCCGCTACCAGAACGTACACAGCGCCAGGAACGACTCGCTCGTTGGAGCCTTTCGGTGGCGCCAGTGATGCGATTGTCGAGGTGAAGTCCGACTCCAGCTGTAGGAACCGGGTCATTGTGTTGTTCACGCCATCTTCCGCCTTCACTGCATACTTGTGCAGGAACAACCGCGTCTCTCTAATCTGTGCCGATAGTCTATCTGTTGGACTCGGTTTTGAATATGTCGGAGTAGGGATTGGAGAATCTGTTGCTATCGTCGTATCATGAACATCTTGTGGAGTGGTGCGGGCGTCAACGGGAACGTCGTAAATGGGCTTCCGCTACTTCGAGTCAGTACAAGACGATTGAGGTGCCAATGGTTATGTCTCACCAGCGATCTTGACTCCTCGAGGCTCTCAGCGTATGCGGTCTTCCTGGGATAGACGACGAGCCCACCGGCGAGGATTGCCAGCGGTACGGCACGCTGCAGAGAGTCTATCAGTTCAATTGCTACGCAGAGAGTATCAAAGCACTCTGCGACTTACCCGCCGGATCGTTGGGGCGAAAGCCATTCTCGCGAATGGTGTATGTAGATGGCGGACCGTGAGGAAATTGTCTCTTTCAAACCAGCTTCTCGGCGAAGTTCGGATGCCAAGCCCTCACGTCGAAGCAATCGATCAAGCATGCGCCTCATCTCGCTAGCGACTGCGCTTCAATCACAGAGCAGCCTGCTATGAAGCTCTTGACACGAGGGTCTTGGATATGCCCGTCATGTCAGGTCACGCAAGTGTCAAGACGAACCACACGTGGTCTCGCGACAGCAGCGACAGCAGCTATCATGAGAAGCAGCTCTCCCGCCACCTTCGCGAACTCGAAGCCAGCGCACGACGATGACATCTTGAGACAAATTTTCGATTCTCAAGCAGCTTGGAAGGACTTTTCTGCGCGGACGAGGAACCTGAACGAGGGTCGCCCGGTCGGTCTCTTCCGCAACCGCTACCTCAAAGATCCCGAAGGCTTCGAACAGTATGCCTCGTCGACGTTATCGAAGTGCAAGAGGCTGGTATCTCAGATCGCTGAGTGTAATTCTGTTGCCCAGTACCAGCGCATGGTGAAGGACCTCGATCGGCTCAGCGACTTGTTATGTCGAGTGATCGATCTTTGCGAATTCGTCCGGTCAACGCATCCGGATGAACGCTATCAGGCGGCCGCGACGAAAGCATATCTGATGATGTTCCAGTATATGAATGTTCTTAACACTACTCCAGTCCTGCACGAGCAACTCCAAAGAGCAATGGACATGCCAGCGGTGACACAGGCGTGGTCAGAGCAGGAAAGGGTTGTGGCAAACATTTTGGCCAAGGACTTCTCCAAATCCGCGATTGACCTTCCGGAGAAGGACAGGCAATCCTTCGTGGAGATTTCGGACGCGGTGAGCCAGATCGGCTCTCGATTCATGGATCATATGGATGCAGCAGAGCCTGTACTTGAATTTCCGAGCAGCAAACTCAAAGGCATGGACCCGATGGTTGTTCGACAACTGACGAGATGGGGATCTGTGTCCCTCCCAACGGCCGGAATGCCTGCCAATCTGGCACTAAGGTCTGTCGAGGATCCGGACGTTCGTCGTGAGATCTACATGGCAAACCGCACAGCCTCAAAGGAGACGGTCAATCATGTAGAGTTGATGCTGGAATTAAGAGCGCAATTGGCACAGCTCTCGGGCTTTCAATCCTATGGACAGATGACACTGGCCGACAAGATGGCCAAGACGCCCGAAGCTGTCAATAAGTTTCTGAATGCACTCCATGACCAGAATCGTCCTCAATTCAAGACGGAGTTGCAAGATTTGCTGGAGCTGAAGAAATCGGACGCAAAGATTCGTAACTTCCCCAATGAGATCAATGCATGGGATCGCGACTATTATGCAGCGAAGTTACTCGCCTCCTTGGAATATCGGAGTAGAAACGATCACCTCTCTGCATTCTTCTCCCTTGGGACTGTCATTCAGGGACTGTCACGCTTGTTCTCAAGACTTTATGGCATCAGGTTGATCCCTAGAGAAACACAGCCGGGTGAGACATGGAACGCGGACGTCAGGCGACTCGATGTCGTGGACGAAAGCGAGGGACATATCGCTGTAATCTACTGTGATCTCTTCCAGCGAGCAGGAAAAAGCCCGAATCCAGCTCATTTCACAGTGAGGTGTTCTCGCGAGATCTCGGAAGAGGAACAGATCGAGGCTAGACATCTTACTGCCTCTCAGCCCGATATCTATCCCACGGACTCGGACGCGGCCAACGACGGGTTGTCTGTTGGTCTGAGGAAGACAGACCAAGGTCCTGTTATGTTTCAGCTTCCCACCATCGCTCTCATTTGTGACTTTGCGATCCAGGAAGCGTCAAGGACATCGTCAAGTCGACCTGCTTTACTGTCTTTCCGGGAGGTCCAAACGCTATTTCACGAGATGGGACATGCCCTGCATTCTATCTGCGGGCGTACGACTCTGCAAAACGTCTCGGGTACTCGATGCGCCACGGATTTTGCAGAGCTGCCTTCTGTGCTAATGGAACACTTTGCTGCTGCGCCTGAGGTCCTCGGACTGTTTGCTCGGCATTGGGAAACTGGTGCACCTCTCGATCCATCATTGGTGAAGGAAAGAGTGGACACCGAAAGGCGCATGCAGGGTGCCGAAGTTGAAGGCCAAATTCTGATGTCTCTTCTTGACCAGGCCTACCATTCGCCTGAAGTGGTCAGACCTGGGTCGAAAATAGACTCGACCGAAATATACCACAGCATCTGGAATAAGTACAGCAGTGTTCCAGAGCCGGCGGGGACTCAATGGCAAGGCTTCTTTGGCCACCTCGTTGGATATGGAGCAACCTATTACGCCTATCTGTTTGACAGAGTCATTGCTGGTAAGATCTGGCGTGATGTGTTTCAGCGTACGCGCGATGGGGCAATCGACGAGCGTGCTGGTCGTTTGTTCCGTGATGAGGTCTTGAAATGGGGCGGTGGAAGAGACGGTTGGCAGTGTATCGCTGGTGCTCTCCAGGACAAGGATGGTGTGCTTGCTGAGGGGAAGGATGGCGCTATGGAGATCGTAGGTCAGTGGGGACTAAAAGAATGATTGTAAATATGGTACGCAAGCTTCTGTATATATTGTATAGGCTGTGAAACAATCTTTGCATATCCGACGTATGATCAATCACCCCCGCCGTGATGCTGCAATGAGTGGCTTGGCATATCAGATCAGATTTCCACCACGCTTTGAACGAGCTTTGCTCCAACAAACAGATCGTCACACATCTGTCGTCGTTTTTTCACAACATGTCAGAGACACAAAAAGGCGACAAACGGGGTCCGTCCAATGAGGGGAGCGACAGGCCTTCCAAAAAGGTAGGAAATCACGGCCATGCCTGCTCGTGACTTTGCGCATGTCATCTTCACTTCACTGGCTTTCGCAGACACCTCCTGATGCGACGCTTGCCGTGCACGCAATTACCTTTGTCATCATTTACAATAGAGTCTGCCTTCCTAATTGCATACATCCGAGCAAGCGTACGGCTCTCGCGCGCCAGGCTCCACATTCACAATGAAGGCTCACGCTCAACAGGCAAAGCGAGGATGGAAAGTGCCCAATAAAGATGGACCGCCTCAACGTCAGATGCCTACCATAAAGCCTGGCGATGCTGGTATATGGGTCACCTGTCACAAAAATCAGGAGAGGAAGTGCATCGGCGAGGTTCGCGACCTTTTGTCGGAGGTGAGTCCAGACGCCATCTGTGCATCATCCCCTGCTTACACTCAAAGTACATCGGAAAGATTGTTTCCGCGGATGACACAGCAGCAGGGTCAATTGATGACATAGGGCCGGGCGCCGATGATATTGAGAGTGAAATCAAACAAGAGGTTTCAGATATTCGCACGCCCACGACAGCAGCCCCGTTCGATGCCCTCTATCTTGACGTGCAATGCGGTACGATCAACACCGGAAGCCCACATCTTTGGACTGACCTTTCCAGTCGTCTTCTTTCGTACCGCCGAACTCGTCGATCCTGTGACTCTAGTTCGGAAGATCATGGAGGATGCCGCGGCCGAGCCCACCAGAAAGCGCACACGCTGTACTCAGCGCCTAGTCCCTTCAACTCTGATCGGTCATGCATCAGAGGAAGGTCTTGACAAGGTGGCTCGAGAGGTGTTGGCTCCACACTTCCACGCTGAAAATCAGGTTGCCAAGAAGGTCAGCGATGACCTCGACTCCAGCACACAAGATCCCTAAGAGCTAACCGATGATTACAGTTTGCCATTCGACCGACCATACGCAACCATAACACCCTCAAACGAGATGGCATCATCAAAAAGGTGGCAACAATGGTGGGGGATGCTCATTCCGTCGATCTTACCGACTATGACGCTCTCATACTTATTGACGTCTTCAAGGTCGGCAAAACAGGCACCCGTAACTTGTCACCTGGCTGATTGATACAGAACGTGATTGGGATGAGCGTCGTTGGTCGGGAATACGAACGTCTGAAGCGTTTCAACTTGCAAGAGATATTTGAACCCTCGCAGCAGAAGCTCGCGCAACAGCCGACAAGACATCAGAAGCCGTCGTCAAGCGAGGAGGCAGCTAAGACTGTGGAGTCTCAGACAGCGAATGGGGTAAGCAATGATACCACCAAGGCCAACAATGAGGAGGCGGACAAGTGAGAAAGTGCCTGGAACAGCTAGGGTTCGAGAGGAAAGGAACGCCGTCCTATACTATAGTCTACTCACGTCACGTGAGCAGCCTGTGTTTGGCTTATCTATCCCACGACTGAATCGGGTTAAGCGCCGGAAGGTTGCCGACGTCGCACTGGATCTTTCAGGGTTTCAGACGAGCATGTCAATAGCAGTCATGTCTTTTTCTTAGTCTCGATGCTGCCACCAGGTGCCCGATCTTGCGTATCATCGGTGCGTAGTGATCCTGTAGGACTCAGAGTCGGGAGTCTGGAACCATACAGCATGCTGGACGTGGACATCGTCAGACTCCCCAGCTGCACACCGAAGGTAGGAAGAAAATGCACAAGAAGAAGCACATGGGCCAACGTGTATTGGGACCCGCCATGCGAACGCGCTACCGTAATGCACCGCGGAGAAGTACATGGCATTTCTATACGTAAGTGTCAATATCACATGCCATGAATAGGGCTGGGGACGTGACCCCGTTTCTGCACTGATAAGCTTTCCTGGTTGGGACGAAGCTCAAGATAACAGCTCAGGTTGAGTGCTCACCCTCACACAAGCCTTGCTAAGCTTCTCGACCGGGACATGGCACACCTCACAGCTGCTCATACGAACGTCCACGCATCTCCGTATCCCTGGGCGATCGCAAACAAGCTCTATCGTTTACTTGAGGGTCCGAATCTATCCTCACTTGGAGCATCTGCCAGGTATCGAACCTTGCTCGACGTACCTTACAATTGTTCCTTGTCGCCTTCAGTCCTCGAAACCTTTGATCAGTCTCCAGAGTAGCAGTCGATCTATTCGCTAGGGCAATTCAGTAGAGCTATAGTCCGGAGAAGTGGTTCTGCAACACGTTCCGAGGCTGCAGAGAGGCTTGCATTTCTTATCAGAACCGAGTGGCTGGATCCTCAATCGACCCTTCATTGGACAGCCAGCGTCCTGCTCACAATCATCCTGGGGTGTCGATCCCGCGGATGTGCTGCTGTGGACTGCGTCACTCCGGAGAAGCTTCACTGACTCCTGAGATCCGAGATAGTGGATAGGGACATAAGATACTCAATTCCCCTCCCCTCGAACACGTACAGCATTTCTATAACGCTATCGATCTAGTCTTTGGCGACTGGATCAAGTTCTCTTTCCCTCAAGGAACTTTTCAGTCACACATCTCGAGCACTTCTTCTCCTACGACTACCGTCACGGTACAAGCACATATCATGGCGTTGGCAAGCTTATGGTTTGCTCCTGAGGTCAATCCAATCAACCAAAAGGCAAAGACAATCCCGATCTTCAACCCACTCAATCAATACGGTCGAGTTTTCTTCTTCTCCTGGCTATCCTTCCTCTTGGCCTTCTGGTCGTGGTATGCCTTCCCTCCACTACTCTCAGATGTCATCGCCGGCGACATTCGAGTATCTCGCAACGTTGTCAGCAACTCCAACGTCATTGCCCTCACGGCCACGTAAGTGTTCTCTACTTATAATGTGATCGTCGCTGACAATCCGATAGCCTGCTGGTCCGCCTGATCGCTGGTCCCAGCTGTGACCGCTTCGGACCTCGTCTGACCTTCGCTGGTTGCCTCTTGCTCGGTGCCATTCCGACCTTCCTCGCTGGTACCATTAAGAGCGCTGCCGGACTGTATGCCATCCGATTCTTCGTAGGCATCCTTGGTGGTAGCTTCGTTCCGTGTCAAGTATGGACCACCGGCTTCTTCGACAAGAACATTGTCGGCACTGCCAACAGTCTGACTGCTGGCCTGGGTAATGCTGGCGGTGGCATTACCTACTTTGTCATGCCCGCCATCTACAACTCTCTCCGAACGCAACGTGGTCTCTCGCCCTCTGTTGCATGGCGTGTGTCCTTCGTGGTGCCAGGCATTATCATCACGACCGCGGCCATTGCCCTTATCCTCCTCTGCCCGGACACACCTACAGGTCGATGGTCTGACCGCTTCATTGCGACAGAAAATAACCTCCGTACCCACAGCGTCGACGGCACTGTTGTCGACGTTCCTGGCCATCTCGGCCAGACACCTGCCACAGCCCGTTCTCAATCAAGCAGTGACCTCGGTGATGAAGAGAAGAAGATTGACAAGACCCATACACCTGCTGGCTTCGCAGAGGGCGACGCTCACATGATCAGCCACGACATGGTGGATACTACACGCGGTGAAGTCATCCAAAAGCCTAGCTGGAGTGGAATGATCCGCGTCATTTTCTCTGGACCTACCCTCGTCACAGGAGCATGCTACTTCTGCACCTTCGGTGCTGAGCTTTCCATCAACTCCATTCTGGGAACATACTACCAGCGCTCGCTGCGTCTCGGACTCCAAGACGCTGGCAACTTGGCCGCCATCTTCGGGCTACTGAATGTTATCATGCGGCCGCTGGGTGGTGTTGCAAGTGATTACATCTACCGCAGGACAGGCAGTGTATGGTCCAAGAAGATCCTGTTGCATTCCTACTGCGTCATGACCGGGCTCTTCTGCGTCATCATCGGTGTCACAAACCCAAAGAAAGAGGCGGCGCTGGTCGGACTGATCTCGGGCGGCCTGGCCTTCTTCCTGGAAGGAGCCAATGGATTGAACTACTCGCTTGTGCCACACGTGCATTCGCACGCCAATGGTATAGTTTCGGGCTTCACTGGGGCCTGTGGTAATTTGGGGGGCATCGTTTTCGCGATCATCTTCAGGTACAACGGAACCAATTACCCGAAGGTGTTTTATATCATTGGCGCGATCATTATCGGACTCCAGGTTCTGACTTGTTGGATCCGGCCTGTGCCCAAGGGCCAGATGGCAGGGAAATAGGCAGATCACTGTCACGTGCCGGTTTTGCATTTGTACTAGCTTTGTATACGATTGACGATAGACGAGTCAATGGTAAACATTTTCTCACTTCCAATCACTCCACGTCTCAGGCAGCTCAAAGGTGCAAAAACTTGACATTGCTACAAACGTTTCTTCGCAGAAGCGGTGAAGGGCATCCCATTTGCACAGTACATTTTCGTAGTATCATGATCATCTGCTAAACAATCCGGCATGACGAGATGTAACAGGTCATTGTTGGAGATCAAGTCCTCCCAGTGTTAGGCGCTCATGTAGGAGCCCCTTCCGGGCGTGACGAGATCACTCGTACTCCTATCGGAAAGTCAGTTGGCTCAGGATTATCTCATGGAAACCTCACCACCACAATCGTCACCCGCTTGTCCTTGCAAGCAGGACAGTCCTCTCGATGATTTGTCGAGACCTCCGGATACGACAGGCGCTTCACCGAGTCCCAGCAGTGTCTGTCGTCGGTGTTTGGGTCCGGCTCCGGATCTCGACACAGCGAGTATTTCCGCCGGGTCACGATGTGCTTCTGCTTCTTCTCGCACTGGGCGTACTCGATGTCGGTGTCTTGGTAGGTGCACATTGTGTACCTTTTCCTTTTGGTGAATTAAAGATGTTGGAGGAACGAAGGGAAGGAGGAGTAGTGAGAGGTGCTGCACTTATACCGGTCTTGTATCTAAAAGGGGGGGGGGGGGGACTGGGGCTCATCAACCCAAGGATGCACAAGGAGGAGTGCAAGTGGTGTAGTAGAAATCCATCATATCGTCGAAAGGGTACGTCAAGATCTCCGTTGAGAATGTGTGCAAGGGTTAGCCGCGACGGCAGGTCCAATGACTGATCAACTCTTTTTGTTTGTGGGTAGTACCAGAGGCGGGGCGCTCGAGAAAGCGAGTGTGCCGGTAGCCAACCCAAACATTCAGAAAGCTAGAGCTGCCATGCTGGCCTTGTGCGACAGTATATACCATTCGCTCGATAGCTGCTGTCCTCCTCGAGCCCCTCGCTGATGGGGTGGATGACCAGCTACCAGCAACATTGTCGGCTTGGTTGAAAGATGTGCCCAGCTGGACACGAGGCTCCTTGAACCCTGAGTTTTATGACTGATCTGAACAATCAAGTTTGCGTGAGATAGCAGTGGCCGATCGTTGTGAGAAGCGAGCTATGCCACAGGAGGTGTATCCAGCAAACATGATGGTTTTGCGAGTCATGACATCATCGCCTTCGAGTCATGCACAACGTAGATTGGAAAAGAAAGCCATTCACCTTGTTAATAATAATGCCGACCAGTCCGCTGGGACATGTGCGATCGATGAGACCCATGACTTCCGGATGCAGCATATCCAAAATTCAAGCTAGGTTCTTCAGCGCTTTTTACCAATGGAGCTTTGGTATTCGACACCCCAAATTGCCATGCCATACACTTCGAAGCTTCCGGCATAGGAACTTCACGTCCTCCGCCGCCCGACTAGATGGCGCTCCCTTCCGGCCACTCGATAACAACAAGGGTGCCAGTACAGGACCAAACACCGCGATCGCAAGAGTCCAGCTGGAGCCGGGTCAAGTGGAGCTGCTCGAGCGGCGGGATGGCCTCGTCGAGATCTGTCGTATGGCCGCCTGCGAAGCCAACTGGCGTGATATGGAAGATGGAAATGTCGTTTTACAAATGGAGGGAGAGAGCAAGAACGTCCGTGTGGGTATGGAATACCTTTCCCGCTTGTTAGGCACGGAAGGGATTCTGGAGAAGAAGTCGGGAAAATTAGGCGTGGATCCTTTCCTGGACTTGGACGGCACAAGTATCCCACCTGCCGATTCTATGCAGAATATTGATACCGATCAATCGGAACCTGCTTTAGAGCACATGGAATTCGTCCTAGGCCCGACTGTGCGCGCACAGCAGACTCGCCCAGAACCCACTTATGAACTTACACAGATCAAGCGCATAATCACGGTACCGGCGGCATTGGCTGAACTATTCCCATACGAATCCGTGGCGACACAATCACAACGCTCGTTGGGCCACGGGGCGTCAGTGTCCAGAGTTATGTCCCGAGGCAACGGGAACACATCGCCATACTCTGCGCAAGTCCGGGTTTTGGGTAAACCAATATTTGTGGATATGATGTGCGATAGGTTGCGCTCCCTTCGCGTGTCGGACAGGCGATCACATCAGGTGTCGCTGCACCCCTCTGCTGAGCCGAGTCTCGCCCAACCTTTCCGACATCTCATGCGGTCTGTGGTCAATCCTGTCGCCGTCGCAACATCCTACCATAATCCGCGCGACAACACTCCCTTTCCATCGATGGCCGGCTGTCGGGGCTCAACAATATCTTCACTCAGCAGCGTCACAGTCGAGCCAGCCCCTATCATATCCTTTAATCTGCTTACCGATGGGGAAACGGCACAAAAAGCTATACGCTCAAATCTTTGTACTGTCCACATCCTAGCCGATAATGATCATGGACGTGACCTCGCGAGCAGATTCGCCAAGACGGCCGCAGCGGCTCTAGATACCTTTGATGACCTTGCATTGAGCACGCAGCACAGTGTCAAGTTGGAAGATGATAGGTCCGTTTCCTTGTCCGGGCCCGGGGTGTTGGCAACACTGAAATGTCGTCTGCTACAAGATAAGACGGTCGAGATAGGCGATCACAGCGTCATTTTCTGGGAGGTTGTCAAGATCGTGCAAGATGGGGAAACCTCTGCATCCCCTGATCATACTCCGAAACCAACCTGTCTAGCATATGCGGCCCAGCAATACGGACGCTTCCATCACTTGAGCGAAACCTCTGGAAATGTTAAGACTGCCCAACATGAGGTGATAGAGCAGCCTGAAGCCGAATCCCAGGTTACGACCACCGACGAGACTTCGACCTTCACACCTAGATCGGATAGCAGTCTGGATACTGAAGGCATGGAGCAGTCCGCTCAAGAGGACACCAAGCCTGCCACGCTGCAGAACGTACTACCCGACACTAGTCAGCCAGTGCAGAGGCCTGAAGCACCCAAGACATCAAGAAAAAACCACGAAGAAACCAGAACCGAAGCAGAAATATTGCTAGATCGAATCATGATGGAAGAGGAACAGGCCTTCCTACGCGATCGGGGCGTCAAGAAAACGCGCAAGGCTAGAACGCTATCATCACAATCGTCGACCCGATCGTACTCCACCTCCACCACGTTCGCTCAGCGTCGGCCGTATTCCACTTCGTCGGCAACACCGAAGGCAACGACGACGACAACTACGACGACCGCCTCGCAAGATCGCGAGGATCCGGCTTTCCTCAAACAGACTGTCCGAGAGTTCTTAGGTCTCGACACCATCCCCAAAGGTCGATGGGTCAACAATCGCTGGATCCGCGAGCTGCAGAACTATGGGCCAGATAGAGTCCAAATTGCGATCAAGGGCGTATCGGCGGACGCACCGGACGACGGGAGCCCAGGTGGGCGTAAGAATGGGAAAGACATGCGGATCAGGAAGCTGATTGAACATCTGCATCGGGCGCAGAGGATGGATCATGTCAGTGATGAGGTCATGGAGGAACTAGTGCTTGGAAAGGGACGCGGAGATCCCTGAGGGAATGAGCTTAGACATCCAACAGATACGTGGAAGAGCAGCCATCATGTGACAGGTAGATATCGAAACTGAGCCTTGTGTACTGCACCGACCCAACGAGCGCATTGGACTCACGAATGGAAAGGTTTCTTTTCCATTCAAGCCCCTCCGTAAGATCGAGCCAGCCGCCTACCGGTCCCCTGAACGCCAGACGCTTTTATCGCCCCGCCCGGTTTGCCAAGGGTTGTATCAGGGCAGATACGCCCCGCCAGCCACCACTAGATTCATCTGCGTGAACCTCACCTTGTAGACGGGACTCTTCTTGGTCGGAAACGCGCTGATCTGCTCGGGGCTGACGATGACATCTTTTCCCTTACCCTTCTTCCCCGCCACCCCAGCCGCGGAAGCCGCACCGTCCGTCTTCCCCTGCCCGGCCTCCACCGCTTTGCCCTCTCCAACGGTAGTCGAGAAAGGTTGCACGTCCCAAACGCGGACCGTGCCATCTGCACCACCAGACACCAGTACTGTGCTTTCCACACTCCAGTCTAGACTCCATACGCCTCCTCTCGCGTGGCCCCGCATTCGCTTCAACAGTCTCCCGGCCGCGAGATCCCAGACCAAGACTTCGCCTCTGTCATCTGCAGACGCGAGCATCTTCCCGCTAGGACTGGCTGCCAGCGCTGTGATGTTTCCGGTGTGTCCCGTGAACATTCTGACCGCAGAGCCACGTTGAACATCCCACATTCTGACGGTGCGGTCGGGAGAGCCGGAGCCGGTAAAGACGTAGGCAGAGTTCGGATGCCATGCCGTAATATCTACGTCCGAATCATGTCCGACGAAGAGGCGGTGGGGAGAGATGTGGGAGGTGGACCAGAGGCGAGCTGTGCGATCTGTCGAGGAGGACAGAAAATAGTGGCCGAAGGGTGAGAAACGTACGTCCCAGACGGGGCCGGAATGGGACCTGTATATTACGAGTTGAGAGAAGGAGGTGAGGTCCCAGAGGCGGATGGTGGTGTCGGCGGAGGAGGAGAGCAGGTAGCGAGGGGCACCTGTTGGATACCCCGGCGAGGACGCGGTACCGTTTGTACCGTTTGTTTGGGGTGCGTTTTCAGGGACGTGAATGGACGGAGAGAATGATAGAGCATAGACTGGCCCGGAGTGACCGATGAGTCGCCGTGACTGTGATGCATGATAGTCTGGTGGATCAAGAGGTGAAGTCAGGGGCTTATTCTCGAGCGACCAAATGCGGATGTACGATTCGGATGTGCCTACTGCGGCGAAGGTGTTATCCCCGGAGAATTCGATGCAGTTCACGCTGGCTGTGGTAAGCGATGGACGAACTACGTCTTCAATAATGGCTCACCTGTCATAAGTGTTGTGGAAGGTGAACATGGTCACGCTCACTCCCGGCCCCACACCACCGGTCCGACCCTCGATCTTGAAGCGATCCCTGTTTTCCTTGATGCGTTGCACTTCCATGGCGACATCCCTCGCTAATGATGGCGGATAAGGTATCGCGTCACGTGATGGTGCGTCGTCGAGGGGCTCCTGCTTGATACGCTTCTCGAATTCTTCAACCAACGTGGTTTTGCCCGGCGGTGGTGGATGACTAGCATCGTGTTCCTCCAGCTCAGCTTTCACGTCCTCCATAAGATCTTGCTCCATTGGCATGGGTGCGAGGTTGAGCTTCGTGAGTACTGGGGGTGCGTCCTTGCTGGTGTTTGCAGAGCCTGGATTGTGACCAGGAATACCTTCATCCTCAGCGGGGACATCGCGGTCCTCGAAGCGACTGGCCAAAATACGTGCCAAGCTTCGCTCTTGCCCTGCAGCGGCACGGTCGACTGTGACGATGTTGAAATGATTCGACAGCAGTGTGTTAATGACGCTACCACCTTCCGTGTCTTTCGATTCCAGGTATTGTATGAGAAGCGAGAAGGCTGCAGTGGATAGCGTGAGTCTGTACTTGTTCTCGCGGTAGAGTTTCGCAGTCTCGTTGCTTTGGACATGCTCCGGCAATCGAATGTTTGACAACGCACGCAAGTCGTCTTCGAATTCTTTCTCAAATCGCTCCTTGTACGTGTTGAAGAATTTCTCGGCCTCTTTCGGGTAGTAGTCCACTGCGAGGTTCGTGAAAGAATATACAAATAAAGGCCAAAGTAATCGCTTGAGCTCGAGCTTGTAGATGTCCAGTACCGTCTCGGTCCAGCGAACAACAAGATCGAAAGCAGACAAATACATGTCTCCACCAGCCTCTTCGGCTCGCGATGGTATCGGACGTCCCTCGGCATCTTGTCGTGACGACTCCTTACGGAGCATAGCCTCTGTGCGATTGTATCCCTTCTTGCCAAGATACTCGAGTACCTGTAGACGAATAATGTCAGCATGGCGAACCAATATTACAACAATGCTATATTCTATGGAGGAAGAATGCTTGGAGTCTGGGAATGAGCGCACAGCTCTGCATTGCCACAATTCGCAATATCCGTAGGTGAGATGATCAACATGTTCGCAGTCAAGAACAGAGATGCGGGTGGCGGTTCTCAGGTGACCCATGATGCACTCTTTTGGCCTCGAACGCAATGCAAAGGTCGTCGATATGCGTGCCCAAACGAGCGGCAAGCAGGCCAGGGTCAATCATGCTAGAAGCAGCATACGACCAGCGCTCCTTCCCACTGAACCAAGGCCAATGTTCGCGTCACCGAGTACGGCGAAGTATGAGAGACAGAGCGATCCGGCAATACATACTATTTGATTGAGATTCTGCTGGCTCTGTGGCTGTGGTTGCGGCGGTGGTTGTTGCGGTATGCCCGCGCTCTGCGGACCCACAGAGGCCGTCCGCGACGGCGGAGGCTGTGGTCCAGACATTGTTGTCGTCGCTGTCGCTACGCGATCATCCGGTGATAAAAATTTTGATCATATCGAAAAGAAGGATGGCGTTGTCATGTGTTGTGGTCGGCAGATACTGAAGAGCCGCAAACGCCGATCCGCAAATGCCAAGCATACAGCATCAACCTCCACTCCGCGAAGTGCCCTGTTGCTTCGTCCGACATCTTCAACGCTGTCATCCATGGGTTGACTGACAGTCCGTCTGGCTAGTTCGCCAAGCTTCACTATGACTCAACCATCCATCAGTCCAGCAGAACGCATCCGCGACCTCTCCTCCATCAACGCCGACGTCCCTACTCTCCTAGCATCCGCGAGCGGAGCCATAAAAGCACTGACAGGGGATCCTGCCGATTCAGCATCACAAGACCACCCCCGCGAGCCTTCGTTGCAGTCGTCGAAAGAAGCTTTCACCTCCAATGCCAACACCTACTTCACCACTATTCAGGCGATCATGGCTCGACTGAGACGACAAGCATATGCGCTGGAAGAAGCGGGTATCTTGGCGGCTGAGACACCTGCGTTATCTTCAGGAGCAAGGGTTCAAGGGATCGAAGAGGAGCGGCTCGTGAATGGAGGCCTGGGAAACCTGGACATTGCATGGTTAAATTCACGGGTGGGCGGAGGCGGCTTGGAGAAGGAGAGCGAAGTACTCGAGGAGGCGAAGAACTTGGCGGAGGAAGAGCTCAAACACAAGAATGAAGGAGACGATGAGATGAAGGACAGCTGAATGATACAGCCCTAGGCACAGGCGCGTTTTCGATACCCGATCGCCGAGATCACAATGGACATGTTATCCAGGAAGACTAGCTTTCATAGTCCGAATTTACTCTTTGCCGCACCGAACACCATGTTTCGTTTCTGCTTGCCCACGAACTTTGACACATCATCTGCCCATGCCTGACTGGACTCCTGAAGATTGTTCATGCTGTCGCCCATCAGATTGATGTTTTTGGTCCGCTCTTCCATTTGCCGCTGCATGTACGCCCAATAGCCCTCGTCCTGGCTAGCTGGTGCAGCAGCGCCGGTGCCGCCAGTCAACGTGCGGCCCTTCTGCGCTAGTGCTGCGCTCTGAGCATCTGCCCTGTCTTGGGCAATCTGTCGCTTCGAAGGTGGGCGATCTGGACCGCCGACTTTCGTGAATCAGTAGCAGATCAAGCATAGGGAGGCAGTACTTACTGAGCAGGTCCATGTCAGCGGGTGTGACATACTGTGTTCCAGAGACCCATTGGAAGTTGGAAATTGTAGGCCGTGGCGGGATGATAGCTGCAGGGTTGAAAAGCTTGTCGTTGGACCGCGGCCTACCATAATTAGTTCTGTATTGTGCGAATACGGGTCAAACACTCACAGAGGCTCTCCAGTGCCAAATACTGTGGCCAACCCGATCTCAGATGGTCCTATCCAGCCAATGATATCACCTGAGGGTGTCACGCTTGCATCAGCAAAGCGTCGAACATCAAAGATGTGATTCAGCCGTGCAGTGCCGAGCTCCTTGAGTGCTGGGATCGAGAAGGCTCTGGCGCTCCCATCACCGAATAAACCGATGAGAGCATATCCCTGATCCTGAAATCTCGCGACTGCCGCAGCATCGCAGAAGACATTGTCGAACGACTTGTGAGCTCCCTTTTGTGTCGGCGGCCTGAAGATCCTGACCTCGGAAGGCGTGACAGCGATCAAAGCCCCTTCGACTTTGAAGCCGTTCCGAAGGTTTCCGACAGCGTGTTGAGAAGCGTGCGCTGCCTTGCCGGTATCAACCGCAATCGGTGCGAGGTGGATCACTCGACCTTCAAGTTGGTTGGAGCCGGCATACTGTACGCCATACCGACCACTTGGTTCGGGGATGATCTTGAACGTCAGGACTTGTCCCTGATGTGTGCCTGCATGCAACGCAATGCTAGAGTAGTTATCGCTCTCCAAAGTCATCACCGAAAATTCCAGTGAGGTCACGAAGTCTGGCCGCGCGCTACCTTGTGTACTGCGCCGTCGGAAAGCACCGCTCTTTTGAGCTGCACTCTGTGTGCTCGCGATACTCTCCTGGAAGATGATAGCTGGGCCTCTTAGATCTATGACAGCTAGGTCGCCCCCTTCTGTGGCAGCGGCAACAAAGCCTACGTCACTCATCTTCACTGCAGTGATGGGTCCGTTATCAGCATTCAGTAATGTGAACGGCATCAGTCCCTCACTCAATGACGGGTCACAGCGCTCCACTGGATTAACAAGAACCCCTGGACGGTCGGGATTGGTTATTGCTGGAGGTTCTTTGCCGTGGTTCCTGTTGTGACCCCATCGGAAGACAACCAATTCGCCTGTTCGTGTGCCAATCGCAAGCTCTCCGCTCGCACCAGAAAAAGATGTTTTCCAGACATCGACATTGTCGAAGCGGCCAAGAGCTCTGTTGACGTCCACCTGGATAACCTTGTCGTTTTCAATCTCGTCACCGTGTCCTGCGTCCCAGAGACGGACCGTTCCGTCAGCGTGTGCTGTCTGAATGATGTTGCGGTTCTCATAACGCTTGAGTGGATGATTCCCTTCTAGACCTCCTCGTAGAAATTGCGGCCCGTGGCTTCGACGCTCGGTCATCCCTAGCCACCTTGTCCTATCTCCGGGAGAGACGTTGATGTAGTTTACAAAAGGATGAACAAAGTGAAGGGATACTGGCAACTGGTTTGTCGGTGAGATGGGAATGCCAGACGGAAAGCTCAAAGAAAGCAATTCTCCAGACGTAGTGAGTGAGATGATGGCTATGGGATCTTGGCTGTTGGAGAAATGAGGAGAAGAGCGAGGAATAAGACAGTACTCCGTGACATGAGCGTTGGGCGGCGTTGGTAAGATGCGTTGTCGTTTCGGGTTTTCAAGATGACCAGACAGGACATCCCATCCAGATGTATTCCACACTGGTGTCCTACCGAGCTCGAAGAGGGTCAGTCCCTTAGTAGGCAGATCCATCTGCGACCCGCCGGCCACGAGAATCGCGGTGTCATCAGGATCCTGGTTGGCGCACCAGGACACCCTGGTAATAGGTTCTTTCAACCCTGGATCACTGACACCTCCACGTCCACTGCCCGGCCTGTTCACATTGGTATCTGTCAGAGTCCTTGCCTGGATGATCCTGGCATCTTTACCGACAGTGGGATCCCAGAATACTAGGCTACCATCCTCGTGCGCGGTCAAGACGAACGTTCCTGTCGGATGATATATAGCATGTGTCAGCCTTGGTCTTCGCAAGGTGTTCATCGTGGCCGGATTTGCATCTCCACCAGGTGCTCCTGGAGGTACTTCGTAACAGAAGTGCTTCACGGCTTTGTTCAATTTGAAGGAGTAAATCGCAGCGCCATGCGTATAGCCAATCAACAAGGTGCCAATATCTCGCGGATGGAATTGTATCGAAACGACAGGCGAGACTCGCGCCTTGGGCTGGTACTCAGCCCATAGATTGGGTATTCTTAAGGGAGCGACCCCTTCCCGATCCATATCATAGCATAGGATGTCCCCAGTCTGCATGCCAATCAAGGCATAATCCAGCGTCGGATCCGTCGCTAATGCCGAAGCATATCCAGGTGGAGAATGAGAGGCTATCATACGCTTCAAGTCCAGAGAGTACAGCGACAGCTCGTGCTTGGAATCCAGGCATACCAGCTTGTCCGCCACGAATTGAAGTGTCGATGCCGATGCCCGGCTGCGGAGCTGGAATGTGACATCAATCCTGTCGCCTCCCAGGACGTAAATCTGACCTGGCCCGAATTTCGAGTCCTTCGTGCCTACGGCAAGGAGCGACTGCACGGGATCGTAAGCCAGGGCGCATATTTGCGAGTTGACGCCGAAGCGGGCGAGATCGTCCACAGCGAAGATGTCCGCTGTCACACCGGCGGAGAGGTCATTCTGTATGCCAGCTTGCTTTCCTCGAAGCAGATGTGCCATGATTCCAAGATAGATCTACCAGTCCATCTCGATCTAGGCTTGGACTACTGTACAGCACCAAGACGCGCGGCTCCGACAGCACGTCGCAAGATCGTAGATCCGAGATATCTGAAATCTGTATTTGCCAAAAGCACAAAGCGCGTGTAGATGTGACAGAAGTCGATTAACGATTATGAAGTTGCTACGACTACTACGTAAGGTGACTAGGATGTTGGGTCCAGTTGATGCCGTCGCTTGGCAATGGAATCACAACTTCACAGCCAGATCATCGCATGGCACCGCTATTATTAGAAGCACACTGGTGGTAGTCTATGACAAAGTACACTACGTAATAGCAAAAATGCACGCTTCATGAATGCTGACTTGCGTCTGGCAAGAGGTATCGTCAAAAAGGCACTATGCGATTCCCGCCGCACTCCTCTCAATGGACCATGACATCTGTAGCCGCAGCGTGCTGTTGCCCGTCTGATTTCGAGTCGGCAGGCACATTAGAAGTCTCTTTTTCAGACGAGACCCCATCTGCCATTTCTTGATCTGCGGCTGGTACCTGTCCCTCATCACCCTCGCCCTCTTCTTCCTCTTCCTCTTCCTCCTCGCTTCCGCTGCTTTCGGCCTCGAGATCCTCACTGCCAGCGTCCGAGGCTTCATCCTCCTCCTTTGTAGCAATCTTCGTATCAGCCGCCTCGGTCATATCAGCGTCTTCGCCGTTCGCCTTGACTGTCTCCTCTTGGGCCACCTCCTCTTCGACCTCTTCTTCTTCTTCTTCCTCTTCCTCCACACCATATTGTTCTCCATCGTCTTCAACAACATCGGCTTCCGGCTGATCTGGAGGATACTCGGCGGGTGCGCTCTCCTCAGAGTCCCACTTGATGGCGAACCTGGTTACGCGAGGCTTTTCAGCAAGAATGTTACGCTGCACCTTGTCGATGACTGGCTTCTGAGGTGGTTCGAGAGCGAGAGCCTCGTCTGTGTATTCGTTGTTTACATAGTAGCCCACCCTTACGAATTCCCGACCATCGTAGCTGCAAGTGAGAAGGATGACGGTGACTCCCAGTATTTCTGTGTTCGGGATCCGCGAAAGGTCTGGAGGATCTGCCTCGAACACAAATTTGTTGACGCCTACAGGAACGGGCCCGACCAGCAGGGAGTCAAGTTCCTGGTCATGCTCTGATCTGTCAGGTAGTCAGTCATTGGTATGCAGTCGAGCGTCTTGGTTGCACGAACGAGGTTGCAGAACCGACATAAGTCAACTTCCACTCAAGATCCTTTGACAGGCTCTCGAGGCACTCGAATGTAATCTCAAACTCGTAGGGTGCGTTGAAGGGTGCTGGGTTGTTTCGAACAGTAACATTGAGGAGCGAGACTGCGGCCATATTGAGATTGTATAATGCTGAGGTTGGGAAGGATGCCGGAAATGTATTGTACCTGTGTCTGTGTGGGCGAAGGGAGTGGAGTGGGAGACGGGGCAGGACGAGTCGATGGGTAAATGTAGAGCAACGCGGTCATGGGAAGCCACGCGCCGCGCGCTAAATTGATGTCTTGGCGCATATTGCGGTTGTGGACGTATGGGTCACCGAAGTCCTCACATGTCCCCGACTTGCCCTCTGGAGATTTCGGTCTTCCATAGGTCAGGCATTGATCCTGTTTGTGTTCAAGTATGCCTCAGACAAGCGATGTGAGAGTTCAGGACTATCTGGATGACCGCATTCAAACTGCTGCCGATCTTGATTCCTTGGAATCCCTTTTGGAAAATGTTCGGAGACAGCAAGGTCTGCTGAGAGAGCAGGTGCGTGAACACTTGAAGCCAGTCAATTTGTGCTTATTCTGATGTCCCCAGCTCCTTGAAGCCCAGAAAGATCACAAGTATGCCTCCGTAGAGGCAGAGCACCATGCTCAGCAACTTCGGAAGAAGTCGACGGCCTTCAACAAGCAGCAGGGCGACATTGACCGTACACTGATGATTGTAACCCAATCGGACTCCACTGAGGAAGCTGTCGCTCGGTTCCAGCACGTGATGACGACTCTCCATCGCTTGGAGGTCGCTTCATCGTATGCTGATCTCCTCCAGCAGGTGCAACAACTAAGGTAGGGGATCCACTCGATTGACTGAACTTTGACTGATGCCGAAAGCCTTGACTGCTCTTCTCATCTGGACCGAGATATTGATGCCGCAATCACTTGTTACGAAAAGCTAGCTAAGCTTTCGGCATCCCTGGTCCCTCTGCAGGAGTTAGCAGAAGGTGCCTCACCTCATATGCTGGACTACATAGCCAATACGGCTGCGTCTGCTCGTGCTGGAATATTTGCGAATCTAGCAGTGAAGCTTGAGGTCATCTTGAAGAAGTCGCAATGGCCGAAGTCTACTGCTGCTATTCCCGCTGATTTGCAACGTGATTGGAACGAGGAAGTTGGCCGGCTACTGTCACTACAAAGTCCCGAGTTGTTTCAATCGACCAGTGACAACATCAACCGAGTGTCAAAGGACGAGCCGTACGTTCTTGCTCCGTATGAGGTCCTTGTACGCCCATTGAGTCTGCGGTTCCAGTATCATTTCTCCGGCGATCGTATGACCAATCGTCTCGACAAGCCCGAGTACTTCCTGAATCATGTCCTCGATCTGATTGACGAATACTCTGGTTTCGCACAGAAAAACCTCCAAGAGCTTCTATTGAAGCACATCGGCGGAAGCGACTTGGCCTTTACGCCTGCTTATGTTGATGCAACCTCGGCCTGGATTACTGCACTCATGCCGTTACTGCATAGGAAGCTTCAAAGCATTCTGCCGCAAGTTGTGAAGCAGTCAAGTCTGTTTAGCAATCTCATACATGAGCTCATGGCTTTCGACAGTAGGCTTCGGGATGAATGGAATTACGCCCCACTATCTACAGCTACACCATTCCGAGGACTGGCACATCACGTCCTGTCCAGTCTGGCTTATTTCCCGGCCTGGTTTGCCATTGAGCGAGACTTTGCTCTCTCCCGATATGAAGCCATCATTTCCGATCGATCGACAGGTTTTCTGGATTATGAGAGTTTGGAGTCATCAGCAACCAAACCTACAAAGGCGGCCATCCGCGTCAACGATCTACTTGAGACCATCACAGATCGCTATCGACCTTTGGCTTCGTTCCACCAGAAGATGAAATTCCTGATTGACATACAAATCGCCATCTTTGATCGATTCCACAGCCGACTTCATGAAGGGCTTGAGGCGTATCTGACGAGGACATCGACCGTGGGTCGCACCGTGCATGGTGTCGGGCAAGGAGAGGCGACCGATCTGTCTGGCACAAAGGGACTCGATCGCCTGTGCCGTGTCTATGGCTCGGCGGAATACCTTGAGAAGGCTATGCGGGACTGGAGTGAAGATGTCTTCTTCCTCGACCTCTGGCAGGAGCTACAATATCGCTCAAAGAACAAGGGCCAGATCAAGGGTGACCTGAGCGTGAGCGACATTGCGGCAAAGACGAGTGCAGTTGGCTTCCAAGATGGCACCGAAGATGAAGTTCAAGGCGCTTTGTTCGATGAGACGGCAGCATCATATCGAAGGCTACGAACAAGGAGTGAGCAAGTCATCATTGACACCGTCACCTACGACCTCCGCGGTGCCCTCCGACCATATTCAAAGGTCAATACCTGGGCATCAATGTCGAGTACCGTCAGTGGATCAAGTCAGACTGCTGAGCTGGACAGCTTCATCCGCATGCTCGACGAGTACATGGCATTCCTTTCGAAAGCTACTGGCAGAATACCGCTTCGTCGTATGGTGCGCCTGATCGGTCAGAACATCCAGGCTTATATGTGGGACTCTGTTTTAATCCGGCACAATTTTTCCACCGCCGGTGCTGCTCAACTCGCGGCCGATGTGAAAGGCATTTGGCAGGTGATTGACAGACATGTCGGTTCGAGACAAGGAGCCTCTAGTATGAGGAAGCTCGTCGACGGGCTCAAGCTCTTATCCTTGCCGGTCAAAGGGGAGATAGCCATTGAGGCGGACACGGGCGTGGAAAAGGTAACGACTCCTCAGCTGGGGTTGTGGGAGGTTGAGAGGAGACTGTTCGAGAGCAATGAGTCGGCGCGAGAGGCATTACAGGATGTCGGCATAGAGCTGCTGTCAGAGAGCGAGGCCAGGGAAGTGCTGAAGCGTCGTGTCGAGATTGGTAGTTGATAGATTCGGGCTGCACGCGTGCCTACAGTACGTCAACGCTTCGGAGAAATTTGGTCAAGAACAAAGCGTCACGGAAAGTGTGGATGAGAAATGGGAACTTGTGATTGGCCGTAAAATAGAAATTATGATCGACCCCCATACATGGAATCTGTACCTGAAGATCCCTGCACAGCTGGCTGGACAATGATCGGCTCTACGCTGTCCTGACGACACGACATGACATGACGGGCCATCACCACAAGCGCCCGCAACCCAAGGCCTCGGCGAGACAAGCTCGCACGTCTCTGTGACGGACAGATGGAATGAACTGAAAACACCCGCAGTATCACAATCATCACAAGTGGTACAGAAGGAATCTATCATGGCACCCAATCCCCCAACCATGCGATCCTGGCTCTACACGGCGCCCCACCCCACCCTCGCCACGTCTCTCCGCCTCGAGCCCTCCGTCCCCTTCCCGTTCCCCTCGCCGCCACCGCCAGGTCACCTGATCATACGAGTCCACGCCGCCTCGCTAAACCCCGCAGACTACAAGCTCGCCTCCCTGCCGCTGGTCTGGCGGGTGATGCCGCGCAAACCGGCCTCGCCCGGCATGGACTTTGCGGGGAGGGTATGGGCGGGGGGCGGCGCGGGCGGCGGTGTCTTCGCAGAGGGCAGCCGTGTGTTCGGGCGGTTGGCGTGGCCCGCGCAGCACGGTGCGCTAGGCGAGTTCATCCTGGTGCCGTCGTCGTGCGTGGCGGGACTCCCGGACGAGGTCGGGTATGAGCAAGGGGCGTGTCTGGGGACGGCGGGGATGACGGCGTTGCAGAGCCTGAGGGGCGTCCGGGAGGGGAGTAAGGTGTTGGTCAACGGGGCGAGTGGAGGGGTGGGGACGTTTGGGGTGCAGATTGCGAGGATCCTGGGGGCAGAGGTCACGGGGGTGTGTAGTGGGAGTAATGAGGGGATGGTGAGGGAGCTGGGGGCGGAGGTGGTGGACTATAAGAAGGTGGATGTGAGGCAGTTTGTGAGCGGGGGTCAGGGGAGGTGGGATCTGGTGGTGGATAATGTTGGGACTAAGGGCCTGCTGGGGGCTTGTGACGGGGGCGTGAGGGAGGGAGGCAAGATGGTGCAGGTCGGGGCGGGACTCGATGTAGGTGCGGCGGTGGAGATGGTGAGGAATGCATTGCTGCCGAGATGGGCGGGAGGGGCCAAGACGAGGTGGCAGTTTCTAATGGTGAAGAACGACAGCGAGGATCTAGCGAGGTTGGCGGAGTGGACGAGGCAGGGCAAGTTGAGGCCAGTGATTGATAGCGTGTTCGGCTACGAGGAGGCACCGAAGGCGTTTGAGAGGCTCATGACGGGCAGAGCCAAGGGAAACGTAGTTGTCAGCTCGTCTTGGTCATAGACTTACAAGTACAGTATCCGAGGGTTGGGGCAAGCATTGATCAAGGGTTGATACCAAATTCACCACTGTACGAGGCAGTCCTTGCTTGAGGGGTCACCAGTGACCAAGGCTGGCCCGGCCCTGCGCGGAAAAGTCCACCTGCATCCGCGTATACTACAACTAGCAGGCAAGTTACTGTGGGAGGATCCGACACACAGACGGAGCTTGTTTCATGCGGAAGTGGCGTACAAGCGGGCGTGTTGTCAAGGAGGAAGCAACATAACAAAGCCTTTGGACATGGATGCGGCTGGCAGCGGGAGGCAGTTTCAGGTGTGTGCCGGCGTGGAGAGACACTGAGACAGGCGGGCACGTGTGGCTGCAGCATTATTGTGCCTGCCAGCCAGTGCTACTGTACATACACATGGCCATGGCTGCCAGTGTACAGCATTGTGCTGGGTACTTGTAATACTGGAGCAGCGGCAGCAGCAGCAGTGGCAGCAGCAGCAGCAGCAGCAGCGCGTATCGTGTCGCGAGGGCCGACATCACCAAACTGGACAAGTTCAACGACACGGAACACGCAGGAACAGCGAGCGACCGACACACGGAGACGGCGCAGATCTGCGGTTGACCTTTGGGGGGGGGGAGCGAGGGCCCCACTCAGCGATTGCCCGTTCCTGTTTTGCATTTTGCATTTTTGCGTTTTCCCCAGAGGAGAAATGCGACCGTCGACGGGGATCGGTTCAGTCCGAGGTCAGTCGTGCTTCTGTGAAATTCTGTAAAGCTGCTGCAGACGGGCCTCGAGGTCGAGCGAGAGAGTGGTAATCTTTGGTTTTCTTTCAGCCAGCTACCGTCCTTATGTGCTGCAGTACATCAATCATCTCTTCATCACCAGCGGCCAGGCGAGTCGTGCGCATCCAACAGTTGCACAGTCCGCCGGGTCTAGTCCCGATTGTCGCTAGTGGAAATTTCGGGCTCCATCTTGGCGTTCGCACGCTGCCTTTGGCGTTTTCTCGGTCCAAGTTTCTAGCGCTTCTTTGGGCCTGTCAAGTCATTCTCACTGCCTCGCTCCTCCTCCCCAACTCTCCACCGCAGCCTCTTCGATCTTTTTGCCCACACCAGCACCACACCACACCACACCACACCACGTCGCCCTCCCATCGTTCTCGACACCTCGACTCTCATTTTGGATTCATCGTCCTCGACGTCCACGCCTTACTACGGTCTTGTCAACAGACCTCGACACTCGCTGCGCCTTCCATCGCGTCCTTTCAACGGCCGAAAACAACACCCTCCAGGTCTCACCCTCCAGGTCTCACCCTCCTGGGCCTCAGTGTTTCCCACCTACTAATCAGCTACGGCACCGCGTTCTTTGACTCTCTCTCGCCCCCTCCCCCCTCCCGAAAAGTCTGACACCTTCACGGTGAAACATTGTCTGGACTCGCTCGATAACACCTCATCAACTCGGTGCAAGCCGAATCGACCACCGTCTGAATTCGGTCGGATTTCATCTCCCAACACCGCGCACCCACCGGCCACCTGACGAGCTGGCTTAGCATCCCCCAGTCATTCGCTGCGAAATAGTTGGACACACACACACATACACACATACAAATCATCTCGACAATCTCCCCGTCGACATATTCCTGCGACTGCTGGTCAGTCCGCCGCATCACGTCCAACCATCCACTAATTACCGGCCCGGCAAATATCGTATTGGGTCCATCAACGGTCATACATTTTCACCACACACCTGAACCTTGCCATCATCCTTGCAGCCTCCATTGCACATCTTGGGTGTTACACATTCATCGCAGTCACTATGATCGCCTCGAAACCAAGCCTCATTCATGCCGCCGCCCTTTTGGCTCTCGTCACTCCTGCCCTTTCGCAGCTCAACGCACTGACCTATGTCGGCTGCTTTAAAAACAAGGGCAACCTCGGCGATGGCGACACCTACCAGTTCCAAAGTGACGGACACTGTCAAGGCGTCTGCGTACAGAACAACCGCCAAGCCGTCCTCGGTTTGACCACGGGAGACACTTGCTTGTGCGGCAGTCAGACTCCCAACAACAGCGACAAGGTGGATGACTCGAGCTGCAACACTCCTTGCCAGGGCTACGGCGAGCACATGTGTATGTTGACTCACGCTTTTTGATATCCCTCGTTCAGCTGACTGATCTCTTCCACAGGTGGCGGCTCTGGCTTCTACTCTGTCTATCTCACCGGAACCGAAGAGAATGTCCAAGCAGTCGGTGGCGGCTCGACATCATCGAGCGGCACCAAGGCACCAACCAGCAGCACCAACAGCGCTCCGTCGGTCATCACCAGTATTGCTCCCGGTCGAACCGTCGTCGTGACACAAAGCGCTACCGCCGATGCTGCTGCTGCTGCATCACAATCACCTGCTCCAGACAACAGCAAGCCCAACACCACCGCCATCGTTGCCGGCGTCGTCGTTGGTGGCGTTGTGGCTGCCGCTTTAGCGGGAGGTGCCTTTTTCTTCATCCGACATAGGCGACGAAGGCAAGAGGAGGAAGAATACAAGCAGCACCAAGTCTCAGACTTTATGGCAGGCAGCAAGGGTTCTATCCCGGCCAGAAAACCATCGGGTCCTGACTCAAGGTTCGACGCCGAGGCCATGGCCAATAGGCGATTAAGCGACGGAAGCATTGCAGACAACGAGGATTACTCGAGAAGGATACTGAAGGTTGGTCTTGTGGCTCGTGGTCGCCAGCCTCACGCTTACTCTGTACAGGTCGCCAACCCAGATGATCACTAGATTATCAACCAACATTCACGCAATAGCTATACGACCTTGACGACACCATCAGATGCCGCGCTGCTCTCTACGTCCTTTTCTTGTCCACCACTTTGATCGATATAACACACTCGCTGCTTGACTTTGACGCTCGACTAGAAGAGACTGAACGGAGATGAAGGATTGAAAGAGAAAAGAGAGAGAGAGAGAGAGAGAGAAAGGTTGGTGAGGAAGAGCAGTGAGAGGAGGCGATGCCACAATATGCCATCACAAGGCATGCATCAGGAGGACACGGTGAAGAAGAGAAGATAGTGTCATGCGGGGAGGAGAAACTTATACCCTGGGATCCAGACCATCGGTCCGTTTCCACTTTGCATTCACCGTCGGGAGGAATTTGTCACTGATCTTACGCCTACCTTCGACCGTCGGCCATCGGCCACGATTATACACAACACCATCACACGCCAAACCCCGAAGTGTTTTCGATTTTCAAGAGTGCATGTAGGACTAGACAGGATTGAAACCTTTTCATCATGGACAGAGATATCTTGCACTTGTTTTGTTTTCCTTGAGTTTTTTCAGCGCCTTGCCCTTGTCTCGTTCCCCTGCCCTCGTGTACCAGGCCATGTTCCTTATTCACGGACCCCGGTGTCCAGCTAGCCTCTCTTCCATCCAAGTCTCCAAGATCCTCTCCTTGCACCCCAGACCCCAACCCCCGGTCTCCCCACGGAACAGTTCCCACCTCATACACGCCACCACGGACTTGAATGTCCCCTCATGCACCGGGAACGCTACGGCCTCCAGGGGATCGTCCGGCCCTACCACCGCCCCGTTCCCCGTTTCTCGCTTCCCCATCCCCGTCCGCTCTCGTGCGCCGTCCTGCATCCTGTTTTTTAGATGTGAGGTCAGATGACGCAGGAATGTGGATCCGGACGTCCCTTTCCCGACGAGGGAGGGGAGGAAGAAGGTCAGGTCTGGAGAGAAAGTGGCCGGGCAGGATCCGGGGAGGAGAGAGATGGACGAGGAGATGGAGGAGGTGAAAGTCTTGAGGTGGGAGGTTAGGGGGACGGAGGGATCTGATGGCGGGGCGAGGACGATTAGGGACCAGGGGCTGAGAGGGGAGAGGGATGTAGGGAAGGAAAGGTTGGAGATGGAAGACCAGGTAGAACTGGAGGAGGAGGTCGAGGTCGAGGTCGAGGTCGAGGTCGAGGTCAAAGGGACCAGATGTCCCGAGTATGCGAGCCCGCCGAGGTAGGTGCCCAGATCTTCCTTTAGGGAGCGGACGATGGCGCTCTCGACGTCGGGGAGGCAGAAGCGCCAGGCGCTCCTTTCCATGTTGAAGCGGCGGTCGTGGTGGCCCGAGACGAGCATCTTGTAGCGCTTGCCGGCGTGCACTTGGCGGATGAGCGGGAGCGCGAGGTGGGTGTAGGTCCGCGGATTGGAGGAGACGATGGTGCAGTCTGGATGTGTCGACGGCATGAAGTGAGGGACCAGGCCGCGTTCTCTGTAGGATTCATGGTCGATGCTCCTGGCATCTACTGGTGAATGGGCATTCTTGCTGTTGGTGGTGCTGTCCAGGTCATCCATGGCCGAGTCTCCCTGGGTACCTCCCGGTAATGGAGCAGTTGTCGAGGAGCTCCCTGATGTTCCGTTCTTTAGTTTCCCCTTAGTCTTACCTGGCTCTGTGGACTTCGACGCTGGGGTCTGCTGAGGCTGGATATCGGGGTTTGGATCTGCATCATCTTGCTGAGCCCCTCCTACCACGGAACGGGCTTCGCGAGACCTCTGAAGGGGCTTCTCTTGTGGTCCATAGAAAGCAGTAGAGAACGACTGCAGAAAGAAGCTGGGCAGTACGAGGTCTGTACTAATGTCTCGCCGCAGTGGCGACATTAAGATCAGAGCTGTGGCACTATTCAGCGGGTGCCAGATGACTACAACCAGGAAGCTCACCATATGGGTTCCCACCAATCTCTTGCTGAAGAGGAGTCAAGCTGCCTTTTTCCTGCAACACTTTTGGTTGTTTGTGCTTTTGAGTTGCCTCCTGCACCTTGGGGTCCAGGAAGGGTGGTAGGGGCAGTGGCTTCTCGCCTGACAGACGCTCCCGAACTGTGCGTGAATACTCGCCTGGAAGGCTTTGCTGCAGAATCTGACGATCGATGCCATGATCTCCTTTGATGCGAGCATCAGTCAAGGAATCGAAGATGGCTTTGATCGCTGCGGCTCCCTTCTTCTGCTGCGGATGTCGCAATTTTCCCCCCTGTTCTGCCGCGACAGAGGTGCGCGACAAGGCACGGCCTGACGTTCGTTGTCTACGTAGTATGCATGGTCGACATGAGTTAATCCTCATCCCATGCATGAATGGATGATATTATACTACATTGACGTCGGTCTGCGATAGTGGCATTCGGGACAAAACGATGGGGACATATATCAAGACTTGGCACTCATATACAAGGGCATATGTTAGACTATCATCATACTGCGAGATATATACATTCTTGTGACTGACTACGCGAGTAGCTCTCGGGTAACGCTATTGATGAAAGCTATGCCTTCTTCTCTGAACGTATCTGCCTCGACAAAGCTCCCATTTGAATTCAATACAATGTTCGTTGGCATATCGATGCTGTATCTAGGCCATGCTGGCAGTCCCGTCGAATTCACAGATGACGATCCGTTGCCGTAATACCCGTCGCCATGCGTCAGTCCATTGGGATTGTGAGTACCAACAAAATTAGCGTATGCCTTTCCGATGCTAAGGCTTAGGTCCTTGTAGCTTTGATACTTGGGAAGCGGGCCCAGTGCACCTGAGATGTTCTGAAAGCTAAAGACAACGTTGTCAAAGTGCCTGGATCCGATGGGTGGTGTGGCATTCCATAAAGGAACGTCGAAGCGATAGCTGTATACGTCGCTGATCGAGTTGTTGACAAATTGTTGCGCCATCTTCCTTCTCTGAGCAATCATTACAAGGTCGCCACCAATTGATGCACTTCGTCGATATTGCAAGCCGAGATTCGGGTAGGTAGTATTCGAGTGGTCTGCGTACGGCACTCCAATCGATGGATTGTTGGGGTACAGCTCGAGAAGTCGCTTGGTGGTGGGCGGCGTCAGCGCATAATTCCGCCAGAAGGAAAGGTTGCCAGTAAGCTGTGCATCGGTGTTGATTGCTCGAAGATTGAAGCTGTTGCCTTCATCCGTGTTTGCGCCCGTTATAAGTGGCACTTTGACAAATTGACCTTGTCGACCTAGGTTGCTCGGATAGTCCGTCAAGAATGTACCATCTACGATCGGGTTCCACACCACCGTGTACCTGGAATTGAACAGCTGCTCGGATGAAAGACTTCGGAGACAGTCCAAAGACGCTTGCAAAGTCCATGTCGTGGGGCAGCCGACGGTCCTAGTCAAGTTCTCGTACGCCACATTGTAGAAGGGCAAAGGACTGAGGTTAGCTCCCACAGGACCTCCCGACTCGAGGATTGCTGCGCTGTACAGTTTATCATCCCTCCCTCCAAAGGAGTGCATATGCAGACCGATGCTCTGTGCACCAGCAGATTCGCCCCAGACCGTGACTCGAGACGGATCTCCTCCGAAAGCAGCTATGTTCTCTTGGACCCACTGCAGTGCCAGACGTTGATCCAGTAAGCCAGCATTGGACGAACCTTCGGCCAAGACGGTAGGCGCAGCTAGGAACCCCCATACTCCCAACCTGTAATTGACAGAGACACCGATGAAGGGAGTGTCCGTTGCTGTTGATGTGTTGACAATCCCAGAGATATTGTATTGCGGATCGGCGGTGCTGCCGACCGTAAGACCGCCGCCATAGATCCAGACAAGCACAGGTAACGATTGGTTCTCGTAGCCCGCAGGCCGGACAACGTTCAGTGTCAAACAGTCTTCACTCAGGTTGAAGCTGGAGCCATACTGATAACAGCTGTACCCATACTTTGATGCGTCCAAGACTCCATCGAAGGTGGTATTGACTGGCTGTGGCCACCGGAACCTGAGATTACCAACGGGAGGCTGAGCATAGGGAATGCCGAGAAAGAAATCTTGATTCCATGACTCTGAATAGACGCCTTGGACCGTCCCATTCTTCACCGAGGCTGTTGGCGCACCGAAAGCTCGCGTGATGAGCAGAGCTGCAGAGACAGCTTTTGCAGGAATCCACATGTTTGGCAACGGAATATTGAGAATCACAGCTTCGTGACTTACCGCGATCCTACCTTTGTAGCCGCATAGCGCGGAAGAATTCAATGAAATCGTGTTGCATTTCTCCGTACGCCACTGGCAATTTGTGGGAGGTGGAAGGGTCAGCGGAGCATGTCCGTATAGTGAATGAGGGGTCTGCCGATTCTTCCGGACGATCTTGCGTACAAGGTGACCGCCTCCGATGGGATAGCCATAGTGCTCGTGGCATGGATGTCGGATTTATGGCCACGACTTCATGAGGCAATAGGGCATGCATGAGGAGCGATGGCGATGTCGTGGAGATACCTGATACATGAAGATAGGGCGTAGAGGAGGGCGCGTTGGAGCACACAAAATGACTGGCCAATCACAGCTCAGCGTCGGCTCGCAGGCCCGGCGTTGTTTTGATACGAAAACAATACGCGACTTTCGCAGGTTGAACATCATCGACATATTGTTTCGCATGAGCAGCGATTGACCGCAGGCCTTGCTGGGCCACATACTCTACTTCAGATCGGGAGCTGACTCAATTCCGAACAACATGGCATACAACTATATCGACACTCCTCGCACCGATGCGGGCGACAGGACGCACCTCACCGCTGCCAACATCTCCTTCAGCGAAGTCCAGGGGTACCCATCGCCCTCGAAAGATCCGAACAACAACCTTGTAGGCCAGCTAAGATCACGCGGTGGAGGTCAAGCACTGAAGACACCTCGCGCTCGCAATGCGTTGGCTAGTCTCCGGGCAGGCGGGAAAAACGAGTTCACACCCTTACTCAAAAGCGCCGCAGCAAATCGCTTCCGCACCAATTCCCGTAGTCCGCGGAAAGGCAGCAACGGAAAGGAGAATGCCGCCGACGAGCTTGTCAACAGCATGCTCGCTCAGTCGATACAGCAAGCGCCACAGACACCGGCATATCTGAGGGCAGGGTACAAAGGCACGAGTCGAACGCCTGGACTGCCAGTCGATAGCAGTGTTCTCGATGGTGATGTCTCGAGAACTTCCCTCGCAGCAGGAACGACACCTGGTCCCCCACCGGCAATTTCGAGCAGCACCTTGATGAGCACGCCTATACCTGCCATGCCCTCGAGGACGAACGAGGGTCGCGCGGACCAGGGTAATGTTCTGACATTGCGCGAGCAGGAGGCCGTGAGCATTTCCCTGCCTTCGAGTCGTCCCTCAAAGCTAACAGACACAGAAACTTGCAAAGCTTGATAAAGAGAACTTCAATCTCAAGCTCAAGATTCACTTCCTCGACGAGGCGCTCAAGCGATCCGGAACCGAGTACCAGCAGGGCATGATCAAAGAAAACACGGAGCTCAAGATGGACAAGACGACCATGACATACGAGATTAAGCAACAGCAAAAGTCGATACTTCGAGCCGAGAAGGAGCTTGAGGAATACCGCATACAATTACGAGAGTATGCGGAGAAGGTCAAGCGACGGCACACGGATGAGATCATGAAGGAAGAGATGCAACGATTGCAGAAGCTTGCTGAAGACAATCAGGCAGTAGCAGAGGAGCGAGATCAGGAAATCGACGAATTGAATAAGCGTCTGGAATTGGCTGAACAAGGTGGAGGAGAGAAATTCCAGGAAATGAGAGACGATATCGCCGATCTCGAACAGGAGCTCAGGGCCAAGGAGCAGGAGCTTGACGCCAAAGACGACGAGATCGAGGGGCTGCACGACAAACTGAAGACTGCTAATGGTCAAGGTGAAGAGTTCGAAGGCATGAAGGAGGATATCGCGAGCCTCGAGGCCGAACTCGAGGAAAAGGACGCCGCGCTCGCAGGTCGTGACGAGGAGATTGCAGAGCTGCGATCTCAGGTCAGGAACACACAGGATCGCGAGAAGTCGACCAAGAAGCTCAGGGGTGACGTCGACATGCTCGAAGCCGAGATTCGGGAGAAGAATGAGGTGATCGACGAGAAGCACGAGGAGCTCCGAAGTCTGCAGAAGCGTCTCCAAGCCATCGAATCACAATCTGCCGCGGACTTGCAAACGAAGACTGCCGAGCTTCGCGACAAAGATCGAGTGCTTGAGGACAAGAACGGCGAGATCAAAGCGTTGGAAGACCGACTCAAGACTGCTCGTGGCAGCTGGGACGCCGAAGCACAGCAGACTGACGCTCGACTTCAGGAGAAGGACAACATCATTCAAGAGCGTGATTCCCAGCTTCGTGAAAAGGCACGCATCATCGACGAAAAGGAAGACGCACTCCGGGACCTCCGCCGACAAGTCGAATCCAAGGAGTCTGAAAACAAGGACGTCACCGCCCAGCAGGAGAAGCAGAGCGTGCAGAAGAATGTCCAGATCTACGAGCTGCAGGAGAAGCTTCGCACTGCCAACTCCGAACTTGATTTCCACATTGATAAGAAGAATGGCGAGATCCAGAAAATCCGCAAAGAGCTCGAGGCGGCTCAGCAGGAAGTTCAGAAGATGCAGGAGAGGATCGACTCACGCGGATCGCCGACCAAGAAGGACGGACTCATCAACGAGCAAGCGAGCCAGATCCGCGAACTGGAGACGAAACTGCAGACTGCCATGGAGGAGAAAGAAGCGGATCTAGAAGAGATGGACCGTCAACTCGTTGCCGCCGAGACGGAGATCGAGACGTACAAGACCCGCCTGTCCCAGCTATCAGCCAGCCCGACGCGCAACAATCGCATCACTCAGCTTCAGCAAGAGCTAGAGCAAGCACGCGCGGACAAGGAGGCTCTGGACGACGAGATCATCGTTCTGGAGACCAATCTGGAAGAGGCGCAGAACGAGAGACTCGCGCTGGAGAAGACGGTCGCTGCCCTCCGACAGGATCTCGAAGCCCGTCCGTCCGACTCGACTCCAGTCCGCGAGCGCAACGAGCTCCGCCTGCGTCTTCGAGTCGTGGAACAGCAAGCCGAAGACTACAAGCAGCAAGTCACTCTGCTCGAGGCGGAGCTCGACAAAGCGTGGAAGGCAAAGTCTTCGGCCGCCACGCCCGCTCGTGAGCGGACGGAGCTCCGATCCAAGCTTGCCGAGTCGGAAGCAAAAGCCGAGAGGCTGGAACAGCGGATCGTGGAGCTCGAGTCTGACACTCGGCGAGTGCGTGATGACACAATCTCCGGAGAGAGGCGCGATCTGCATAATATGCTCCGCGATGCACAGATTGAAATTGAGGAGCTGCAGGAGCAGGTCAAGGAGAAAGATGCGAGGGTGGCGGTTTTGGTGCGGAAAGAGGGAGAAAGCAGGGCGCTGCTTGGCCAATCGCGTGGAGAGAGGGACGATGCGGCTGCCGATATCGCGGAGAGGGATGCGAGGATCGCTGCGCTGATGACCAGGGAGAAAGAACTACGGAGCCAGGTGCAGGAGCTGCGAAGCGCGAGACGCGAGGTTGAGGACCTGGAGGAACGGCTTGGGGAGAAGAAGGGTAGCAGCTCGGGACATGCGAGGAGGGAGGCAGAGCTCAGAAGTGAGCTGAGGGATGTCAAGTTGGAGGTTGAGGATCTGAGGTCGCAAGTGCATCAGAGGGATGACAGGCTGCAGGCTGCCGTACGGAAGGAGCAGCAGCTGAGGGAGCGCATTAAGAAGACGCGTCAGGTGTCCGAGGAAACGGAGCTGTTTGGCCAGGATCTGAACGCTCAGCTGAACGAGGCTGAGATGGCAGTGCAGACGCTGCAAACACAGTTGAAGGACCGAGAGAGGAAGCTGGCTGCTTCGGCGAAGAGAGAGAGCGAGTTGAAGGGGAGGATGAAAGGTCTGAGAGCGGAGCTACGAGGGCTCGAAGAGGTCGGAGAAGCCAAGGCGACGAATGTGTCGGGTAAGACTCACGAGAAGGAGCTTAGGGGCTTGACGAAGCAAATCCAATACCTGAGGGCGAAGTGCGGCCGTGAAGAGTCGTTCCGACGCGATTTGGTGTTTGTCAAGAGGTGGTTCACACTGCAGGTGCAGATGTATGGTGCTTGGTGAGTAACTTCACGATCTCCTGGGTACTGCAAAGACTGACAAAGAAACAGTAACAAAGCCGATCTGAAGATGCTTGAGGAGATGGGTATAACTCCTGATCTCACCGTCCGTGAACGACGCCCCTCACTCAAGGCTGCTGGGCAGGCCATCATCGCCACGATTCGGATGAGGAAGATGCAGCAGGCTTGGGCAGGGAACAAGAAGCTGCACGAGAGCTTGCTGAAGAAGCTTGAGACGATGCAATCAAGGACCGCATGAGGGGCTCAATGAGGCGCCCTATGATACGATGCCATGGAACAGGTCCGTCTTTTATAGTTCGACGTAAGCGTGGCGTCTTGGACTTGATATACGACTATCATTCAATGAAAGCTTTCCCAGAATATCGAGTCGTTGTGCAGTAGTGCGTGTTCAGACATTCATGCATCGTTGACCTGGAGAGCCGCAACGTTTGCTGGACGGAGTACCTTGGTAGGAGAGACCACGGCCGGGGGCGCGTTTTGATTGGCCAGAATCTTTTCTACCGGAACCTCACACAGTATTTCCTCCCACGCAGCACGACCAAGTCTTCGTCTCCCATCCGCTACTACCATGGGGAACGCTTTCGACTACACGCCGGAGCGGCCAGAGCACATTGACGCGATTCTTAACGGACTAGACCGGTACAATCCTGAGACGACGACCGTCTTCCAAGACTACGTCCAACAACAGTGCGAAAACCAGACCTACGACTGCTACGCCAATCTAGCACTGCTCAAACTGTATGTCAGCTATTCACCGATCTGTCTACTTTGCGATGCAAGATGAACAAACTACCACAACGTTTCCTATTACCTGAGTGTGCCGAATGAACCCGGCGCGCACTGCAGCACGTTTATTAGCTCTATCTGATATCTCTCGCTCTCCCACATTTTCGATCATCATGCCAGTGATTCGCAGCAGCTGACAGGATTACTAGATATCAGTTCAACCCTCATCTCTCCCGCGACGAGACCGTGACCAACATTCTGGTCAAGTCCTTGACCGTCTTCCCGTCCCCAGACTTCACCCTCTGCCTTTCCCTCCTGCCGCCCCACACCCTCGTCAACCCCTCGCAAAATGGCACGAATGGCGCCTCGGGCCCACCAGAAGGCTCGATCCAGCAAGCCGTCCAGAAACTGAACCAGCTGCACTCGCAACTCAACAACGCCCAGTACGAGACGTTCTGGTCCTCGCTCGAGGGCGACGACCTTTTCCAAGATCTGATCGCAGATGTACAAGGGTTCGAAGAGCTGATGCGTGTGCGCATGGCAGTGGTCATCAGCCAGTGCATGCAGAGCGTCGAGAAGGTCGTCTTGGAGGGATGGCTGAATCTCAGTGGGGACAAGTTTGACAAGTTCGTCAAGGATGTGTGTGGATGGAAGATTGAGGGTGAGAAGGTTGAGATTCCGCTGAACAAGGAGAACGAGGCCAGGAGTACGGTGGTGAGGGAGAGCGTCAAGTTTGAGCAGTTTGGGCGAACGGTAAAGAGGGCCTTTGAGCAGCCTGCTTAGGACAAAGTCAAGACACGGGCAAAGGGAGCACATTGCAATACGGTGCGATTTGGTCCGAGCCAAGTCGTCGTCGGATGGGTACTGCGACGCAGGAATGCGTTTGTCGAGCAGCCAGGATTACCAAGGCCCGGCTGGTGATGTCGTATCCGACTTGTCGTCGGACGAGGAACGGGTCGCATGCACAAAGCTGGCCGAACTCATGGAAATGGTTTTGGAGGCGAGCGAGAAACTGCAAAAAGCACTGAAGATGGATGAGGAATTCAAGTCGAGCGAGGCAGGACATGTCCTAGAGCTATGGAGTAGATGACGTTTTTCACGAATGCGAATGTTCCTATCCTCATCTGCCGTAATCCACCTGTCACTTTCTCTTCATAAGCTCCTCCCATTGCACACCGACCCACTCCTCGGTGTACCCAACCTCCCCTTCCTTGACACCTCTCGGGACACAATCCTTCGAACATACCTCGAAGATGATTGTGCCCCAGTCCATCCCATCGACGCCCATCTCCTCGGTCTCCAGCTCCGTGATCGCGTTCGGCATGAGCTGCAACTCAAATACCCTCTCGGCCCCACAATTGGTGCATCGCGGCACTCTGCTGCTCCTCGCACTCCCGCCCGCCTTGGCCGTCACCTCCCCTATCTGCGGCGCCAGGATCTTGCCCACCGCGTCGTCTCGGGAGTAGAGCAAGGGCTGACCCCCGAATTCGTACCGAAGGATCTGCTCCGGGTTCTGCGCGACGCGGTCCGCGAACTTCTGGAACGTCTTGTCCATGGAGGACTCGAAGACTTCTTGGTTGGCGTCCTTGTCTTTGGACGAGGAGGAGGCGGAGGAGGCGGTGGGTTCGTCAATGTCCATGTCGATCTTCGTCTGTGATGGGACGGTTGTGGATGGGGCTTCGAGGGTCTCGTAGTCGGCGTCTAGGGAGTAGTACGGGAAGGGAGGCGGGAAGACGGAAAGATCTGGCCATGGCGGCGGAGGCCCGTGGGGTTGTGGCGGTGTAATCTCTGAGGAAGCAGAGATGCGTGCCTTCTCGGCAAAGGTCTGGGGGAGGGTGGCGGCAGGATCTGGTGTGGGATCAGGTCGTTGAGGCGGTTTGGCGGCAAGCGAAGAGGCGGAAGCGAATGGATTGCTGTTAGACGATGCTGTACTAGTGGTGGAAAAGGGGTTTGACGACGCAGATGATGGGCTCGGTCTCGCACCGAAGATGGATGAACCTAGATCTTGCTTGGGCTTGGTGGGCTCTTGTTGTGGTAGTGGTGATGCTTCCGGGAGAGGTGCTCGAGAAGGCAATCTGCTTGCACGAGTCGCTCGAAAGCCTCTCACACTCCCCTCTTTGCGCCGGCACGCCTTCTTGCGACATCCCAATAAGTACAGTCGTCTCTCATGGCCAGCGAAACGCTCCGGCAGATCGCCATTGAGTTCCAGCAGTAGGCTCAGGAGACTGTTGCAGACTTTACATTTTGCGTATTCCCCTGAAGGCAAGGTCTTCTCATCGAGCCACATCTATGCAAGGGTCAGTCCGGTCGTTTGTGAGTAAGCATGTTACCTCTACTCACAGGGTGGCCTCCGAGATGACTGATGGCATCGTCCGTGGCTTCTTGTGAGGCGTACCCTAGCAGGACGCCAGTCTCTGTGAAGTCATCCTCCCCATCTGACGAGTCGCTATCGTAAGGCGCCATGTCGCATGTGCACAATCATAATCTCATGCGCCTCGCCGCCGCCCGAACTTTTTCGCCGTCTTATCGATAAGACGACGGGCTGTCGGTCCTTCTCCCGCCGATCTTGCCGACACCATCTGTGATGAGTCAGCAAGTCGGGCGAGGATATGTGGCTTGCCCGCGAACCTCATCCCCCACCCCGCGGCGCGCGTCTGGCGCCGTTCAACCCAAAACGCCGCAGGATGAGGGAATCGGAACTTGATTGCATCCGTGGTCGGTCAATCTTCGTTGCTGACAAGTATAGATGTAGCTAGGTACCATTCTCTTTCTCTCTGTCATTTACAACATCAGCGTACATTACCAACACAGCATTCCATCAATTTCTCCTCACGCTCGAGCTCCCAGGCAGGCAGGTGCAGACAATCATGGCGGACACTACTACGACAACGTTACAGGCCCTCGGCCTTTCAGCAGCCTTCATCACATCCGGCTTCTCCTTTGGCGTCTCCTGGATGGTCTTGCCCTCGACTTATAACATCAATCCGAGCGTCGCGTTGCCCGTCTTCAAAAACGTCTTCTTCAAGGGCGGCGCCTTTGTCGTCCCCATGGGCTTCATGACAGCCCTCACCACTGGCACTGCCGCCTACCGCAATCCCGAGCATCGTGCTCTCCTCTCGCTCGCTACCGTCCTCTCGCTCGGTCCCTTGATCTTCACTCGCCTGGTCATGATGCCTGGTATCAACAGGCTGCTCGCCTTCGAACAAAGTGCCGCTCAGAACCAGGGAATTGATGCCCGACAGGTCACTCAGCTCTTGCAGGCTTGGAATGCCCAGAACTTGGTCAGGGCCGGCTTGTCCTTCACCGCAGGTGCACTGGGCGTATACTTGCTGCTCAGGAAGTTCAATGGGAAGCAGAAGCGCTTGTAGAATATCATGTAATGTCATGTAATGTAATATATCGCGCATGCGGGGTATCTTAAATCTGTAAACGCCCATCAGATCACTTTTGTGTCGATTTGCCTTTTCCCTTGCTGCCCACGTTCCCTTCATCACGTGGCATCTGTATGCCCATGGCTGCCATCATGCTGCTTGCTGGTCCGGACATGCCGGCTTGACCCTTGAAGCTCTCCAGGACATTCCTCAGAAGCTCCACGTCCACAGCATTCTCTTCCAGGTCATCATCACTGCTGAGCTCGTCGGTCTCGTTGTAGTCTGGGATCCTCTCCGGGCCCTTGCCCTTCATCAAAGTCCGCTGGTCGCCGCTCTCTGCTCTCTTTTTCAACTCCTTCAAGTCGAGAGCACCATGCGACTTCAGCTCCTTCTCCATCATCTCCATGATCTTCCTGGCCTCCTCGTCCTCATCCCTCTGCACTTCTTCCTCATCCTCCATCTCAAGCGCTAACTTCCTGGCCTCATCCATCAACCCATTCCTCTCCTTCTCCTCCGGTGGCATCCCCATCATCTCCCTCATCGCCTTCTCGAATTCCGCCTCGTCAAAGCTCCCCTCCTTGTCCTCCTCCTCGCTATCAACCTCACTACTGCCCGTGCTCTCCCCATCACTCAAATCGACGCCATCAACACCCGCCTTCTCATCCTTCATAAAGTCCTCGAACCTCTCCACCATCCTCCTCAAATTCTCCTGTGCCTCCTCATCCCCAAATTTACCCTTCTTCCCCTCTCCTTTCTCCCCAGCCAACTCTCTCTCCAGATCCCTAAAGTCAATGTCTAACCATCCCTCATCGTCCTGCTTCGCACCCCAACCCTGGATCTCCCGATCGTCAGGCAACGTCTCTTCCCCGCCCTCCACATCTTCCAGCAAGAGTTTCACCTCCCTCACTACTCTCCGATCCTGATTCGCCTTGTCCTGGCACAGCATTTCCATCCCACAAGCAAGCTTCATCCCCATCTTGGTCTTCTCGTCCCCGAGATGGGGCGTCACGGCCGTCCATGCGGGAGGGGGCTTGAACTCCTGGCTTTTCAACTGCGCGTAGCCGGTACGGTTGAAGCGGACGGAAACGGTGACAAAATCTTCGGGCGGGAAGAGGAGAGTGCCGGTGTCTTTGGTGGCGAGCGGTTTCAAGCCGATGGGGTCGCGGAGGTAGAAGGCTTCGATGGCCGGGGCGGTGGAGGAGGACAGTCGGTGGAGTATGTAGGCCAGACGGCGGGGAAGGCGGAGTAAGGCGTTATGAAGATTCGAAGCGATGGCGGAGGGATAGTTACGGAGGCGGAAGAAGGCTTCTTTTTGAACGGCCGTGTCGTGGAGGAGAGTGGAGGGTGAGATGAGGATTGTGGAGACGGCTTGGTTGAGAGTGAGGTTTGACGATTGGGTATTGCTTGAGGTAGAGGATACGGAGATCATCTTCAGATCACCGTTGTTCAGCCAGACTCGGTTCTCTGCTATCTCGGGGTTGACCCACTTGGGCAGGGCATTGGCGGCTTCGATGAGGAGGAACTCGCCATCGGTATCAAAGACGCGAATCCAAGCTGACGGGAATCGGTTACTGAGCTCACGTAGTAGGTAAACTATGAGCCACTCATCGGCTATAGAGTCGCCAAAGTTCGTCGTCCCTCTGAGTGTCCAGGAGAGTGGCGAGGGAGCCGTCGGGTCCGAGACGTCCTGGGATTCGACTTGTGACGGTGACCGCTCCAGAGACAGACCAAACTCCTCTCGCTGCCATATGTAGTCTTTGAGATGTGTCTTCCGCAGGTCCTTTGCAGCACTCTGGATCCGCTTCAAGTGTTCCCGTAGCTCAAACTCGGTCTTGATCTTCTGATCGATGACCAGAATGACATACTCGACACAATCATCCGGCAGTCTTTTCGCAAACACATCAGCATTCAGACCCGTACCACCAATACCCTCTCGATCACCATCTGTCGTCTCCATGCTGTCTTGTACCAGGAGCAGAAGGCCATCATCATGCGGCTGAAAAAGCCGACCAACATCAAGCTTTCCCAAAGCATGACTCGCGGCTCCATGAACATTCTCATCAAGCTCCATCATCCTCCTCTCCCTCTTTCCCACACCGCACCTCACCATGTCCCGAATAGCGCGCCGCATCGGCGCCTTACCCTCCACCACCCGCTCGACGCCCTCCCTCCTCCGCCCCCTCACAACCCTCACCACCCCACCATACCTCTCCCGCTCCCCCGCCGCGCAGCCACAGCCACAGCCCCAACCGCCCTCCTCCGCCCTGCCCATGCCCTTCGTGACCGAAACCGTCGGCGGCGGCTGGCACACCTACGACATCTTCTCCCGCCTGCTACGGGAGCGCATCATCTGCCTCAACGGCCCCGTAGACGACACGCTGTCCGCGTCCATCGTGGCCCAGCTCCTCTTCCTCGAAGCCGACGCCCCCCACAAGCCCATCAGCCTGTACATCAATTCGCCGGGCGGGTCCGTGACCGCTGGCCTCGCCATCTACGATACCATGACGTATATCCGCTCCCCCGTGACGACCATTTGTGTGGGCGAGGCGGCCAGTATGGGTAGTCTGCTGCTGTGCGGGGGCGCAAAGGGTCAGAGGTTCTGTCTGCCGCATAGCAGGATCATGGTGCACCAGGTCAGCGGAGGGTTCAGTGGACAGGCGAGCGATATCGCGATACATGCAAAGGAGATCTTGAGGATAAGGGCGCAGCTGAATGAGATTTATCGGAGGCATTTGACCAAGGAGCACAGTCTGGAAGAGATTGAAAAGTTAATGGAGAGGGACTACTTCATGGGCGCAAAGGAGGCCTTGGAGTTTGGCATCATCGATCGAGTGTTGGAGAGGAGGGAGGAGATTGCAGAGGGCAAGTGAAGGGCGCAGAGCTTGGATATTGGTGTAGTAGTATACATGACGCTGGGTCTCTTTATGGGTATCGTGGAAGGCTACTATGTACATAAGCATCGGAGGAGAAAACCAGCACTGGCGTGCCTGAAAGAGGAGTTCAGGAGTTGTACGGCAGCGCCGTCTGCCCGCGCTCGGGATCGCTCATCCTGCGAGAGAGTCAGTACAATGCTTGTAGAGTCGGAGATTGCGGATCGCACCTGTGGATCTTGACGTCTGCCTCGATGGGCACCTGGCCCATAGACTGGGGGGTGATCAAGATGTACTGCTTGCCAACGGCACGACGAGCAGCTTGAATCTGGACGAGGAGTAAGTACGAGAAGACGAGCGAACAAGATCAGATAGACCTACCATCATTCTCATGCTCGTATCACGATTCACGTTATCCATGAAGACATCGCTGAGCCAAATCAGTACCATGCCATGTACTTCGCTTCGAGAATACTCACAACTCGTCAAGACAGCGAATCGGCGAGCCCATGGCCTCCCAAATCGCCAGAAGCAAGCAGATGGTCGAGAAGGACTTTTCACCACCAGAGAGTGTCTTGGTCTTGCGTCCCTCATTGCTCCTTTGCGTAGCATCCGGCTCGACCTATCGCAACGTCAGCAGTGCGTCCTCTCACACCTCGCGGGATCACGTACGAAGATGTCCAGGGTCCGATCTTCGTGATGAGCTTCCAATCTGCCTTTAAAGTCACGCTCGTGCAACATGAAGACGAACATGATCCTTGCTCTTGCCGTGATCCATTTGCGGAAGGCCTTCCACGTCTCCTTGCGAGAAAAGTATGACTTCTTTAGACAGTCAATGAGGTTTCGGAGGCCCTTGACGGAGCCTTCGGCCTCATTGTAGTAACGCTTTGCTGCTTGCCACTGTACTGTAATCTCTTCTCGCGACCCGCCGACCCTGCAATCTGTTAGAGATGGTTCGAAAAGAAAGAGAGAATCGGACTGCTTGCCTTCTCTCAAGATCCCTCCGTTGGCTCTTCAGCTCGTGGATCCTATGCTCGATACGCTCGGTAGTCATGCCTTCGTCGACAGGAATACGTGGCGTGATTTCCGTAGCGAGTTTTACAAATTCCGTGACCTTCTCCTCCCATTCACGATGTTCCTGCTCGGCGGCTTCTTTTGCCTTTTCAGCTTCTTCGGCTTGAGCAATGGCCAAGTTCTTCTCCCTCAAGGCCAGAGTTCGGGCCGTCTCGCTCTTTGTAATACTTGCCTTTGTCTTTTCGATCTTCTTCTTCTTCTCCTCGACTTTGGCTCTGGCCTCATCCAACGAGGCCTTGACCTTCGCCTGCATCTCATCGATCCGTTTCTTCTCCGATTTGGCGTCATCATAAGAGTTCAAGTGCATCTCTGCAGCCCGCTGCGCCTCCTCGAGACTTCCTCGCAGTGCGTCTAGGGTACCAGCGTCGACCTTGGCGCTCTCGAGCTCATCCTTAAGAGTTTGGACCCGTTCATCAGCTTCTTGCATTGCTACACGCCGATCTCGCTGCTGGCTCTTGAAGCGTTGAAGCGCCTGATTAGCGCTCCGTACCCTTTCCTCAATGGTTCGTATTTCCTGCAGGTGTTCGTTCTCTCGTCGCTTTGCATCTGCTATGATCTCCCTCTGAGTGGCTATCTGAGCGTCGATGTTGGTCTGCATGCGAGCCGCTCTCGTCCACGGCTTGACGCGGTCAACACGAGGGCCGTTCGCCGTAAGAGCGAACCTGTGACCTTCATTGCGAATCGTATCATGCATGGTCAAGACAGCCTTCACCCTTGGGCGCCTGGCAGAGTTGAGCTCAGAGCCTTTCTGGCGGTCTCGCACTAGCACAGTCTGCTCGGCTGCCTGGTTGATGATGACCTGATTGCGTATAGCCTCATGGTCAATTTCGAGGATGTCAAGCAGCGTGTCGTATTCGGTCTGAGCCTTTTTCCCAGAGATGTCTAGATGCTCGGATCTACCGATATAGATATCTCCAGTACACTTGTGCCGTTCCTGTAGCCTTCGGAGTAGTACCTGATCACGGGTATTCGAAACGATAAAGGCTTCGAGGACCTGACCAAATGTAGACTCCACAACGGAGGACCATTCGGGCTTGAGTAATTTGACGTGTAGCCCGATCGGACCTATTGGTTTTTCGCTAAAGCCGCGCTCATTGTTGATTGCCTTGAGAAGGCTTTGCATGTTATTGTTGAAGCCCCTCATGCGATTACTTCCCTCGTTCCGCAAGTCCTGCAAGCGCGTCTCAGCATCCTTGACAGCTCTTGTCAAGGGCTGCACAGCCGCTTGCTTCACGCCCAGCTGACTCTGCGCCTCGTCTCGCTCACGTTCCAGAGGCCTTTTGTCGTTGCCGCTGTCGTACTCGTTCTTCCTCAGCTCAGATTCCCGCTCGGCATCTCGAAGTTCGGCAAGCTTCTCAGCCTGCGCAGGGCCACTAGATTCTTCAATCCGCTGCTCCTCGGTTTCTATCTTCTGCTGAGCCGATACGACACTTCTCTTTGCATGTTCCCAGTCCTGGTGAATGTGACGACGCTGAGCCTGGTTCTGAACAAGCAAATCTTTGTTCTTGTTGAACTCGGTGAGAATCTCATTGTGCTGGTCCTCGAGCGGACGTAGCTCTACTTCGAGATCAGTTTGGACACCTCGGGCAGCTTCAAGATGCTCGTTTTTGGCTGTGTAGACATCTGACTGCTCCTGGGCCTTTCGCTGGCGTTGAATAAGAGTCTGCTCCGCTCTTGCCGCATTATCTCCGGCCTGGTCGCGCTCGCGCTCTTGTTCCTCGACCTGCGCCCATGCGTGCATCCATTCCAGGTTCTTGATCCTCTCGTTGATCGTCGTTGCCAGTTCCATTTCCTTCATCTTGCGCTCAGCCTTGTCCAGTCTGCTCTTCAATATCTTCACATCTCCATCGCGAGCTTCAAGTTTCTCCTCAGACTGATCGATATACTCGTTCATTATTCTGTAGTCCCGATCCAGCTGCTCTAGTTGAGTACCTCGCAAAAAAAACTTGTACTTGTCGTGAGGGGTCGAATTGCTGAGGAATTGCCTCGCGAGATCTTGAGACAGCACATTCATGGGGTTATCGAGCTGCAAGCCGAGAAAGTCGAGCATGTCTTCGAGATCGCTACGTTTTGTGGTGATGATTCGCCCTTCGGCACTCTTGAGTTTAAAGCCACTGGTGCCGCCTCTAGCAAAATGACGCTCAACAATGATCGAGTCGCCGTAGAGGTCATTCTGATATCCCATCTCTCCCTGATTCTTGATCTTGACACTGACCATGGCATGGTCTTGACCTTCCTTGATGAAGTTCTTCAAGCTCGCTCCACGATTCGTGACGGTCGCTTTGGCGCCCAGACAGAGCGTCAGTGCCGTGAGTACTGCGCTCTTTCCGCTGCCGTTGTGTCCGATAATGAAGTTGATGAGAGGGCCAAGCTTAACCTTTAACCTTTCGTGACACATGAAGTTCTGGCAGAGGACTTCCTCGATGATGCCATACTCTGCGGGCTGGTTCTCTCTTTCTTCTCTTAGGCCTTTGACAAAGTCCTTGTCGTTCTGGAGCCGCTCTACAATGTTGTCTTCGGTCTCGCTCTCGCCGCCATCTGTTCCATTCGTCTCCTCCTCGTGCGAGTCCTCGTCCGAGACAGCGGAGCCTCCATTCTCGTGGGCGCGGGCAACTCGTGATTTTGTTCTCTATGCAACGTGAGCACTCGGACGTTCGGTGGTGACCAGCTGCCTACCTTTACCGGACGCTGCTGCAGCTGCCTGGTTGGTGGGTCCTGGGTAAGATCGTCTTCTTCGTCGTCATCCTCGATTGTGCGCCGGCGCTTGTTGGGCGCCATAGCGAGGATTGTGTACGTGTACTCGAGCTTCAAAGCAGTAGTAACGGCATGATAATGACCAAATGACAGCCAAAGATGTGATTGGTGGTGAAGGTGGTGTAAACGCGATGGGGAGACGCGTGGGAACGCGTAAGTGCGGAACAATCCCGCATGTGAACGACGAGGGGGTGATCACGCTGGTCTATGAACAATCAAGGCAATGGCTTTTGCTTGTTACAGTACATTAAATTGATATCGCAAGACATATTGCTGCTACAAAATATTCCTCCAACGCCAATCGCTCCCAAAATCCTTTCATAATACACCAAAGCCTCTCTTGATATTCATACGGCCCCCAAATGATAGTTCAGTAACGAACTCCCAAGCTGTGTATGGCGCGACTGTGATGGCTGCAGAATTTGTGGTACATGCTGAAGTTGTGGTACTTGCTGAGGTTGTTGTACTGGTTGACCATCAACCCGATCATCTTGGCCATCGTGCAAGCTTCCCTCTCTCGTCGAAGAAGAGCTGCTTCCGTTTGCATCAGAGCCGTCATGGCTCCCACCGTAATTCTGCGGGACTGGTGAGTGGAACAGGTCATATCCAGCGAGACTGGCCAACAGCCTGACGGTCGTAGTAGCCGAGGGTCTCTTCTCATCATCCATGAGGACATGCTCCCCTTCCGCTTTGTCAAAGACCATCTCAGCCCCCTTCATCCATAAGCAATCCATGTGAATGTCCATCTTGATCGCCTTCCGGGCTTGCACTTCGATAGGTACGGGGTCGAGACCGACGTCGAGCTCCTGCCACCGTTTGGACCATTTGACCGACTCGTCCGGGTTGAGACATTTGAGGAAGCCCTCTGCCCACTTCCGGCGCTCCTTGTAATCGCGAAGCTTGACCAGCTTCTTCACGGCTGGTAGATTGCCTAACACCAGAAGCCGTGCGAGTGAGCACTTGTCTAGTGGATCTGCGGTCCAGCCGCGTACTGTCCTCTCAAGGGTGCCTGCGTACGTCGGTATTGAGGTGATGGAGTTGAGCAACCACAAGAGGAAGAGCCACATGTAATGCAGCTCCTTGAGGTCGGGCAAGTCCATGCCACTGAGCATCGCAAAGGTTTGAGCGTCCATAGATGCCTGGCACTCGCCTGAGATACCATCTGCATCCGCGAGATTCATGACGAGCGCTTTGGATTGACTGAGATATGTTGAGATGGTGAAAAGCAAGGGTATCATTCGTTCTCGAATTTGCTTCGCGACTGGCGCAAAGCGAAGATTTCGTTGCGCATTCGAATGCAAGAAGGTCTTATACTGAATGTAGTCTCTAATTATGTCGGCAAGATCAGACGCCATCTCCCACCGTCGATTCTGCGCAAGCACAAATTGCCAGTGTCGGCCAGCTTCTGACTTCTGATCAAGCAGCTTCGGAATGTGCTCGAGGTGGTAGCGAGCCCAATACCTAGCGATATCCGAGTCATTGTCCGTGACAAGGGAATTAAATGCTCGGTTTAACGATCGAATGGTCAGGAGATCGCGGAAGTCGAGGTTTGAGAGGATGGTATTGAGGAGCTCGTTAGGAAGCTCGAGGAGCGGGGTCTGGGTGGCGGCCAGCGGTGCAGGATCGCTTTGCTTCCTTTTCGCACCACGCAAGGCAAGACGAGGGACCTTGATCCAGGGCAGACTCGAGCTTCGACGCTCCTTCACCATGGTCATGGTCGTAGTCGTCGCCATGGTGGAGCACTGGAGTAGGCGCAGGTCTCAAGCTTTGTGGCAAAGCTTCGAAGGAGGGGGAGGGGGGATCTAGACCCTGGACTTTCGGCGGCAGTCGTGACGAACTCTCTGGGGATGCGGAGATGCGAGTAGGATTTGTTTGCAGTTCGGATCTCACGGATATGTCTTTGATGCTGGCGTTTGAGGAGAGGTAGAATGTCGACAAGATCAACCGCATCACTCGGCAGCGGATTGCAGGCACTTATCGATATCTAGGAATGTACGATCGTTGACGTCTGAGGAGGAGGGCGTCGACGTGACGGTACAGGAATCGGTCGGCTGCGACCCAATCAGGAAATTTCCGTCCCCAGCGGCAATGAGCGTTTTGGTGTCGGAATGGTTGAACGACGGGTCGGGGAACGTCTTTTCGTACTTGAGGTTGTCAGCACTTTCCTCACAACATCTCGGAAGACATTGAGCTCACTGATGCAGTGTCGCTTTCAGCTGTCGGTCCGATCTACTAAAGTCAGCGAGCCTATCACGTCTGTAAGGCGATGTGCACATGTGACACAAGAGGACCGGGATAAGACAGTATTGGGTGTTGGCGAAGGAGTGAATTCACCAAAGACTATCTACTATATCACATCTGGACCTCGTAACGATGGCCTTGCAGATGTACTTTGATCCCGCCAACTCTCACGCCTGAGCCCATGGCATCACCCCATCGCATTCCAGTATTCATGCCTCGATGTCCAGTCTCCAGTATCCAGGACAGCACTACCACGGCACCACTCGCTACCAGATTCCAGATCCAGCAGCCCATACTGATTTTCGAATATGCCCATAAGCGCCAAGGTCTTCAGTGATTCAAGGAATCGAACAGTTGTTTTTGTGTGTGTGTGTGTGTGCCAGCATCCGAGACTGATCTCATTGACCATTCGATCGAGTCTCATGTAGATATCCCTCTCACGGTGTCATGTAAGTGACTGGGTCGGGAGAAAGTCCACCCTGCCGTACAGACTTCATCGTTGTGAGCTGTCGGCAAAGGGAGGCGCGGGACACCTTGTTGCTTCCTTGATCAAGGACGTGAGGCAGCGAGCTCCGAGTGGTAGATACCAGACTACCGGAAGCTCAAGCTGAGCAACGTGGGTGGGTTGGGATGTGGCGTTGTGTGAATTGGCAGGGTTGAAGACCATGGCTGCGGTGGTTGGTGGAATATTGTGTGTACCCACTGGACGGGGTGGTCGATTGCCAAGCGACCGGCCGAGGAGATCAGGTGGTGGTGAGTATCTCAACTCGGGTCTGTATAGTATGATGATGGGTGTCCAGTGGTAAGGCTCGCGTGCGTACGGTGACGCTGAATTGACATCCTAGCAGTTGTGGGAATGGTTGGAGGGCGGTGGAGAGGATCGTGATAGACAGAACGTTCCCTCCGATGCGAGGTCGGGCCATGCGACCTATGCCAGGTGTCGGTTGATGTTCGGGCCAGGGGTTTTGCCTCGAGAAATCGAAAGCAGGGTCAGCGGAGTCTGTGATACGTTGCTCACGCTGCCAGATCTGGCTTGTTGTGCGTTGTCGACGAGAAGTGTCAGACTGGCGACAGTTGCGGTGATACGTTGCGACTGTGCCACGCGGGTGGTGGTTGGTATCTCGATTGTCGGCAGCAGCGACTTGAGTGGGTTGTTCGGTGGCTCAGGCTGGGGGATCTCGGAGGGTGATTGTTGGTGATCTGTCTCGTGTCGGCTGGTGGACCCTTCGCATACGCGCCCTGTGCATGAATCGCACCGGCATCTCGTATCTTCCAGGTCGGGTGGGTTGGTTGACGTCGGTTATGCGCGCCTTGTGCATGAGTCGCACCGGCATCTCGCATTGTCCGGGTCGGGTTGATTGTTTGACGTTGTTTTTGCGCACCTTGTGCATGAATCGCACCGGTATCTCGCATCGTCGAAGCCGGTTGAGATGTGGAAGACCCCGATCGTTGGTTTGTTGTTTACGCCGATGATCGCCATGCCATTTTTGCCACGAGTGTTGTCGCGCCGCCGAAGTGGTTTTGGGTCCTCGGCCAGAAGAGAACGTTTGGTTGAGCAGAGTAAAACGGAAGTGATGTAGAGCCGCGCCCGGGGTCTGCTACCCATGTCGCCGGGGGCTGATGGTCGAGCATAGTCAATGAGTGCGAGGGCGCTCCCGTAACTCTCAGCACTGTTTTGTGTGGTATCGTTGAGCATTGCTTAAACGAATGTGATACGAGCTGTGTACTGGTGCAAGACGGTAACGATGGCGTCTGCCCCCAGGTATCCTTTATGTGAGTCCGGTGCGCCGGTATGGGCTGGGTGTCGCATGGGTCGTGATGAAGTCCAGGCTGTCGCCAAAGCGAATGTGGTGCTGTCTCTGTTGGTGGTAGCGAGCGTGGTGCTGTCTCTGTTGTTGGTGGTAGTGAGTGTGGTGCTGTCTCTGTTGTTGGTGGTAGTGAGTGTGGTGCTGTCGTTGTGATCGGTAGCGAGTGTGGTACTTGTCGTTATTCAAAAATCAAAAAGCCAGAAACTCCAGAACTCCAGAACGCCAAAACACCCAAAACTAGGAGCAAGTCAGCACAGGCAAGCCAATGGATGAGATACTGCCAAGTCCGGTCAGGATACCAACAGCATCGAGGTCGATCATACTCAAAAACCAACGCTCTGGAGGCCAGGTCAGCTTGCTCGACTACCAGATTGGAGACCACGAGCAACTTACCTTCGCCTGGGCTCTTGGCCCCACCTCTACCTCTCGGCAGATGCCGAAGGTCTCGTTCCCTGGAGAGTGTGTCAGCTGCCATGCAGAGACGCTGGAGTTGAGGTTGGACTCACTGCCGTCAAAGCACGGCATCATCTCCCCCTCCTCCTCCAGACACCCACACAACAACCACCTCTTCACCCTCGCCTTCAGGAGGCACTACCTCCCGTGGTGCTTCTTCCACCTTGGCACCTCGGCCACCAAGGTGACCCGGCCTTGACGGCGCGGGGTTTTTGCTGATGATTGCTACACAATGTCAGCCGGATATCCCAAGGACTTGCTGGCCCGACCGGCGAGCAAGGTCTTGTGGTGAGTGCACGGTGCGTGGCTAGCAGTGATTGCAAGCATCTTTCAGTGGAGATGTGGGAGCGGCGAGGCCATGAAGTAGCCGAGCGACTGGGGGTTGACTCGGCAGGGCAGTGGGAAGGCAGAAAGCAGGAAGAAGAGGGGGGCACTTACGTTCATGATTCTTTAAAAGAATCTTTGAAAAAATCGTTTGAATAATTGTTTGAAAAAAGTTTATAGTGCTTGCTGTCGTTAGAGCATGTCAGCATGGTGTGCGAGTGTGGTGGGGAGGGACTGACAAACTGGGCTGCGAAGTTGTTGGGAGAAAAGGAAGGGAAGAAGCGAAGGGGAGAGGAAGGCCTTTTTATCTACGGGTTGGTGGAATCACGGCGAAGCTCATAGTAAGAGAATGCGCCAATCTGCTGGTTGACCCACTCGGTGCAAGTTGAAAACGCGACAACGCTGTCGCGATGCGCGGCAGGACCGCGAGGAGTCATGCATCACCCTGCAGCTAGCAGAGAGGAGACACCCAAGTCTTGTCCAAACACGGTAAAGGCGTGCGGAACAATGTACTCAACGACGAGAGCTCGATGATCGGAGGACGTCAGGCAGTCTGTGATAGTCCGATGTGCAAACCAAGGATCGGTCCATCGCGCGCAATCGGCTCGCCGATGACCAGGTCACCTCGTCGAGAGGATGACCTGACCCGACCCTTGAGGCGATTTGGACCGATGCAGGTTGCCTTGTATGCATCCACTGCATGTGTACAGCTCGTTTCAATCATGTGGCGCGGCGAAGCCGACGAAGACTGGGTCCTCCTCCTAGCTTTGCGCGCGCGCCCGAGCCGCAGGTATTGCAGCTCAGAGAGGGCTTTTGCGAAGCTTTGTACCGGCACTTAGTACCGTGAGGGGTATGGTAGTGCACATGAGTCTGATGGACGAACCCTCCATCTCTTTCCGGACATGTGCAGTGGTGGCCGCTGTACCGCGTGGGGCTGGCCGTTTGCTGGCAGCCAGCGAGTGTCCGACTTTCGGTCGAGGTTGTCTTGATGGTTCGAGATCCCCACCTGTTCTTTCGATCCTCCATGAAACCCGAACACATGAGGTCTGATGCGTGAAATGACGTATCGAAATATACAGAAACGTTCTCCTGTAATGGCATGCTGGAGTATTCGTGCATTGCGCATTGCGACGAACCCACCTCGATGCATCGTGAGAATCCACAATGGAGGGCCCTTGCGACCAACGGAAGACTTTGCACAGAACGCAGGGCGGGAAAGACTGGCCAACCTCGGCTGTTGCGGTGGACGAAGGCGCTTTGACCTTACCGGATGGATGGTTGATGTCACTCAGAGACGAACAACAGGACATGAACCAGCATGCGAGATATAGACAACGAGGTGGACAAGCCGAAATACAGGGTGGGTAACTGAATTCCAAAAAGTTGAAGCTGAAGTCAAGAAGGACAGGATAGCAGACAGCTGGGATGTCGTTAGTTAGCGTCAAAGGCTATGCAGACCTGCGACCAATCATTGTCGTCCGTCAGATCTCCACACCTGTATACCTGCCGTGCATCTCTCGTCTTCAGCTTCGTGACATTGCAGCATCATTCAATTGTGGATCTATCATCCCAGACCAGCTTGACAGTTGGAACTCGGCGGTAACACTTCTAGCTCAACAGGTTGTAAAATATGCGGGTCCAGCATTATATGGCAGTGCTATCGAATAATTGTATTGTGAATCGGATGCGCAGTTTGTGTGATCATGGTGTGCGAATACCCACATTTCGTCATCCACACTCTATACTGTTATATCTTTGCCAATGTCCTCGATCGCTCTGAGGATGCCATCCACGGTACCCTTCATGGTCTGACCGTTGACGACCACCCGGAAGAATTTGCCCTCCTCGCCAGGAGCATAATCAATCATGAAGCCTCTAGGCACCAGCTTCTTCGCTATTGCGGCTGTGATCTTGCTGTTCTGCTCTTTCGCGCCTTCACCCGTCTGCTTGTTGTAATAGAAGCAGACCTGGAGGCACGGCGGCGGGTTCTCCGAGACGAGCGTGAGCGCCTTGTTCTTCTGCACCTCTGTCGCCATGTACGTCGCCGTCTCGAACGCAGCGTCGACCAGTCTCTCGTATCCTTCACTCCCGTAGTAGATCCAGCCCAGCGCCATCTTCAGTGCATCTCCCTTCCTCCCACACTGTGGTGTTAGGTCCGCAAGATCCCAGAACTCCTGACTTTCCTTCTCCTCGTGTCCCCCGGCCTCGCTTTCGACCGGCGTGTCGTCCGCTTCCAGGTCATGGAAAAGATACCCGGCCGGCAGCGTCATCGCCTTCTGCAGCACCCTCACATCCTTGACGATCAGGAAACTACACGTCAACGGCACACCCAGCATCTTATGCGGCGTGAATGCCACCGAGTCCACCTTCTCGATCCCCTTCACCTTCTCCCTCTGCTTCTTACTGAACACCACCGGTCCGCCCCAACTCCCATCAACGTGCAGCCACAGGCCCTCCTTCTTACAGACCTCTGCCATCTCCTCAATCGGATCAAAGCTCCCCAACACCGTCGTGCCCGCAGTAGCATTGACATAGAACGGCGTCTCCCCCTTCTCCCTCGCCTCCGTGATCATCCGCCCCAGCTCCTCAACCCTCATCCGCCCCTTCGCATCGACCGGCACCCCTCTCACCGCCCCACTCCCAAACCCATACATCTGCGCCGCCTTCTCCAGACTGTAATGCCCATGGGCACTAGTGAACAGCACAAACTTCCTCCCCGCCAACCCCTCCGTCTTGGTCTCCGGGAACAGCGCATTCCTCGCCACCACAATACTGCTGCCATTCCCCGCCGACCCACCAGGCTGGCTCACGCCGCCGACATGCCCGCCCTGAAACCCAAAGAGACGCGCGATGGCCCGACACGTCTCCTTCTCCACGACCGTCAGCGCGGGCGAAGTCGTGTACACGTGCACGTTCGTGTTCAGCACCGCGAGGACCAGTTCCGACACCACCCCGACCGGATTCGTCGAGGCGTACAGCTTGTCCAGGAACCCTTGGTCCCACGTGTTGACGCTGTACTGCAGGAGACGGGTTACGGTGGAGACGAGCGCGGGTTTGCCGCCTGGGGAGGAGGGGAGGTCGAGGGCGAAGAGGGAGGCGAGTTTCTGTGGCGGGTGGTGCTCGACGAGGGCGGTGCGGGGCCCGGAACCGGGGGTCTGCAGACCGTGGCCGGTGGACTTTGCTGAGGCCGAGGTGTCGGCGGACGAGATGTAGGTGTGTAGGAGGGGTTGGACGGCGGCGAGGAGCTGAGGGCTGTTAGTGGGGATACGGCGAAGGGCAGAGAGGAACGCGTACGTCGTCAAGCTCGTCGGCTCGATTGGGGACGGCAGGGTTTGTTGCTGCTGGCCTTGAGGGCAGAGACGTGCCGTTGGGTGCCATGTTGTGGTGTGAAGCGTGCCAATTCAATGATGCGGGCACGAAGATGGTGTACTGGGTGTAGTGACTTTCACTGGAGGTCTATATAGCGTTTGTGGCTCACTTTATCATCTATGCGATTTTGTAGAAATGAAGAGATTTGCAGACTATGGCAAGAAAACTGCTTGAATACCTACAGAATTTCTCGACGACAATGTCCATTATCCAATCAAATGACGACATGTTGATGGTGTAGATCTCCCGACGATCTGAGATGCGATCTGGGGTCTTCCGCTCTCGAAAGACGATCCATCCCATGTCGGCAACGAATGTCACTGACGAATCGGATGAAACACGAGGGTGCGCGCGCATGGAACCAGAGCGTAAAAGATTGCTATTCTAATTGCTTTGCCCCCGATTTGATATCCCACCCGTATGCACAAAGACGACCTATGAAACATGGTCGTCCCTAATTACCTGTATAAGAGAGAGAGTACCATGCGATGTGAGTCCAGCCTTTTCACCACATAACCATCGTATCAGTATGCCCCTCTTTCCCGGCTTAGCCTCAATGATTACGACAAGCCAACATGGCCGCGGACGCCTAGTCACTACGACGCCGTACTCGGTCCCGCGACTCCACTGCTGCTCCTCGCCTCCCTCCTCTCCTTGCTCATCTGCTTCTTCTTGAAATGTCTTTCCCTGGCCTTCTCAAGCGGTGTCTTCTCCTTCTCCGTCTTTTGACCCTCGGCTGCGGCACCGATCAATTCCCCAAGGACTCTCTTTCTCCTTCCCTTCCCTTGGACATCTCCATTCGTCTTTGCCGACTCCCCTTCCATTTTCCGTTTGTTGAGGTCCAATTCCTCGAAGCTCTGGAAGCCGTCGTTACTGGCCTTGTTGCGACTCTGCGTCACCCACTCCGCCCGTCGACGTTTGTAGAGATCCATCTTCCAGTTCTTCCACACGGCGCGTCCGCACGGGCTTTCTCGGAGGCTGGCCTCGTTTTCGGCCAGTTCTTCGGCGATGCGTTCACGGATGAACGCAAGGCCATGCGTGCCTTCCCAGATAGCATCGACAACATGGGATGCCGACGTGTCTAGGGCCATCTCCCCTATGTGACCGTAAAATTGTTGGACGAGTTTGCGACGAGGGATGATGGAAGCATTGGTGCTGGTCATGGTCGCCTGCAGCGTGCGTGAAGCGACGGGATCGGTGGCCATGGCAATGAGGATGTTCGGTGGTAGTCGGGCCATGCAATCGAAGACTAGTCCTGAAAGCGGGCCTGGGACAAGGATCATGGCTTGCGCGAGAACAGAACCCTGTACTTTCACCGGGTCAGCCGTCGAAGGAACCCGTCTGGTAGGTATGGTAGTCGGTGGCCCAGAAGGCTCTACCGAGACTGTATTTCGAGCCGTCAATGTGGCTTCTGGAGGAGGTCGTATGCGCGGGCGAGTGCGGTAGACCTCTTCCAAATCCGACTTTTTAAGTCGTAGAAGCTTAAGCAAATCGAATTCGCCGTCCTCGGCATCGCTGTAATACGCGTTGAGCGCGACTGCGATGGCTTGCGTATCGACACTGCGAACAGCGCATCTCTGTATGAGCGTCTTGATAACCGATATGCGATTTCGATCGAGCAAGTCGGGCATGACATTGACGATTGCTTCGTGGGCATCTATCAAGTCGTCGCGGCCAAGTCGTTCTAGGATTTTGCACACAATATAGGCAGCCACCTCGTTGCGTGATAGTGAGGCCATGCGACTTTTCCAAAACTCCTTGTACAAGTGCTTGAACATTTTGCCGGGCGCATTCTCGATGATGGCTTCGAGCAAATGAGACCCGACCGCGTCGTAATTCAGCCCGTTGATGAAGCCTGCGCTTTCCGTCTCTTGTGTGACTTGCTCTTCTGGTAGCAGGGTACGTAAAATGGATTTTTCTTCCCGTCCTCTTTGCTTGCCAAAGTGAACAAGTTCTAAGCGCACGAGTACCTGTAAGATTGGACTTCCGAGCTGATGAGTGGCGAGTGTGCGGAGCCCGGCAGTGTGCAGTCCTGTCGCACAGTCATTCAGGATCTTCTCGAGGGCTTGGTGGAAGGACTTTGGCACTGTCCTACGCTTATCCAAACGCGTTTCTCCCTCTTCTGCAGGTCTGACGGCGGCCACATTCTCCTTCTTTTTGCTTTGGAGAATTGACTTTTGCGACGGGCTTGTAAGTGGCTCCCCTGCCAGGACCAACAAAAGGACGCGCAGGACGTGCGATCCGAACCGATCTGTGATGAGGAAGCCAACGTGACTCTCGAGTTCCGCGACGGTATGCAGGAACAAGTCTTCCATGGAGACATACACATCGTCTCCACCGAGCTTTTGCATCTTGTCAGCGTCTTTGCGGAGTAACTCTTCCGTGACTACCGGAGCTGCTTTGATGAACAGCTTCTCGCAGCAATGCGAGGCGAAACGATGCTGCACCAGGTGGAGGAATCTAAGTCTTGTCAGCCACGAACTCGTCCGTCATGCTCAATCTACTCACTGTCCATTGAACTTCTGGAACAGTTTGCTGAGTTGCGGGGCGGAGGAGAGGTGTATGAGTCGTTCCAGTACTCTCGAACACGACTGACTGCATGCCAGCTTGAGCTCTTTTCCGTCGGCTTCTTTGTATACATTTTCCAAAAATTGCGCCTTATCTTCTGGACCCTCAAAGTCATCCAATTCTAGTCTCTCGTCGGCCTTCTTGAAGAATTCCTGCTCCTCTTCGTCCAGCATGCCAAAGAAGACTTGTTCCATAGCAGCTCCCGAATATGCTTCGTTTTGAAGTCCCTCGTGGTCGAGAGCCATGTAGTCCGTATTTCCGGCAAGTCCATCCTCGACATCGCCATTCTGCTCTTCCACTTTCGTGCGCTTGGTCGATTCGATATCCTCATCTGCAACCTCCTCATGCTTTCTCTTGCTCCCCCCGCGCTTGCCTCGCTTCTTGTTCTCGCGAGGCATGTTGCGTATCGTGCCTCATACGGATCCCTGAATTTTTCCTCCGGAATCGTTGTGAGCGCCGGAATGCTCCTCCGGAAAAGGAGGAGAGGTGATCGGGGAGAGTGTCGAGGTGTTGTCGTTTGCGGAGACCAGTAGCTAGTATGCTGCACCGAAAGCCTGCACGACGACTAGGCGGGTTGAAGGTGTGAGTGTCGTGTCTTCCGTCAGAGATTGCTACGTCACTGTGCCGGGTCGGAGGAAGAATTCTGAACGAAGGCGATTGCAGGATCGGGGTCGGCTAGCTTTTGCGGGGCCAGGCGAAAATGCATGGGCCGCGGCGAGGGCATGCGAATCTCATCACTGGTCTCAAGATCCTCGATCTGGACGCTGCGAACCTGCGTTCTGTTTCTTCGTCCTCTCTTTCCGAATAATGACGGCCAACGAATGTGTCCGTGGTCACTCGGGTCTGCTGTTGGCAGTCTCTGACATGCGCGGATCGCAGCTATGGTGTGCGGCGACAGAGTCCGACTGGAGAGCTCCGGGATGAATTTTCTAGCGGTGACGAGCGCATCTGGAATCCTTTCGATCTCGAGATCTGTAGATCTGTTTCGCGATCTGAACGTTGTGCCAACACCGTGTCGCCCGGATGACAGGTGTTGAGACTTGCCGTTGGCTTGTATGGAGAAGCAATCGCATTCGAGTCTGGACCGAATTCTCACAACCAGACTTCGACAGTCGCATGACAATACTGCTGGCTGTTCCTTGCGATGTATTATCTGCATCTCCAATCTGCACAAGATAGAGTTTGCCCGGGACTTGGCATGTTTGTCCGATGTGACACGAGTCATACCTCTGTCTCGACTCATTCTCAGCAGCGTCATGTAACAATCGCAAACCATTTGTCAAGTCGCAAACAGCATCAAGCATGCTTGTGCCGACACGCATAACATCTCCTTCCCAGAGCAAACAGAACAAATTTGCTCTCAAGTGACCTCTCACATCATTCCTCTGGCGCATCCGTAAGCGGGACGTACCTAACCCCCATCGTCCTCTTCTTCACCACCCGCCCATCCGGCCCCTTGTCCACAACCCAGATACTCTGGCCCTCCCCATCCCCATCCTCAACCGGAATAAAGAGCCTTCCAGGCCTCTTCAGCTGCGTCAACAGATCCTCGTGCATCTTCACCGCCGCCGCTCCCACATGAATAGCATCCCACCCCTGGTCCTCCTCCCCCGTCCCCCCTTTCCATCCCTTCCTCCCATCCCCCTTGACAAACCTCACACTTCCCTCCCGCAACAACTCCCTCCCCCGATCTGACTTGCCCATATTCGTCTCCCCAAGCGACCTCAGGGCCGAAATGTGTTCCAATCCCACCACCACGCCGCCCGGCTGCACCAGTTCCGCGAGGACGGCAGTGAGATAGCCACTTCCGGAACCGATGTCGAGCACGCGAGACCCGGGCTTGAGGAACGGCAGCAGTGACTCGCATGCCGCGGCGTGCATGTGCGGGGCGGAGATGGTAGCGGCGTGGCCGATGGGTTGGGGCGAGTCGGAGTAAGGCGATGCCGGGGCGAAGTGGGCTCGATCGACCTGGGGACGTCACCGTCAGATCCCATCGTGATACGAGTATATACATTGTGTGTCGAGCATTGTGTCATCGTGTTGACAATTTCTCGGCGGAGATAGAGAGGAGGGGTGAGTGCATGAGATGCTGCTACGTACGGCCATCATCGCCCTCTTGACGCGATCCGATGTGATGAGTCCATTGTCAAATAGGTTTCGGATCAGCTCTGAATTGGTGGCGCCAGAGCAGCGCCAGGCCATAGTGAAAGTCGATGAGGGCCGCCTGGTGCGGAGAGGTGCGGTCGTGGCTAAGAGGCGCTGTAGATGTTTAAAGAGAGACAGATCGATAGCCGGATAGGTGGGGGACTTGAACTTGGAGTCGACGATGCAAAGAGGCTGTTGGCAAGGACTACGACAGCTTCATATTTTCGAGGCCAACAGATCGTTGTGGTGTGTAGGTCCATACGGTTTCCCAGTGCTATCGATGAGGGTAAAGTGGGGTTGCCACTACATCACCGAAGCAGAGCCTCGATTCCAAAAGGGACACGTGACACTCCAAACTACACGACACACAGGCGCCATTGTGACATTTGAGATATTCTCTTGAATTCTTGACGGGTATATCTACGATGATCAAAGGTCCACCCTTCTCTCCTAGCACTCCTCCCCCGGAAACTCCCCTAAACAGCCACCATCCCAATATCTTACAAGCAAGCTCGCAACATTGTGCCATCTCGCCTGTTCCAGCAGCTGTTCCCAAGTAGCTTCCAACATACTAACAAAATAAAGAAAGAAAAGACAGAGCATCATAAAACAAAAAAAAAACCGCGATATAATGGATATCGGTACAAGATACGGCCCGCTCGAAACTCCCGGCTCAAGACATCATCGAAGCTGAAGATTCAATGTCGTTTGTACGCGATGCGCATTGCGCGTTGCTGCGACGATAAACGTGTAAAGGTGCAGAGCCTGAACTTTCGAAACAGGATGGCAGAGAAGAATATCTTGTCAAGGTTGTCTAACCGGAAGGCGCAGTGCCCATCAGTCCGAACATCTGCTCGACGCCGTCTGGGCCGGGGTTCTTCCACCAGTCGTCAAAGGCAGCGAGGAGGACGAAGCCCTTGCTAAGCGTGCTTTGGATGCTGCTGATGGCCTTGGACTGGTCCTCTTTCGAGCAGACAGCTTTGCCCTTGGTGGCGCCACTTGAGGGCCACCCGGTCTCGGAGATGACAAGGGGCTTGTCGCCACACATGTCGGCTGACTTGAGCAGGGACATTTGTGATTGCATCCATGGTCCCACGTCGCCGGAGGCGGTGTTATAGTCCCAGTAGCCGTGCATGTTGACGGCCGAGTAGTCGGACGCTCGGCAAAGTCGGGGGTCAGCTTTTGCGACCATGAAGGTGTCAACTGCCACAACCCATCCGTTGTAGCCGAGAGTCCTTAGGTAATCCCTCGAGTTCTTCAAGGCTTCCAATACAGTATCCATGCTCATACCCTTGTGAACCGCCTCGTTGCCAATGGAGATGGTGTGGATGGAATCCCAGTTGCCCTTGATGGCGGTGGCCATGATGTCAATCTCGCTCTTCCAGTTGCTGACATCGTACACACCCGCATAGAGCTTGATGCCCTTTGGCTGAGCAGCGGCGAGCACGTTGGCGACTTGGTTGCAATCGGTGCCATAAATACGGACAACATCCCACTTGCTGGCGTCGATCATGTCAAAGTCCGTCTTGACCTCGTCGGTGGACTTGCAGTTGACATTCTGGCCATAGGTACCCTTGTAGGGCGAGTACGCGACACCGCGGAACGAAGTAGGGTCATTATTGTTCGTAGCTGGGGGCGCCGCCGAGGAGGTGGGTACAGGAGCAGCAGCACTGGACTGAGTTGGGGCAGCGGTCGTTTCAACAGGGGCAGCTGATGATGACGAGGATGAAGAGGCTGCCTGAGTCACGGGTGCTGGCGCAGGTGCCGATGCGGCTGCCTCTGAGCTGCTGGAACTTGACTCTGACGACGATGGCGGCGGCGCGGCCGCGCTGGTTGTCGTGGCTAGTGTCGTTGACGGCGTCGTCTTGGACGTTGTTTTTGGCTTCGGCTTTGGTGACGATGTTGCGGTCGTGGCAGCGCGAGAGTTGGTGTAGAGGATCGACCCGTTCTCGTCGACGAATACGGTCACACTAGGTGTCATCTCCGTGACATATTCATACACGGTCTCGGTGACCACCCCCTCTTGACGTACTTCCAGGGCATGCTTCTTGTGGAGCAGCTGATGGACACCTGGAGAGGCTTGTCAGTGACCCGTGCCGACCACGTTCCTCTCGATCAGGACATACGATCTCTGCTGGGTTGAGCAGCGGCGAGTCCGATGACGGACAGGGCCGCAACAACGGCGGCCGACTTCATGACGTGAAGGCTTGTGAAGAGAATGGCACAGCTTCTGGAGAGATTGGACGTCAGCAGACTGCAGCGTGTTGATCTGCCCGGCAGATAGCTCGACAGGGCAAGGGCAGTGTGTTTCGAAAACAGGGCGCCATGCTTGGAGGCATCGACACAGATCTTCGATTCCAGTACCCGCCGCGAGATCGCTCACAGGCTCCCAAGACCCAGGTAAACCCTTCAGTATGAAAACATCGGGGAATGCGCTCGACCTGTAGACCCCCATGTGGCGCGCCCTGTGGCAGCTATGGAGCGAGGAGGAAGGAGGTGAAACGTACCGTATGAGGGCGCGCGAGTGGTAGCGACTGTGAATCTCGAACACGCAGCTCCCTGCGCAGCGCTCGGATAAAGGAATGGACGCACGGGTCGACGCGCAGAAGAGTTGTTGAAGAGGGAGAGCGAGGGACAAGGCTGGTAAAAGAGCGTGTTGGTTGACGGTGCGGTTGTCAGGCGAGGTTGAGGAATGCGAAAGCGTAGCCTGGGCGAGGCGGCAGCGGGCGTGGTCTGGCACGCAGCGAAGACACGGCAACAGAGAACCAGCCTGATGCAAGGGCAAATAATCTCAATCGCCTTCGACTCCTGTGTCAGCGGGACAAATGCGGTGGGGTACGCGTGATTAAAATTGAGCCATGGATCCAGAATATCTACTCTGGTGGCTGCACTGTTTCGGGACAGTTCACGGTAGAGACGCCCTCTGTTGTCAAGGGGTTACAACCTCCATCGTGTACACCGTTCATGATGCAAGGCCGATGGATACGGACGGCAGTCTCGCCATCTCTCATTGTTATCGATCAGAGCCAGGCGATGTTATTGGAATGGACGGACAACAGAGGCCCAAGAAACGGGGGCAGCCATGGCAGTAATCAAAGTGTTGCAACGGCCTTCAGCCATGTTGACCTTCCTTCCAAGGAAGCCCGTGATTAATCCCAAATTACAGCAGCGCACTAGCGGACCATCTCCCCTCTCCCATAGGCTCCGGGCTGCTGGGCTCGCTCCGTCCCGCAGCTAGTCTCGCGTGGCCGCTCGTCCCACGCACGGTGCGGCTCGATACAGCAACTCTGCTCTGCTTCGGTCCGCTCACAAAGCACCAGTTCTGCAATGCTTCGGTGACCGAGGACGCACTCTGCAGATCTGGCTCGCAGCTCAACACGATGAACGCCTGGGGGCCGACTTTTCTTGTACAAAATGAGTACTCCCAGTCTCATTCTCCGATCTCTGTCCTCTCAGGCATTCCGCACGTATCGAGCATCTTCTTTGGTGTATACCTCTTCTCTGCATCTTTTAAGCCCATAGTCTCCCGCGCGGCTACTCCTCATACTACTACGATCATCCAACGGCTGTGGGCCAAGCCTAAGCGAAAAGCTTCCGGAAATTACCCACCACCGTCCGCCTGCACCCGCCGTCCTCCCGTGTCGTGTCGACGCCGCCCCCGCAACCGTCGACGATACCACCAATCCTACTCGGCAGCAGCAGCGAGACAGCCATAGCGATGCGTTTCTACTCCAGGACCAATCCCTTTGAGGAGCCGCGGGAAGATGTGTCCGACTCGTCGTCCATGTCGTCCATGTCCTTCATCCAACCGCCCCGGTCGGCCAAGAGACAATGGCGGGACAGTCGCACATCATCCATGGCGAGCATGTCAGCCTCGCTAAAGTCGACCACCTCGACCATCCGCCAACGCGTCTCGAGCATCTTCTCCAACCACGACGAGTCGGGTCGCAAGCGCGTCTGCATCACCTGCATATTGTGCTACTCGGCCGGCATCGCGACAGAACACTGCGCGAGGCCAACGTGGCAGTCCATCATCTGAGTGATGTGCCTCCCAGCGACACGGGCTTCCAGGCTTTGGAGCTGGTCGTCGCCCGTCCGTTGCAACACATTATATCGTATGCATCCCCGTTCGCTGTGATTCAAAGCCGCAACCAAAAGGAGACTAGCCCCTACGATCCCGACCCCACCGGACAGAAGCTTAGCGACTCGTTCCTGAACCTTTTTCTCCGTTTCTCCAAGAAACCCCATCCCCCCTCGTCATCGGCAATTTTTTATTCATTTTTATTTCGCGAGTACAAGCGGACGATCGCGTCAATGCTGGTCCATTGCTGGCATCGATATTCGCCGCTTTCAGCTGGTCTTTACAAGCGGTTCGAACGCGTCGTCCGGCCTACCCACATTCCTTGAACACATCACCCCCGCCAACCAGCGGTCTGGTAAACCGTTCCCCTTCTGTGCGCCTCTACCCTATCCGGTCTCTCGGGTTCGACAATCCGGGCAACCACAATCGATTACCACCGTCTCCATCCCGTCAGCACTGACTCTCTGTTCAACAGCAAGGCCTGCCATCTCATCATGGTTTGAAAGAGCAAGCTCAGTTCTCTCATCATTAGTGCGGGGCGTTTGACCGCAACATCAAGGCGTTCGTCATGGCGAGTCTGTCATATCACTTTGCTGCGTTTTAAGATACCACACGACGACAATGAATTTCATTGCCCATTGAACCATATCGTGTCCCCGAGTCCTGCGCCTACGCTATGCAACCATGGTTGCGCTGTCGTGAAAGTTCAAGCCATTACAAGATACATCCTCCCACGCTCAATGTCAAGTCTCCTTGCGCTCGTTCACCGTCACCGCGACCTTCTTGCCAATCTCATAGCTACTAATCATGATGGCACACGCAGGGGCAACCTTCATACACCTCGCGGCCCAGCCCTTGAACAGGCCCGTCATTCCCTCGGTTTTGAAAATGTGCCAAATAAATCGCGGCATTGACCTGTCTTCAGGCCTCGTAGCCGGTATCGACCCACGTGCAGAGTCTAGGGTACCTTCGGCCGAATGGCGTGCGACCTGCTGCCTTGTCTTGCCGACGTCGAATGGTGTTGTGACGAATGCTGCGATCCCTCCCGATGTCGCTCCAGCAATGAAGCTGTCAATGAGGACCGTCTTGTGATCGAGCTCATGGTCTCTTGAACGGCCCCTAAGATTAGACACGTCCCTGCTTGCGCTGCGGCCCCTGGCGTCGTGCAGCGCCTCCCTTCCGTACTCGTATCCCCACCAGTAGAATGCGGAAAAGGGAACATCCCTCCATAGCGTCAGTCCCAGCCCTCTCCAGAGTGACCGATATCCATTTGCAGACACCATCTCTTGCAGTCCAGTGATCGTCTCTCGCATGACCGAGGTGGTCGAGGGATGGCTAGCCTGCATCCTTGTCCGCAGCATTTCGATGGGGCTGACCACAATGGCTGCCAGGATTCTTGAGACACTGCCTGCGACAAGTGGTGCGTACGCATCGCTCACCCGCCCCTTTATTGGACTCAATCTGTTCTGCCGTAACCAGTCATAACCAGCAAAGTATATCACATTTCCCGGTACCGCCATCATCAAAGTTGGACTCAACCCCCTCCATAATGTGAAGATTCCCTCGTTTCGTGCAATCTTCCTCAGCCCATCGATGGTAGAGTTGAAAGTCCGCCGTTGAGTCTCTTCTGCCGCACAACCCTGTATAAGCGACTCTTCTACTGAAGCGGATGCAGAAGCGGAAGGGATCGAAGAACCAGCAACGCAGAACTGGGACTGATTCTGTACCCAGAAGACCTCTCGACAGCAGGTTGATATGCCGAGATTGGGAGGTAATCGTACAAACTCTGAAGATGTGGAAGAGGCTGAGGGAAGGGGAGACGGACTGGATTGTGACTGCAAGCGAACGCGGACTACGTCAAGAGGCGTTACTGGCACCGTCAGCGGGGATTCAAGCGGCAGAGCAGGGAGACGTTACCAAGAAGAGATGTGAGGAGACTTCCTGACACTGCTGAAAGCATTTTCTGTGAAAGAGAGGTATCCACAGGATCGGACGGTTCAGCATCGTGGCGAGGCGGTATTCTATCGTGTCGCTGCCCCTCGGACGAATGTGTGGATGTCTGGTTTGCCGACGAGTCTGACGGACTCGCGAGCGACATCGTGTGGCAGACGCAGTGTGATATGTGAACAGTGCTACCGGTCAAACAAGCGATCCACGATCATATCGAGGAGAAGTTGTGGGGATGTGTGTGGAGGAGAAGCAGATCGAATGCGTGTGGTAGGAAGCTTTGGGCGATGACGGAGTCCCGACGCGAACTTTTTGCTGGCGATGGCGCTGGAGAGATGCCGGCCCGGCATCAGCCGAGATCTCAGCCCACGATTGACTCACGCTGCAGTGTGGTTGTATTGGTGGCCTAAGTAAGATGCATTTGTGTACGTGTATAGACCTAAAGAATCGTTCTTGACTACCATGAGCTGATGCATCAGATCTCGTCGCTGTTGTCCCCGTCTCGCTTCCGTCCGCTTGTCAAACGGCTACGTCATCGTCCTGATACGCGATAGAGCATCTGCTTTCAACCTCATTTGAAACAGTCGCGTCTGGAAGTCGTACGCAAGTGCGTCCGGCAGGCAGGGGGATACTCGGGAGATATCGCTTTCCATACTCTGGCAGAATAGTAACGTCCTCATTGCCTTACATTGAGTCACATGAACGCCATGTCAGACCCGTCAGCGACAGAGGCCGAGCTGGAACGATTCAGACAGCAATGGAAGGAAGAAGTCTCAACTCGTAGAACCGGGCCCTCGTCCGGAGCAGGATCTCGCCCAACACCACATACAGTACCTAACCGGCGGAAACTCTCCTCGGGATCGAAGGTCCCCGCTCCCAGTGGCAAAGTGGAAGCAGAAGCACAAGACGAATTGGAAGGCCGGACTTTCCACGATCTCCCAGACCAAGAAGAAGCGCTCAAACTTGGTGCTTCAGATCGCGGTCTCTCTCGACCGACGGCAAGCAAAGAGCCCAAGACTGCCTTGGAACATTACGAGAGGGCTGTCGAGAATGAAGCGGCAGGCAAGCTAGGTGAGAGTCTGCAGCTGTACCGTAGAGCCTTCAAGGTACGGAAATCCTACGCAGCTCTGTAACTCTGCTTACATGTATAGCTTGATGACAGCGTCCATGAGAAGTACAAGAACAAGTATTTCCCGCCTTCATCATTTGCTCCAAAACCGACGCAAGCGAATCCATCCAACGCCAGCGTCACGGTGCCGAATTCTGCCCATCACTCGCTGCATGGTCTGCCACCTACGATCAGTCAACTGGTCGAAGAATTCGCAACATTGTCTATACCTGGTGCAGAGCCACCGACAGACGCTTCGCCTGCCCCGCCATGTCCTCTGGCGGAGCTGCCCCAGGAGATTCTCACCCAGATCCTGCATCATGCTGGAACGAGCAACATTGCATGCTTCTCCCGTCTAGCTCTAGTCTGCAAGAAATTCGCCTATCTGACCATGACCGAGGAGCAGATCTGGAAGGCGGTGACTCTGAGTGCAGAACAAGGCTTCGGCGACATGCGTTACTCGTACTCCTGCGATGTGTATGGCAAGGCTCTATCTGAGAATGAGGTAGATCATACCTTGGAATCGTCTGAAGGGTCTCTCGAAGATGACTCTGTAGAGAAGCCAGATTCAGCGCCGACGTTCGACGAAATCTCTAATCATCTCCTTATGGCTGCGTATGCCTCGTCGTGGCGTCAGATGTTCCGCAGTCGACCACGTATCCGCTTCCACGGCGTCTATATCAGCACCGTGAACTACACACGGCCTGGTGCCGCCTCGGCAACGATCAACACATGGTCTAGTCCCATCCACATCGTGACATACTATCGCTACCTCCGCTTCTACCGCGACGGTACCTGCATCTCCCTTTTATCAACGTCGGAGCCAATCGACGTGGTTCATATCATGACAAAGGAGAACCTCACAGCACAGACATCCGATCCCCGCCAGACCCGCCGCAACGCCCACAAGCCTGTTTCGGAAGCCGCTTCTCGCCCACCACCTACCAGCCTTGCTCAATCCGGCTCCTCCCACTCGCACAGTCAGCAAAACCGGACTGATCACACTCCCGCCCTTCCCACCTCTCAGATCATGAAGGACGCCCTCCGTGGTCGTTGGCGCCTCTCCGGACCTGGCGATGGGACATTGCCGCCCGAATCGGAAGCAGAAGGTGATCTTCACGTGGAGACGGAAGGCATTGTGCCACGCTACGTGTACAAGATGCAGTTCGCGCTGGGGGCCAGCAGCGCCAATGCAGCGGCCAACATGGCTGTGACGGCGGGTCAGGGGGGAGGCACCGGAGGCGGCAAAAGGGGCAGCAGGAACAACAGGTTGGTCTGGAAGGGGTTCTGGAGCTACAACAGGCTCACGGACGATTGGGGCGAGTTTGGGCTCAAGAATGATCGGGCGTTTTATTTCAGTAGGGTCAGGAGTTACGGGATGGGTGGATGATGGATTCGCGTTACTGTATCTGTGCAAGGAGGGTATCGGGCGAGGAAAGGGAGCTGATGGTGTCGCGGGAAGAAGTTGGGGAGACGGATGGCGAGGTTGCCCCGTTGTTTGATAGAGGCGGCGGCGGATGCTGTGCATGTCGACGAATGGAGACAACAACCATGCAGTCTGCCTATTCACGTTTTGGCGAAGAAACAAGGTCAACGGGCCGACGAGGGTAGACGGGGGACATATGAGATTCAAGGGAAAGGGAAAGGCATAGTTCTCATTCAAGGTCGCACAGAAGGGCCATGCGAAATGATTCATGAATTACTGGTAGAAGGGGAGGAATCTCGACCTCCGCGAGTACTTTCTTTACATACAAGCCGCGCCGTCAATGCCCAACACCTTCCCGTTGATCCACTCGCCGTCCTGGCTGGCGAGGAAACCACAGACCCTAGCGACATCGATGGGCTGACCGACCCTGTTGAGCGGCGACCAAGTAGCCGCATACTCGTCGACCTGGTCGTTGGTCAAGTTCTCGCCGTTGGGGATGTACTCCTTGCAAACGGCGTGGTACATGTCGGTCTTGATACCGCCGGGCGCGATGCAGTTGACGGTAATCCGCTTGTCGCCACAGTCGATCGCCATGCACCTGACGAACGTCTCGATGGCGCCCTTTGTGCCAGAGTAGACGGTGTGCTTGGGGACACCCTTTGCCTGGCCGGTGATGCTGCCCATGAGAATAATGCGGCCTCCGACGGAGAGATGCTTGTAGGCCTCCCTGGCGACGAAGAACTGGCCGCGAGTGTTGATGGCGAAGACGCGATCGAATTCCTCCTCGGTGACGTCCTTGAGGTGGCCGAAGCTCACGACGCCGGAATTGGACACGGCAATGTCCAGCTGGCCGAAGTGCGCTACCGCGTCGTCGAAGAGCTTGATCGTCTGCTTGACGTCCGACACGTCGGCCCGGAGCGCGATCGCGTCGCCGCCCGCCGCTTTGATCGCGTCGACGACAGAGTTGGCTGCGTCGGGGGAGTTGGCGTAGTTGACTATCACGGAGGCGCCGCGCGAGGCGAGCTCGGTGGCGATGGCGGCACCGATGCCACGGCCTGGGAGAGGGGGAGGTTAGGGGCAAAGGAGACACTTTTTGGAGGGGAGAGCGGCGAGGAGAGTGATGGAATGCTTACCTGAGCCGGTGACAAGGGCGACTTTGCCGTCGAGGCGGGATGTGGAGAGGGCTTTGGGGGCAGACATGTCGATTTGTGCGTGAGAGTACTGGGGAGGTTATATGCTATCTTGAGAGTTGAGAGATGTGATTGAGATTGTATGACAAGACTTGAGGCCACCAGGCGTACTTGACCCCTTTATACAGTCCATGTCGAGCATCGAATCGAATCCAATCCAATCTACTCCCTGAAATCAATTCTCCGAAGACGCAGATCTGGCAAGGGTCAAAGTCCGCTGCAAGAGGGACGATGCAGGTCGAGTGTCGCGGTCGAAAGGCCACAATGGGACGTGTTTCGGCTCCGCAGCCATGTCCGTCAAAGAGTTTCGCAGTGGCCGGCCGCATCTTCGGGCGTCGGATACGGTGTTTTGCGGATCTTTCGCCAATGTCGCACAATCAGAGGCTGGAGCATTGAACATGCTGCTCGTTCATTCGCGATTGTGCGAAAGTCCGAGGGCGTGCTTCTCGTTGAAAGAGCGTGGACCTGGCTGGCGAAGGTCGTACGCCGTTTTGTCCCATGATCGCGTCACACGAGTCCCGCATCGTGTTGCAGCTTACTCGCTCCTTCACCTCCCCATCGCCCTCGACTGCTTGCCTGTGGTGGATCACTCCTGCTTTGAGCTCCGTCACAAGGAACGCGGCGGCCTGGCTTCAATACCACTGAGACAACAGCAAGAGCAGGAACAAGAGATAGTGGCATAAAGAGGCAAGCCACCCAGAGACGAAGCGATGCTCCATTGGGCTTGTCGCCTCCACTGGCAGAATCATGTCTCGTGATTGGCCATCTGTCACAGACGAAGCAGTTGACGACCCACAGCGTAAGGCGAGCTTCGCCGGTGGGCAACGAACGGTACGAACTATAGATCTTGAGACATGGCGGAGACGTCTTGTCGTGTTTGGGTCTATGCTACAGCTTCACACTTGTGTGCAGGTTCGATTGTGAGAGGCCTGGTCGTAATTGGCCATCTCTCAGCACATCACGGCTACGCGCGCGGCCACGGTCAAAAATCGCATACAGTACTGCGAGGAGGGTACGCCGACGTTTCCGTCTCGGTGGAGGACTCTTGTCCCTCGGTCGTACATAGCTACTTTGCAGTTTTCAAATGTTCAATACTATAAACTTTGCACGAGTGTAGCATTGATCCCGGATTCATGGTAGTCATAGTATCCAGGACGAGCCAATTAGGTGTCCGCGGTCTAAAACAGCAATCAAGACCTTTGGCGACATACCTTGGGTGATCTTGACATGCGGCGGCGTGACGAAGATGCAGGGACATTACTCGCATTGCCCATGGAATCAAAGCCTATCCTGCCAATGCCGACTGATTTGCAAAGCCTCGGAGACGTTTAGCGTCAAGGTGTCAAAAAACTGTAACTGTACCTGTACTTGGCCTCGTGTGGAGTCTTACATAGTTCAAGTTGCTTGTGATGGTAACCCTGCCAAGATCCAACGAAGCAGGCATCACATTCAGGTACCGAAGCCTGCAGAAGGGACCCTAGGCAGTGGCAGCCTCGGCAGCGCATGAGACGCTTGTTCTACCAAGAGACATCGCTTCCCCATAGGTGTCGGACTCCATTGACACGGGGAAAGCTGACAATCAAAGCTTCTTGTTCCCTCGAGTATCCCTGCATGCTCTCGCATACAAAGCGCTCCGAGACCGCCATGCAAGTCGCGTTTGATGATCTTACGACAAGGTCTGAATCAGCAAGTCCGGTCGAATCATGAACGGCGCACGAAATCTGTGACCGAGTCGTCCACGGGACACGCCACAAAGATGAACTATCCCGTGGCTCGCGGCACGTCTTTCCAGCTTCGTCAGATTCGGACTGCAAGCTGGTAAGCCTGCCGTCGTCCGCTTTGAGGACAGACCATGGGATGGCGCTAAACGAGATCCAAGGATTCACGTGCATGTCAATCTCTACAGTGGTACGTCGGAACGCCATGCCTGGTTGTGCCTGGAGCCAAGACGAAAGGGCAGACGAGGCTCCTAGGATCCGAAGGAACAGAGCTGAGGGGCAGAAAAGCTTGATCCTGATCGACACGTCCGCATCGTGGTGGCTGAATTGATGCGGCATGAACCATGAGGGCTGCTGCATGTGGTAGACTGGTCCGAAGCAGCGGCTGCGCTTGTGAGGCATGGCAGTGGGGCGAAGATCCGGGTACGGAGAGATCGTATACTGGTCGGGAAGCGGCGCATGCTTTGGTTCGGGCTCAACGTGCGGTCAGTATGTGGTTTAGTCGCTGGTCAGGGGAATGTCTTCTGTCGTCCTGGCGTGCGTCGCCGCTTGGATTCGATGCGTATCCGACTGATCTTCCGGTTGAAGTGACAGCTAGACGGCTACAATACGATGATACCGGTAGCGTGCAAGGGTGCATGGTGCGTCTTAGCAACGACCGACAGTATGACCTGCTTCGAGGGCAACAGCTGCGACCCGACTCGCATACTGATGGGCAGGGGTCGGTATCCACTTAGGAACCAGCTGCGGTAGCTCTGACGGAGAGGGTCAGCGATATCCCTGTTATGCAGGCTGTGTCCAAAGTCTGATGTTGATTGCAGGTGGGAAAGTGCATGATTGGCATGGAGAAGGCTAGTAGACTGTACGTCGGAGAATTTTCTGTCTGCCGAGTCGAGGGGAACAACCGAGGTTCCCAAAGTGATTGATATCCATGTTCGAACCAATCTTCGCTTGAAATCGACTCATGTACCGCGGGAGAGTGTCCCGGAGGGGTTCTAAATCACTGAATGGTCAAGTCCATGGATTTCTTTGTGATGCGGATACTGTACAGTCGATACGGACCGGAAACTCTCTCCCGCTTTCCCCCCCCACGGCACTATACCCCTGGGTGTACTTCATCAAAGAAACCTCCATTCAGTCTCGACCAGCGGACGTGATGGTATAATGAAGGGTCTCCCGTCCAAGCAGCGCTGGATGCTTGCTTCGCTAGTAGAGCCTCGGTCAGGCAAAGGGTGGTGACCTATCACAGCAAATGAAGAGAAAGCCAAGCAAGTGAGTCGCACTGCAGCGTGTTGCTGGCTTTCCACAGCTCCAATGCCCAGGCCGAGCATATGAATCGTTTGAGGGTATGCATGTTTTCCCCTCTCCCTCGTAATTGACGACCCTTGTTGACTGATGTCGCGCCGAACCCTCGCGTAGGAAGCGATAGGTGCGCACTCTCGATGTGCCAGACTACAGTCGCTGAGATGTCGCAACTTCACGCGAGTATTCTGCGGGGCAGTCAGTCCGCATTGATGGCCACTAGGTACTGTAAGAGCACCTGCACGATGGAAACAGTGACGACTTGGCACTGCACGGAGCGAGGAGAAGGAAATCACACCTCCTGCACCTCAACCATCGAAGTCTCGAAACGCCGAGAGGGCTGTGTCGCTTGCCCCGGGCACTCAGCACATGCCAGCTTCGTGGGGTACACCCAGCAGTCGATAAGACAGTGCGGTGGAGGATCGGTCTGGCCTCAAAATGGCAGAATGCATCCTCTGATCAGAGATGTTTGGTTGTCGGACCGGATGGGTGGACGTGGCAGATTCAAATAGTGCACTACGCTCGTATTCCGTCGCCCCAAGGGCGATGCACGGTGAGAAGGCAAAGTACATTGATGGTTGGTATAACAATTATCCTCCATCGCCTTGGGCACTCGACCCTTTTGCAAGGATGAACAAATCTAGAACATGGTATCTTGTAACGCCCCGTCCTTTATGCGAGAGAGTAACATTCAGTCATTGTGTAGTCATGTCTCGTTTCATGTCTTCATCAATTGGTCGAGCTTACCACGTATACCCTCTTGGAATCGATTCAGAAGGCCTTCGTCGATGACCTCGATGAAGTGGTTGAGTACAGTCAGCCCGTGGTCGAGGCCTACTGTGGTCCCGTCGCGCCTGCTCAAACGCGGGACACCCTCGCCCTTGTTAAGATATCGTTGGAGGGTCGGATGATCCGCCGGCAGGTTGTCGATAGCAAATCCCTGGCCACCTTTGCCGCTATTGTCGATCAGGCTATCACACCAGGCTACCAGTGTCACCCGGTAGATGGCCGCGGCCCACCATGCGGGCTGCTCGGACCTAGGCATCGATCGGATGAGCCTGATGATCTGACCGCAATGGAACAATGCCTCGCCAACATCGGTAATGCAACGCTTATGGGTCCAAACGAGCGTCTGATAGGTGCCATCGAACGTCTCTCTCCGAGCGAGCCTTTCGATTTGCGGAAAGTCGATGACGGCATTCAGGCTGATGAGATGATATAGCACTAGCGCAGCTTGCATTATGTGATCCATTGGGTGGGCTTGAAGGTAGGTGTTGGCGAGGTCGAACCATCGTTGCAGTAAGCACTGGACCTCCTCCAGCCGACACCTCGTGGAGGAAGCTGTCACAGTCTTGTGCTTCGCTCGTGAGCTTCCCGAGTCGGAGAAGCAGCTCATCAACTGGCTGTAGTGACTGACCATCGATTGCAACGGAAGTAGCAGCAATCGTATATGCATCGGCGTGAGTGCATACTCAACGCTGTCCATCTCATCGTCTAGGAATCTCCGGAAAAGCTCTCTCAAACAGGAAGGGCTTGTAGCCGTATTCTGGCCAGGTCCGTCGGGTGAATCCTGTTTTGAAAGGATTGTTTGAGCCCACTCGCTTGCAGTCTTGGTTTGCCAAACCCGATCGTCGTGAGGCATAGCGATGCCGAATTCTGTCACAGAGAACAGTGGATTCGTGTCGTGGAACAGTGCGAGTTCTTGATCTACCATTGCCCAAGAATAGACCAGGCTATTGCATGTGTTAGTAATTGCGACGACAAGTGAAGATCCGTTGTGACTTACCGTGACCGGCTCTCTTGCTGGATCCACAGGTTCCAGAGATGCTCATTATTCGCTTGATCCTCCGTGAGCATACTTGGTGTGGTGATGACAGTCCGATCAAGTACACCGGAATGCTTCAGCATTGCAGTGTACATGCCCCGTTGGCCCATGGCGATATCCATCTGCCACTTGTCACCGCTCCATGAAGCAAGCTCTGTGAAGATAAGGGCAGCGTGTAGGACATTGTGATCGCAGGCCATCACAATGTTCCTTTCGATGAGGTCATAGAGGGAAATGCGGCATGTCTCAAGCAGTCCGCCAGTAAGGGCCCGTGCTTCGGTTCCAGCAATGTTCATGGCGCCCTTGGCAATCATGAGGAGTATGAGTAGACTTGATGCCCGATCCTGGTAACAGAACATGAGCTCATTGGCATCTAGGGAACCCTTGGTAGTCAAGGGATAATATCGTTCAAAGCTTGTTGTGTAGGAGCGGAGCAGGTACTCCAAGACCCGGGTAGGTGGTAGTAGGACGAAGTTTGATGGTGCATAGTTACGCTGATCGGTGCCTCTGTGAATCTCCAGGGCTTTGTGTAGGAAGCCCTGCGTTATGGCGAGTAACTTGTCCCGAGAGCTTTCGTGAAGTTGCATGACGGTGAGGACCTGTGATGGATCTTGGGAGGGCTCATCGAGCTGGGGTCGCCATTTGCTCCAGGTATCGTGGTCCTTGAGACTACTCTCCAAGGCCTCCAGGTTCCAACGGGCGGTAGCGGGACATGCATTCGGATGTACGGGAGGGATGCAACGGAAGACGTTCCAACCGTCTTGGGCGACAATGACAGGGTCGACTGTGGTGGCGAGCGATTGATACTGCGAGTCGAGAGTATAATTAGAGAAGATGGAGAAATTGCGCTCCTGGTCACGCCGCGGTGTGTCGATAGGCGTTACTAGATGAGGCGGTGCAATCGTCGTCATGTCCGGATTGATTGACAGAGCGGGATCGACTTGCACGTCGATACCCATGGCACCCAAGTCAAAGTTCAACTCCTGTTCATCAAGCATGTCGCCTTGAAGCATGGGGTCCAAGCCCGAGGGAAGCTGAAGCTGCTGCCAGTCAAGCATAAAATGCGGGTTGCAATCCTCGGATGGTGTCTTGTCAGCCTGCTGACCGACATGGTCGAAGCCTGGGAAGCCCGAAGAGCCGTTGAAGCCTTGACCTGACAAGGGAGTAGTAGGCGACAGACCACGAGTACCAGGGGGCGTCGAACCACCACTGGATCGATCGAACGGAGGCGGCGGAGGAGCATCGAATGCTGTGCATGCTTGATCTGTCGAGGCTGGACTTCCGGTACATGATGATGACTTGGAAGATTCTTGGACCAAGGACGGACTCCTTTCAGCGTCGTCGCAAGGTCCTTGAGGGGCAATGGGCAGCGGCACTTTCTCGGCTGCCACGGTCTGATCCGGCGGCAAGATGCCATTGGCAATATCCTGGGCAATGGTCTCCGGAGTGATGAGACCCATCCGTGCAGCGTTCTTTGTAGATCGGCGGGTCGGTCGTAATGTGCACCTCAGATTTCGGCTTGCACATCGACTGCAGGGAAACTTCTTGTCGCATTTGGTCTTTGTCTTGGCGCAGTTGCTGCAGGCGATGGGTGTCCTGCCTGCCGACTTGGGTATCATACCATTGGTGGCGGGTACTTCTTGTTGATCTTGGTTACGTCCATGGACTGTATAATGTCTTTGCAACAGGTCTCTGCGAAAGGTCAGAACATTGCTACATTCAGACCAAGATTCCCTCGTACCTGCGTGCGAATGACATGTGACACGTAAAGCATTTGAAGGGCTTCACATTGGTGTCTGCAACGTGGTCAGCATACCGGAACAGCAAGCGTAAGGGAGATTCAGTACGGGTGAGAATATGCCTCTCGAGATGTTCATCTCGTGTGAAGGAGTGTCCACAGTAGGTACAGAAGACCATGATGCTAGATGCCTGCGGATCGAAATGCAGTGAGGAACGGCAGAGGACTGCGTGATGGAAAGTCGCCTTCTCAAAGATGAATGATGCGGCGAAGCAAAGGGTCCTCCTCCTCGGAAGTGGGAGGGAAGAATATGAAACGAGTAAAGATCAATCTGTGATATTAAAAAGAGCTAGACCGAGGAAAGTCACTTGCGAGAGCGTGGCATGAACATTATTATGCTTCTCGGAGCATTTCTTTCGAAGCTTGGTTACTATGCAAGATCTGCTCTGGGGTAATCGCCCTAGCGCGGTGATGAGATCGACTGGATGCAGCTCACTGCTGGCGCGGTCTGACACGCTGGCGCTCTGACACTCTCTCTCGGCTGTCAGCCAGGCGGGCTACGGAAACAGGGCCAAACCTTGGATGGACGTGACGTGGTGTGGGTGCCAGGTGTGGAGGATCGAGAGGGCGAGGGCCGAGCTCTAGGGAAGATAGTGTGCAGCATGCAGGCGGGTGGATAGTGGCGAGCATCAATCGACGTGCATACGGCCTGGATGCCGCACGGCAGACGCCAGTCGTGGTGTCCCTTAGCCTTGTGCAGCAGCGTGGTAGGCACTAGGCCGGCGAATGACAACAGACGCACAGCTCTTGACTACTCGTCCTCGTCTCGTTTGTCGTTTGGAAAGGCCTCATCCAGGCATGGAGGAATGTCTGCGGGCACTGCTGGTGACCCCGTTTGCTTCAGCAGGTACCGCAGATCAACGACTGGCCAAGGTACCGCCATGACGGGGGGGATTACGATGGCATGAGCGGACCTAATGAATGTTAGGCTTTACTTAGTAGGGTCGAGGCGGATTCGTGAGGGATCCGCACAGGGATGTCTTTCTGGTTAGGAAGATAGGCGGTGGGATGCCTTGGCCGCGAGCAGACGTGAGAAGACCACCCTGTTGGGACAGGCCCGCTTTTGCTGTTTATCCGCGGTGGCTTGACAGTGACGGGCTCTGTAGCAAGTAGCCTAGCCTTGGTTCCCTTATCGGCGGCTGGCAGGGATGGTCCTGTTCGAAAACCCCCCTCCGGCGAAGGCCATGGCAGTGTCCACTAGCATCGCATCTCGAGCACGAGGCGTCAACGGCCGTGTGTATACAGCGACTCGATCATCCGTTGTGACACCCAAGACTCGACCAGCGAAGTGATACCTCGAGCCCTTCTTCCGCGACAATTACAAGTGGGTTTTCGGGTCTTCTTCCGAGTTCTACGATGGATCGGTCACTCCCGCCGCTAACATAAATCTCACCCTTCGAGGCCGTCACCATTGCTTCGTTGAGAGTGCCGGGCAAGCGGCAGGACATGTTCGTAGCTACTACGCACGGCCAGGAGGCGAGGGTTGTGTCCTCGAGCCTCCGGGAACTTATCGTTGTCTTGGTCGTCTTCGCGCAATAACAACGACGACCTCCTCTCCCTCGCAAGGGCCATGTCGGAGCTGTCGTTATTCACGCGTCCACTTGCCGTACGATCCAGAGTTAGGTCGCACTGACATCAAGACGCACAGCTGTTGCTCGCAAGCCATCCTGAATAGCTTATCGCTTTGCCTTGGATGGCTGATCCGTCCATCGTAGGACCTTCACATCAACATGTCGCCCTAGCGGTTGCCTGACGGGTCGTCCTCATGCCCGTATATCTGGTTCGAGGCGTTGGGAGAGGGTGTCTGCGACCCATAATCGTCATGTCAGGTCCACAGGTTCACCAAGGGCGGCGCCACAGTAAAGCCACAGTGGTGAGTGTCAGGGACGTCCCCAGCCCCTCCATCACTGCTCGTCCCTGTGGAACCACGACGGGACTCTCCCATATGCACAAGATCGGCCGATTCACGCTGGTATGTGCGGTCCGAGAGATGCGATCTGCTCAAAGATCCGGCGAGCTGGGACGAGATCATCTCTCGGTCATGAACATTGTTGACAAGTCACAGAGACTTCAGCAACCATCTCCTTCCAATCGTTCTGCCGGCTGGCTAGGATCTTGTGGGATCTTGCATGCAGGCATGCAAGGCGGCGGCCACTCCAGCCTAACTCATATTGCATTGGACGAGCCGCTCACCGCAACGGTGAACCCCACAGGAATTCCCGTCCATCAAGCATCCCGACGATCATCTCGCAAGCATCGACCTTCCCTGGCCTTCGAGTGTATTTGCGGGCGGTGCTTCGCCCGACAGAGTTGCGGAGACGTCCATTGATGAAACTATCTTGTCAACGACCGCAATGGAGGTGCATATGAGATGCCGCCCTGGCTCCGTCCTCAGCCACTGAGTCCTTTGCCAGCATTCCGCATGGGGACGATGCCTTCTCTTCTCGTATCATGTCTTCCCGATTTGCCAGTCATCGAACTCCCCCCTGGTCCAATTCTACTCCTTCGTGGCCAGTGGGAGCACGGTGGGACACTCTTCGTCGCAGTACTCGCTTCTGATACCTCAACTGATTCCAGAGACCCGCTATATGGAGGCCCCTTGGACGAGCAGCGCCACTATTGGTGCAGCATGTGCCACTATGCACGTACGCTCTCTTCAGCCATATTTGCTGCTGCATCTGCCGTACGGCTCGCACCCTGGATCTCTTCATGCATTGCGAATAGATGCACACGTGCCGCCATTTCATGCAGACCTCAGGCCGGAGATCGCGCTATTGGAATCTTGTACTCTGGCCAGGCAAGGACGGCAACGGTGACTCTGTGCGACCGATGGTACCTGAACCATCGGGTCATGACGTATAGATATACCGTCGTACACTTTCCTCTCCTATCGTCGACCCTTGATCTCTCGCTCATTCCGGGAATCAAACCGGAACAAGGTACCACATTGGTGCTCCCGTCATACTACGATTTGGAATACGCCGGCCCTCGAGAACCTCGTCGAGGCATGGACGGATCGTGTCATTGCAGAATGCATTTCGGACCAGCGCACAAAGGTACGTGTATCTCGATCGTCATCGATCAGACTCTGTGAAGGCTAACAAGGTCTCATTATTGTCTTCGGTACGGCCGCAGGAAGATTTGGAAACAGCGTGTGCAGAACTGCATTTGCTGCGTTTCCGCGAACATGCCTTAGGCTTGTTCGCACGCTCGAGAGAGTCCTCGTGTGGAGGTGTTCAGCGGAAGCAAAGCCTCTTGAAAATAAAAGAGAGCCTGCCATACCGGGGGTCGTCTACGAGCGGGACACATGCGTATTGGGATGCTACACGCTTCGCTGCTGTTGCCCGTTCAGATTGAGCCTGCTCAATACGTGGAGCCTTGGCCCATGTTATGCTGCATGGCAATGAGATACGTAGCGCGTGCCATGAACTTTTGAGCATGTCTTCCTGCGAGTCCGCTGGGCGTAAGCAGATTTGCTGCATGGGTAGGACAGGACACATTCCATGCCCTGCGATACCTATTGCAGTCCTGCTCCCAGCACTCGTGCAGCGCCCTTGAATTCCCTGCGTGCACATCGTTAGTTGCGGCATGCTGCTGCACGCCTCTGCGGCCCACTTAACCGACATGGAGTCATGATGCAAGAAATATGACACTCCATCATAGTCAATTGATCTGCCCACTACTGAGCCGTCTCCCAACCTACATCGTCTAGATAGGGGCGTAAGCTGTAAAGTCAATACCCTGACAGGGGCCATGTTACTACAGGCTTGCATAAGCTTTCTGTGCAGCCAGCCAACTCTTCTTTGTGCAGCGTAGATCATACCGGTCCACCAAGCCGTGTTCCGAGAGTGACCCAGAAGACTTTCAAAGTTCGACGACCGTATGCGTTGTCACCGCCCCAGCTTCCCGTTCGTGAGCTCAATCGAACGAACTTATGCGAAGCCTGTCGACTTGTCCAAGAAAACATGGCTTTCCTAGTGAGTATATGTAGAGATTGTCAATATGGCAGATGGAGAGCTTGCGAGGGTGAATCAACGGTCCGAATCCATCCCTCGAAGGAGCTTCGTACCGCCGCATCATATGAGTCGTGTTCGTGCTGGATCATTGAGACATGTGAAAGAGGCGTCGCGAACGCGGAACAATAGCAGATAAGGCTTGGTAGACATGGCTGCTTACTGACTGGGATATGTGCGATCTCCGCGAGGATGGATCGACCATGTACTTGATGTACTTGTAGCTGGACGCTTCTGTGAATGTACTTGGCAGTGAAGGAGAGGCTGGACAGAGGGGTATGAGAACATGGTCAGGTAAACTGCACCATGACTCTCGTCAGCCCAATAGATCAGACGCGATAAGAAAAACTTGAGCTCTTTCAGCTCAAGCATATCTGAATCAGAATCTGGCTACGCTATGAATGTAGTCGAGACGCCATGAAAGGCGCGTTGGTGCAAGTGTACTCGATTGCCGGGGCTTGGCAAAGTTGTATAGTTTGATCCGATCTTTCTATCCTCGACCTTCCCATTGTACGTCTCTACGAGCCCATCGACACACTCTCAATCCTGCGTGTAGACAGGTTATTGTAGCCTTGACTTGGAACCATTTGTCGGCAGATGCGTACGCGAACGAGTCGAAGTAGCATCAAAGGACGGGACGGATGCTTCTCCACCATAATCGTCCATCTCGCATAGGAGTATAGCGGGACCATGAACGCAGCGATCGCACGTTGACAAAAGCTAGAGCAGCATCTCATCTTCCATGTTAGCCTCGGATCATTGTGATGAGCGTGGCATGAGCGCTGTGCTACTTCACAGTCAATATTCCGGCGCGGCTTCAAACAAGGTCTGCTCCTACGGCATGACCGTCACGACGGCAATATGGAGGTCCAGGAAGCATGTCAATTTCTCCGGCCCTTTTCTGGCTCTGATCTACTCTCCCAATCGGGTCTGACGCTTCGTTTGGTGTGAGATGGCATGGCATTCTGAGAAGTCCGACCCGGCTCTCCACCCTATGCGCCCTACTGGCCTCACGCACCGAGGAGCCTGCGCAGGCACATGCTGCTGTCGACAGCCCGCATGATCGCACCAAGAGACTCGGCTACCATCTGGTCGACTACTCATCCTGCGACAGTAGCGCCGTCGCGTATGGCGCATCAGGGAAACGTTGAATCGTCAGCTGCTCCATCTCGCTTTTGGTCCGTACTCGAGTGGGTTTTGGCCTGTGACAGTGACGGACAGTCTGGCCGGTTAGGAAGAGCATTGCATATCGAGATTATCGCTTGGCGGACTTGATGAGCACAATCCCGGCATTCCTCACGTCAATACAATGTCCGTGTCGATGCTTTTGCCTGACTTCCGGGACGGACAAGCGCTTCCACTGGGACGATCGTTCGATTATGCCTTGCCGCATCGAGTCTGGAAGTCTCTACGTAGGTTGTGCGGATCTCATATGTTTCATATATATGTCTATCGGCAGCTGTCGTAAGCCCTTCTTGCATCTTGACAATTATTTCACTAGCCGCTGCTCCTTAGATCCGAGTCCTTCAACCAAGATTCATGGTTTCCATCCCTGCATACCTTCAACAACGGTATAGGAAGGTCTAACGCCGCCTTCAATTGAGCAAGTGCGCTCCGCTCCGTTCATCTGTCTCTGGGAGACAACACGCTTCGCCTTTGAAAACCCTAGCACTACCTCTACTTCCAGAAGGAAGCTGTAATACACCATGTCAAATGTCCTTCTGCTGGGGGACCAGACAGCTCACCAGCAAGACCTATTGCGGAAGCTTGTGCTCCGACACAAGAATCCACTGCTCACCACATTCCACGAGCAGGTTGGCGTTGCGCTAAGAGAAGAGATCAACATATTGCCGCTGAGGCAAAGACAAGAAATACCGAGCTTTCTGACGCTGAACACACTCGTCGAAAGCTACTACACAGGCGCAACAAGATGCCCCATCCTGGAGAGCACTTTCGTAACTTTGACGCAACTCGGACACTACATCGGGTAAGTAATTCTCGAACCGTATGCGCTTCGCGCTGACATCAGTAGCTATTTCTCCGAATATCCTGATCATCTCCCGCATACAAACAATACGCGAGTGATCGGCCTCTGCACAGGTTCGCTCGCGGCTTCTGTAATAGTTTCCGCCAAATCGCTCGGTGAATTGATTCCCCTCGGAGTAGAAGCTGTACGAGTTGCTTTCAGAGCAGGCGCATGCGCAGATGCTGCAAAGCGGGCTTTACAGCAGAGTGGCGACGAAGAGGAGCCATGGTCGACCATAGTGATGAACATGTCCGAGAAGGACGCGCAACGTGCGCTCGATGATTTCCAAAGCACTTCTGCAATTCCGGAACCCAACAAAGCATACATCAGCGCGGTCAGCACAATGGCCGTCACGATCAGTGGTCCACCTGCCACAACTGCCAGCTTGTTCGAAGGCTCCGAGAGCCTGCGTATGAAGAATCGGACCGCCATCCCGATTTACGCCCCCTATCACGCTGCACATCTCTACAGCGAAGAAGATGTCCAACGCATCATCCCACAGGAGACAAGAGCGATTCTCTCTCAACACACACCGCACACACTACTGCACTCCTCCGCGTCGGGGCAATGTCTCGTGGCCGCTGACACCTATCAGCTCATGTCAATGGTGCTGTCCGATTTTCTCAAGGAGCCAGTACGCTGGGATGCCCTTCTCGAGGAGGTCGTCTCTCAGATTGTGGCCACTCCGAGAGCCCCCGCCAAAATATTCTCTATCGGCATCAGCAATGTTGTAAACAGCTTCGCCACCGCTTTGAGAGCTGGCGGCCAGGCGACGGTCTCCGTGATCGATCACACCAGCTGGGGAACTCCAGAGACTTACAGCACGACCAATGGGCGAACTCAGAATGATAAGATTGCCATCGTTGGTATCTCTGGGCGTTTCCCATCCGCCGCCAATGTCGATGCTCTGTGGGAGCTGCTCGAGAAAGGTCTCGACGTACATCGCAAGATACCAGCAGATCGTTTTGATGCTGACGCTCATTGCGATCCCTCCGGTAAAAGTAAGAACAAATCGCACACGCCCTTCGGATGTTTCATCGACGAGCCAGGTCTTTTCGACCCGAGGTTCTTCAACATGTCACCTAGAGAAGCCGCTCAGACTGATCCCATGGGTCGTCTAGCGCTCGTGACGGCATACGAGGCCCTTGAACAGTCTGGGTACGTCCCGAACAGAACCCCTTCTACCAAGCAGAATAGGATCGGCACATTTTACGGGCAAACTTCTGACGACTGGCGCGAGATCAACGCCGCCGAGAACGTTGACACATACTTCATTACCGGCGGAGTACGAGCTTTCGCCCCCGGTCGCATCAACTACTACTTCAAGTTCAGCGGACCCTCATTCTCTATCGACACGGCATGTTCGTCATCCCTGGCTGCCATCCAGCTTGCCTGCACGTCTTTGTGGGCCGGCGACTGCGACACGGCGTGTGCGGGCGGTCTCAACGTCCTCACGAACCCTGACATCTTTTCCGGCTTGTCCAAAGGTCAATTCCTGTCCAAAACTGGATCTTGTAAGACCTACGACAATGATGCCGACGGATACTGCCGTGGCGATGGATGCGGTTCTGTCATCCTGAAAAGGTACGAGGACGCCGTCGCCGACAAGGATAACATACTTGGTTGCATCCTTGGAGCGTCAACGAATCACTCCGCTGAGGCAGTGTCCATCACACATCCTCATGCTGGAGCTCAAGAGTTTCTGTTCAAGAAGGTCCTCGCGGATGCTGGTATTGACGCACACGAAATCAGCTATGTCGAAATGCATGGAACTGGCACGCAAGCTGGTGACGGCATCGAGATGACATCTGTTTCCAATACTTTCGCACCACCGAGTCGCAGACGAACGCCCGAGGAGAAACTCTACCTTGGCGCTATCAAAGCCAATGTCGGACATGGAGAGGCGGCCTCCGGCATCAACTCGCTGGCCAAGGTCCTCATGATGCTGAAGAAGAATGCTATTCCCGCCAATGTTGGCATCAAAGGTGTCATGAACAAGACGTTCCCTAAGGATCTCGGAGAACGTAACGTTCACATTCCTGTGTCTCAGGTCTCCTGGCCGAGAGACGGCGCAAAGCCAAGGAGATTGTTTCTGAACAATTTTTCCGCTGCCGGCGGCAATACCTCTCTGTTGATTGAAGATGGTCCACTGAAGACGGCGCCGACTGCAGTAGATCCTCGATCTACGCTTCCTATCACCGTCACTGCCAGATCCATTGCATCACTCAAGAGGAACATCAGCAACCTCAAGAACTTCTTGGCGAAAACGCCCAATGCGTCGCTGACCAGTCTCTCGTACAGTACGACAGCACGAAGAATCCAGCACAACTATCGCATCGCCTTCCCAGCAGCAGATATTTCAAAAGTCGGCCAGACCCTTGACGCACAGCTCATGGATTCGTACAGTCCCGTCCCGATGACTTTGACGAAGACAGCGTTCTGTTTCACTGGTCAAGGCTCACAGTACACTGGTCTGGGTCAGAAGTTGTACGAGGAACTTCCTTCATTCAAGGCCGACATAGATCAGCTCGACCGCCTGGCACACTTCCATAAGTTGCCTTCCTTCATCGACCTGTTGAAGGGTGCAGATGTAGCCGACCTGTCACCAGTGGTGGTACAGCTCGGTATGGCATGCATCCAGGTCGCACTTGCACGCATGTGGGAGTCCTGGGGCATTACGCCGTCTGCAGTCATCGGTCACAGCCTGGGAGAGTATGCTGCGCTACACGTCGCCGGAGTGATCTCTGCCAGCGATATGGTATACTTAGTCGGTCGTCGCGCGGACCTCCTCGTCGACAAATGTACTCCAAACACGCATGGCATGCTTGCGGTCAAAGCAAGCGTTTCGGCTATCCGGTCTGCTCTTGGCTCAAAGATGACCGAGATCGCCTGCACCAACGCACCGGAGGAGACGGTTCTGTGCGGAAGCAGCGAAGTCATCACGGCAGCGAATGACGACCTGGCAGCCAAGGGAATGAAGGCGACCAAGCTGAATGTACCTTTCGCTTTCCACTCTGCTCAAGTAGAGCCGATACTCGATGGTTTCAAGACTGCTGCATCTTCGGTTGTCTTCAAGAAGCCGTCGGTCCCAGTCCTCTCACCTCTGACGGGAGAAGTCATTACTGAAGCTGGCATTATTGGGCCTGACTATCTCGCCAAGCATGCTCGTGAGACCGTCAATTTCTCGCAAGCCTTGCAATCAGGATCCGCGTCCAAGATGTTCGACTCAAAGACCACTTGGCTTGAGATCGGTGCCCACCCAGTCTGTCTCGGAATGGTGAAAGCCTCCGTGGAGACTAACACAACGGCACCTACTCTGCGTCGCAATGAGGATACATGGAAAACCATTTCTGGCAGCATCTGTACCCTTTTCCTGGCCGGCGTTCCCATCAACTTCAATGAGTTCCACCGCTCTTTCAACGCAGCTCAGCAACTTCTCGAGTTACCTACTTACAGCTTTGACGATAAGAAGTATTGGCTCGACTATCACAATAACTGGACGCTGACCAAAGGTGAAGCCCCAGTGGCAGCACCCGTCAACGCATCCGTTCCAGCGCTGGAACCTGTCGCTCCAGTGCAAACGTTCAAGAAGCTCTCCGACTCATGCCAGAAGGTTGTCGAAGAGGACTTCTCAGCCAACGCCGGCCGCGTAGTCATCCAGTCGGATGTCTGTCAACCGGCCTTGCGCAAGGTTGCCATGGGTCATCAGGTCAACGACACAGCATTGTGTCCATCATCCTTGTATTTCGACATGGCTATGACTGTAGCGGACTACATTTACAAGGCGCTCCGTCCCTCTGCACCCCAGATCGGCTACAACGTTGCCAGCATGGAAGTACCAAAACCCTTCATCATCAAGAATGTTGCACCTCCAGAGGGTCAGCATCTCCAGCTCGAGGCACAGGCAGATCTCGAAGATGGTACCGCAAAGCTCGTTTTCCGAAGTGTCACGCCGGAGGGCAAGACGCTTGTAGAGCATGCTCATTGCACGGTCAAATTCGAGGACATCAAGACCTGGCAGGAGAGCTGGGACAACATAAGCTTCATGGTCAAGTCCCAGATCGAGAATCTTCAGCTCAAGACAAAGACACAGGAGGCGCATGTTATCGGTCGCGGTCTCGCCTACAAGCTCTTCAAGGTCTTCGTCAACTACTCCGATGCATACAGAGGTATGGAGGAGATCATTCTCGACAACAAGACTACAGAGGCATCTGCATCGATTTCTTTCCAGACGAAGCCTGAAGACGGCGACTTCTACTTCCCCGCCTACTGGTGCGACTCCATGGCCCATCTCGGCGGCTTCATCGTGAACGCAACTGATCTCTGCGATTCCGACAATTTCGTGAGTGTCTCACATGGCTGGGGCTCCATCAAGGTGGCAAAGCCCATGTCCGCGGACAAGAAATACCGCAACTACGTCCGTATGTTGGAGAAGCCTGGAAATGTCACCCAAGGCGACGTCTACATCTTCGATGGTGACGAGATCATCGCCGTGGTCGGCGCTTTGAAGTTCCAGAAGATCCCTCGCAAGGTCCTCAACACTTTCTTACCGCCACAAAAAGCCGGTGTCGCCGCAGCTGTAGCAGCACCGACCCCCGTCCGATCAGCAATGAAAGCTACACCTTCGGTCAATACTCAGGCGAAAGCCGCCGTTCCTAAGCACACCGCGATCGAAAATCCTACTCCGAAGCCTGCACAGGCAAAGAAGGTCGATCTAGGGAAGCCAGTTGGACCAACTATCTTGTCCCGAGTCATGCAGATCATTGCCAGCGAGACCGATGTTGACAGCTCGGAGCTCGTAGATCAGGCAGCATTCGAGAATCTCGGAGTTGACTCCTTGATGTCATTGACCATCTCCGCTCGGTTCCGCGAGGAACTCGACATGGATATTTCATCCACCCTGTTCACCGATTTCCCGACGGTTGGCGAGATGCAAAAGCATTTCGCGCAGTTCGACGGAGCTTTCGGAACTCCTGAAAGAGATGACTCAGATTCTGATACCGATTCGATGAACGATACGTCGACCCCGATGAGCGCTATTGGTACACCAATGACCGTCCCGAGCTCTAGAGTCAGCGAAATCGGCAAGTCCGAACTCGATCTGGGGTCCCAGGACTCGTCTGAAGCCAGTATAGCACGAGAAATCGTGGCGACGGAGATGGGAGTATCGGTCGCTGAGATCACAGATCAGGCCGACCTTGCTGACATGGGTATGGACTCACTCATGAGTTTGGCCATCCTCGGCGAGCTGCGCGAAAAGACTGGGCTTGACCTCGCCTCTACCTTCCTGATGACAAACCCTACCATCGAGGACATTGAGAACGCCCTGGATATGCGCCCCAAGATCCGCACCGCCCCTAAGCCAACGACCGCGGCTGCCTCATCTGATCGTCGCACCTCATCTCCTCAGCTTGATAAGGTCAACGAAAAGCTCATTGCTTCTCGCAATGCGGACATTACAAAGTATCCTTCGGCCACCTCCGTACTGCTACAAGGAAACCCCAAGGTCGCTAAGAAGAAGATCTTCTTCTTACCTGATGGATCCGGATCTGCCACATCATATGTTTCGATACCGAATCTCGGCTCCGAAGTCTGCGCCTACGGCCTCAATTGCCCCTTCATGAAGGACCCCGAACAGTGGCAGTGCGGCATTGAGATTTGCGCCATGATCTACCTCGCCGAGATCAAGCGCCGCCAGCCAGTCGGTCCATACGTGATTGGCGGCTGGTCAGCAGGCGGTGTAATCGCATACGCTGTCGCGCAAGCCCTACTCGCCAATAACGAGTCTGTCGATCGACTTCTCCTACTCGACTCGCCGTGTCCAGTCAACCTCGATCCCCTGCCCGCTCGCCTTCACATCTTCTTCAATGAGATCGGTCTCCTCGGCACGGGTGATCCTACAAAGACGCCCAAGTGGCTATTGCCGCACTTTACGGCCGCAATTCGTAGTTTGAGCGACTACCAGCCACAACGCACTATCAAGCCTGTCAAGACGTACGCGATATGGTGCCGTGAGGGTGTTGCGGGTAATCCAGGCGATCCGCGCCCTCCGCCCGCAGAGAACGAGGATCCAGCGCCCATGAAGTGGCTACTCAATCATCGAACAGATTTCGGAAGTAATGGATGGGAACAGCTTTGTGGGAAGGAGAATATGAAGTACGGTGTTATGGATGGACATCACTTCAGTATGATGAAGCCGCCACACGTGAGTACATTTTACCAAGTTGGTTTCGAGCCCTGCTAACACTCCCAGGCTGATCAATTGGGCGACCTCATTCGGGAAGGTCTCAGTATGTGATGGGTCGACAGAATGGCCACAAGGGTCGTCGGGACTGCTCATTGTGCGCGACACTTTGGTATCCTTGATGCATGATGATTCTATAATTTAGACTGTACCGTGGATTCCGGGGGCTTGGGGGCGTTGGCTGGTTCATAGGTCTCTGCAGCTCTCCTACTAATTAATTGCAACAATATAACTCTTCCTATCACTACTTTGCTATTCTCGTGTATGCTTGATGTTTGTCAATGTTGTTGTAGAGTACGTAATCGTGAAAGTGTGCCGAAGCTCGTCGTGATCCGTCTTGGCATGTCCGGATAGCTTGACTTCCTGTTTGGGCATGTTAAGCCCTTTACTCAATTACATACGAATTCGACAAGATCAGTACGTCAGGATCTGACGTTCAAATCTTACGCTGGAACATTGCAGTCATCCTTTGTCAGTTTCCAGCAGCTTTTAGTGGTGAGACAGGAGTCCAGCGAATCGTCTCGAAAAAGAGTGTCGCCTGAACAGATGTCGCAATAATTTCACTTGAAGGCATTGGAGTCGCGTGAGCGTAGCGCATGAATTCATAAACAGTCGTGGTCTTTAGCTATACCACCAATATGGCGACAAATCTAGCGCTGAGAGGCAAGTGAGTCAATCGGCTCTTACGAAAGGCCCATGAGACGTGGTCGTGGAGCTCCATGCTGACGCACTGCAACAGCGGCGAGAAGCTCACACCCGCCAAGGATGGATCGACAAACCCACGAGGTATACCGTACGCGCCCTTCGTGGACCAGGTAGAGGACTATGTCTCTGGCCGGGAAGATGTGGAAAGTACACTCAAGAGCTTCTCGGAGATGATATCGAAGTACCAATTCATGGAGGCGAACACGCAGAGAAGAGTGGCGGGGCTAAAGGACAAGATTCCGGAGATCAAGAAGACGCTAGAGATGGTGAGGTTTCTCAAGAGCAGAGAGGAGGACGATGAGCCGCTGGAGACACACTTTGAGCTGAACGACACGTTGTATGCGAAGGCTCTGGTGCCGACCACCAAGGAGGTCTACCTGTGGTTAGGCGCGAACGTCATGCTCTCATATCCGGTCGAGGAGGCCGAGGAGTTGCTCGTCTCGAAGCTGGATACCGCAAACACGAGCTTGACCAACTGTGACGAGGATCTCGACTTTCTAAGAGAGCAAATCACTGTCCGTATTCGTCCCCGTCAATGTTAATGTGGCTAACCTTGGAGTAGACGCTGGAAGTAGCCACCGCTCGAGTCTACAATTGGGATGTTGGGCAACGGCGGAAGGAAAGGGAGCATGCTGGTAGCTCAAAAGACCTCGAAGGAGGCAAGCCAAATGGCTGATCCTGCCGGATTACGGCAAGAAGAAGGTTCTTGTTCATACAGCGCTAAATACAAATACCCCTGCTGTATCAGGAGCGGTCACTGCTCCAGGCTCTCGCCAAAGTTTTTCTCCTCGCTGGTGCCATCCACCTTCTTGGGTATCACCTTTAACGAAAAGTCTACATGCTTGACCCCTTGGTGTATGCTGCTGCTGCTGATAACATCCACATCATCACAAACATAGCCTCCCACGTTCTCCTCAGTCAGACCGCCGCTTACCTCGACCAACACCGCCCTCGGGCCCCGACCATACTTTTCCTTGATCTGCTTCGCTGCGTCCTTCATTCCCTCTGGCGTGAAGTTGTCCAGCATCACAACATCCGCACCGGCATTTATTGCTGTCTCCGCCTCCTCCAAGCTTTGGCATTCCACCTCCACCTTGACACTGAACCCGCCTGCCGACTTCGCCGCAGCGACCGCCTTCCCAATACTTCCGCCACATGCCCAGACATGATTGTCTTTCAACATCGTCATCGTACTCAAATCGATCCTGTGCGCATCACACCCGGCGACCAGCATCCCGTACTTCTCCACCAGTCGGAAGCCGGGCGTCGTCTTCCTGGTGCCAGCCAACGTGTTTTTATATCCTGCCTCCCTCAACAGCCGCAGCATTTTGGCGCTCTGACTTGCCACCCCTGAGCACCGCGCCAGCACATTCAGCGCCACGCGCTCTCCCAATAGTACATTCCGCACCGGGCCCCGTACGGTAGCGACATGCTCTTTCTTGCCGGATGTGAAGACGTCTGATCCTTCGGTGAAGTGCCACTCGACAGTGCAATCCAGGTAGGAGAAGATGGCGTCGAAGAAAGGAATGCCGGCGAGGACGCCAGGGGACTTGGCCAGGAGGTGGGCGACGGCGGGGGAGGTGCCAACTACGAAGCCGCCGTAGTCGAAGGAGGGCGTATCTTCGGAGAGCCAGAGGGGGATAATGGACTTCCAGGAGGGGGGAAGGAGGTCGCGAGGCGAGCCATGAGAAGGCGCGCCTTCTGTCACGGGCATTTCTGAGGTAAGGAAGTGCGGGGGAGGGGTAGGTTGCAGATATGTGATTGCTTGCGCGCCTCGAGGGGAAAGCCTCTATTCGAGGAGATATGGAAGTACGCCTTGGAAGCTGGAGAGTCACGGTGGTTGTGGAATGGCCGCAAGTCTAAGGTTGTTGAAATGCAAGTGCATCATCCGACAGCTCATCGGATGAGACGGCCGGAGCGGACCTCGAAGCCGTGACATCCCGATATGATTTCACGGTTGGCTAGATCTGTAGTCGCGCAACTCCTCTCTTTTTTGAGGTCTGCTTAACCCACTTCGACTGTGGCATGAACGCGCGCGCCATGGCGACGAGAACATCATTACGACCATCTGTGGTCTCGTGCTCTTTGCCCAAGACACAGGTCCGGCATGCCACATTGCTCAAGCGACCGAAGCGGCCATGGACATTCACCCAGATGGTGACTCTATCAGACGGCTCGACCTTTCTACATCGCACTACATCTCCTCAGCCCATCTATCGGAGCACGAAAGACGTGCGGAACACAGCCTTATGGAATCCGTCAAGTCAGAAACTAGCAAATATCGAAGAGGACGAGGCTGGACGGTTAGCGCGTTTCCGAGAACGCTTCGGGCGCGGCTGGGATAGTGAGAGCACTAAGGGCCTAGACGAGGAAGTGGAAAAGCAGGAAGCGCAGGAGAGAATACAGGATGAAAGTCTGTTGGATCTGATCGGCAATGACTACGAGTCCAACTCCGGCGCGTCGAAGCAAGGATCGAAGAAGAAGGCAAAGAAATGAGCTTCAGGGACGAAGGCGCAGTGAGAGATCCCGAGGGAGCTGAGACGGGTCGCACTTCCAGAAGGACATGTCGTGCGCAAGGAATGGCTCATGTTAGCAACATATGATACATCCGGAGATGGCTCGCGGTACCCAGACCGGGAATCGTCGTGGTGGAATGCACAAGCCGACGCGGTACAAGAAGTGGATTATCCGAGCGGGAGGGATGACGGCCGCGAATGCAAATGTACATATCAAGCGTACATACGCTCATACGTAGAGATGGGATCTAAGATGCCGTACACATCTGTAATACTATGAAGATTGTTTATGACTTCTCGTCGAGACCAGCGCCCTTTTCATCCTCAGCCTCGCCCTCACCCTCACCCTCATCCCTATCCTCATCCTCTTCATTTTCGTCGACGACACCATTGCCGCTGTCCGCGAGAGCATCACCGAGGTCCAGCTTCAGAGCCTCCAGATCTCTTGGTCTAAAAGGCCATTCCAGATACGCCACGACCAGCTTCTCCAGCAACGGCCTGGTCAGCGCAGTGACCCTCATGTCCTCAGGGTCAAGTCTACCTCCATATCTCGGATCTCTCAGCTCTGGCACTGCCTCGTACATATCTTCGCCAGCATTCGCGGCCATAAGATCCAACGCTTCCCATACGGACATGGCTCGGCGCTGAAACAATGCCTGGACGACCTTCCGTACTGCCGCGCTCCCTTGCTCCTTGGTTGTGATATCGCTCGCAAAGTTCCGCTCCATTGGGTCGATCTCGAGAAGGGTGAGTGGGATGTTTGGCCAAAATTCTTCTGCTTGAGTGGTGAGCGTTTCGTACGCTCGACGATCATAAGCAAGCGTAGAGTCTTCCAGAAGTAGACACCTCTGCTCGTCAAAAAGGCCGCGGAAACGATCAGCCCAGAGCTTGAACTCTAGTGTATTCTTGCTGTGGATACCATCACGAATGCGGCCTGCGGTGGCAAGTAGACGTGTCGTTAACGTCTCCATCTCCTCTGCAGACAATGAAGGGGATATGATGTGCAAGGCCGCTTCAGCCTCCACTTGACGTTTAGAAAGCTTTACAAAGTCCGCGAATCGATTCTTGGCGGGTACGGGCACCGGATCGTACAGCTTTTTCTTGAAGAGATGTTCATGTACGTTCGCTACAGCTTCACGTTTATGTTCGATCAGCCGGCGCTCGTCGGACGCAAAGACGTGGCTGTCTTTCTCAAGAGACAGGATGGCCTCTTCCAGTTGCCTAGAGGTGTCCAGCCCGGGAGGGCTTGTGGTGTTGATTTGCAGGTCAGAAATGAGAGATTCCAAGTCGTCTTTCCAATCAATCGGATGCCCGAACCGACTTTGGTGACGATCTTGGGGCATGTGCATGCCAGCACGCTGCATACGCTGGCCGACCCGATGTGCAGAGAGACTGTCGAACGAATACGGTCTTGCCTTCTCGTCGAGCGTTTGGCGTTGGTTAGGATCTGCTAGCTTTCTTTCCATGCCGGCTACCTGATTGATGTCGACCACAAGATCGGCAGAGGCAGACACAGTTGTGCGGGCATGAATGATCCCGGGCAGCAGGTGTTGCTTGGTGGCCTCGGGTACCCATAGCAGCATCTTGACTATGCCATTGCGGTGTATCAGATCATTCGTCTGACTGCCGTGCGTCATGTGTCCGAACAGCGTGCAGATACTCGTGACCAAGTTCGACTTGGTGTAACCTAAAATCTTATACATCCGATGCAGATTCCCGGTCAGGAGCAGCGTCCGGTTGGGCTTCCGAAGAGCCACCTCATCACCCGCCCGAGCTTTCTGTAACGGGAGCAATGTCTCGAATAGTTTCTCGTAGGTGGACCAGTACTGAGAACTGTGCGTTGGTAGCAGTGCGGAATGTTGATAGGTTGCATCTTTATCCAGAAGCGGCTTGACGAAAGGTTCATAGTATTTCTTCTCCGGCTCAAGCAAGATGTGAGACCGCGGTTTCAGCGCATCATGTATTTTCTGGGTCCATATACACGCCCCGGGATTGATATCAACGATGTCGCAGCCCTCATAGTCGTGCAGACGTGGTCCGAGGTACTTCAGGATGTCATCTGTGGCAAATTAGCTGCGTCTGGGACATTTGCAACTTCACTGGCCCTACCACATAGCTCTGGACTCACCACATCTGCCCGTCCATGAGTCCTGGCAGGGGCTGTCGCGCTGATAGTCTTAACATTGGAAGCGAACAATTTATGGAGTGTCTTTGTCGTCGGGTACTTCGATACGGTCTTGTAAAACACCGCCGCTGTATGCTGTTTTACCATAAGTCAACTATAATACACGGACTTGCGCCAGTAGCAGCAGGACGTCCAAATTCAAAGAGGTCAAAGAATTTCCCAGAGAGCAGGAAAAGTGATGTTGTTCCGGACCTGCGTTTCTGACGCTCTGGGATTATCCATCCGAAATTCGATGGTCTTCCGCGACTGGCAATCACATCAACTTCATCTCACGATCTCATGAAATTTGACGAGCATATGCCTGCCACTGGCCATGTTGTAATATGCAATGGACGCCTAGAATGTACGCTCCATCGTCATGCCAAACTCTCAGCAATGTCGACCACGTCATGCACAGCGACTTCGTGATGATAGCGCTTCAGGCAGCAACAGCTACGCTCAGTTGTCCGAGAGATCAGATCTGAGAGCCCCTGCTTGGCCATCTTATCAACATACATAGAAGCCGAAACGACTATGAGTCGATCTATGCAGAGGCCGCAGAGCGTGCAGGAGATTGTCAAGGAAGCCCAGAACTTTGACCACAAGACTCGGTATCCACTGCGCATTGCGATACGAACGGCTCAGAACATACTCAATCAAGCTGTCAACTGCGAACGCAGCGGCAATCTTCAAGATGCCTATCTGTTCCGTTACCGACACGCAGAGTTCTGCATGTCACAGATCACCGTCCATTCCGACAGGAAACTACCGGAGTTCAAACAAGCAGTACAGAGGGTCACCAAGGACGTCCAAGAAGACTTGGAGAAGATGGAGACCTTGAAGCCGGAGGTGGCTAAGAGATATGAGAGATACCAGGCCAGCTTGGAGCGCATCGCGGCCGCGAGGGAGAGGGAGAAGCAGCAATATCAAGGAGGAAGGGGATCGGGCGACTCGTCAAGAAGAAGCTCTCGTGATTTTGCCAGCTTGGGCGATGCTATGTCGGCAGGATATTCCCAAGTACTCCATGCAGGGGAGCACTCCGATCTGGCTCTGAAACTGGCACATCGAGAATTAAAGCGGAGGGGTATTCAAGACGACGCTCAAGATCATCACAGCGAGCAGAAAGAATTCCATGATCTTGCACAGAACATTCGTGAACTAGGAAGGCGTCTGGACAGGACGAACATAGCCGAGGCACCTCAGAGTCACGCCAATTCCTTTGCTTACCCAGGCGTACGAACCCATCACGAGACACAGGTATCTTCGCCCTCTCTGTACTCAAGCGCTCATTCAGCGCCTGCAGTCCCGGGTAAGACGCCTCTGCCTACCGAAGCTCCACCAATCTTACCGCCGAAGGCACCGGTCGCGGCTTCGACTGAGGTGTTAGACTCATCAGAGTATACCTTCAAATCCACTGCAAAGACCGAAGGCGGTAGTCTGCTAAGGCCACTCTTCATCCCAAAGGAGCTTCGCCCTCGCTTTCTCTCACTTGCATCCAACAATACTCGCAATAATCTGGAAACCTGCGGTATCCTCTGCGGATCGCTCTTGTCCAACGCCCTCTTCATCTCCCATCTCGTCATTCCTGAGCAGATCTCAACATCCGACACCTGCGACACCACCGAGGAGGGAGACAACGCTCTGTTCGACTACGTAGACGGTCAAGAGCTAATGGTATGCGGATGGATCCACACTCATCCAACACAGACTTGCTTCCTGTCCAGCCGGGATCTGCACACTAGTGTCGGATATCAAGTCATGCTGCCCGAAAGCGTGGCCATCGTGTGTGCGCCGAGTAGGGACCCGGACTATGGCATCTTCAGACTTACAGATCCGCCCGGCAAGCAGGCTATTCTCAACTGCGATCAGCAGGGGCTTTTCCACCCTCACGCTCAGTCGAATTTGTACACAGATGCGGTGACGCCAGGACATGTTTCAGAGTTGAAGGGGTTGCAATTCCAAGTCGTAGATATGAGAAAACGTTGATCACGAAGACAATGATAGACCACCATGAGATAGAACATGGCAAGGGAAATGTCACCGTCAGACTGCCGACTCCGAGGCAAGGTTCTGGCAAGAGACTTGCCCAGGCCCCAAAGCCAGTACACGAGCCGTCCTCACTCCCTTGGAGCTCGAGCTCGATGCAGGCAGACCAACGGAACACACCGCTCACCTCACCTGTTCTGTTGTACACTATACACGCGCGAACAGATTGAGGCTGGCCACGTCCAAAGGACAGCCGGAGCAGTGCATTGCTCTCTCGCGCGTAATACTGAGCAGTGATCATGGGACTTGATCGAGTGCTCCACCTGACCGCGCGAGTAGCTCCGACATGGGTAGCTTCAATTTGGCACAAGGCCTGGGGGGACCACAGCTGGTATTTGTTTAGATCGCTAGATACCCTCTTCCCGCACACAGTATAAACAAAAGCCGCCCAAGAGAGCGCCCCGCTTACTTGGTGCGGATGGACGTTCAGTCCATGAAGCCAACCCTCCTCTCCACGCCTTCCATCCCATCCAACATCCTATCCAGTCCGTCAACGCCCAGCTCCCCCCTTTCCAGCAACCTCCGATCAGCCCGGCTCGGACTGCTTCCCTCCCTCTCCGCCCTCGGTGCCGCCTTTGGCCTCGCCATGGCGATCACGTGAGTCCTATACTCTCCTGCTACGAGCACGTCTCCTTTCATCACATTCCCACCGAGCACCATATCTGCTCTGCTCCTGGTCGTTCGCTCTGGCATAATGTCCACAGACGTGATGACCTCATTATCCAGCTCTAATCCAGGCAATTCTTGCATTCCCGTACCATGGAGCGAAGGTCCCTGTGCATTACGTGACCACCATTCCCTTACTGATGGGATTGTGTAGACGCGAGTGTTGAAGTAGACGACAACGCAGTCGTCGCTGACGCCGTTGTGGTTCGTGGTGCTGCGGACTGCTATGCCGCCTCTCGGTGGTAAAGATCGGCCGTTTACTGGCCCAGAGAAGAGGCTTTCGCTCTTCGTGCGACGGGTGTTGGGCGTCATGGGAGCGAGTTGGGCGCGGCGAGGCTTGTCAGATAGAGTGGAGGTGCGTTCAGGATCATTGCCCACGAAGACGGATGCAGCGAATGCGAAAGGGGACGACGGAGTGCGGACGTTGAGCGGGGACGAGGTCGAGAGAGCATACAGACCAATGGTGCCATCTTCGAGGAGAACGAGGATAGAGTTGCCGGACAAGACCCAAACGGCGGAAAGTACGCGCTTGATATGCGATAAAGAGGGTACTGAAGGATCTTTCGTGTCCGTGTAGGGGCTACTGAGTCGTAAGGTGAGGCGGGGGGACGGTTGTTGTTGAGATCCTGAGCGAGATCCGGGTCGTGAGCTGATTTCTGGGAATATCTCGTACACAGAAGTGCGTCCAGAGACATCCGATATAACAAGATGCGAGTGCCGGGCGGCTGAGGGAGGTGAGGAGTTGAAGGCGAGAGAAGATGTCAGTGCATCGGTGTGGGTGGAGTGAAAGGCCGAGGCTGTCTCGTAGGCAATGTATTGAGAGGATTCAGTCTTCGACACAGGTATGCTGAAGAAATGCAATGCGCCTCCGTAGTTAGATGTCGCTACAGCGACGAGAATCTCAGTACCGGACGGTTGCGATCGCTCCGCGGTGCTTCTCTTCGTGCTGCGGCTTTGTCTCTGCTTGGACGTGCTAAGATCACCGGTTGAGGGATTTGACTGGGTCCAGGTCACTGCGAGCCCTCGTAGCATGTCTCTTGCGGTTGCTAGGTGCAGATCACAGATTCGTGCGCCCAGTTTCCGCTTTCGCTTCGTTGCAGCTGAAGGGGGATCTAGGGGAAGCGTGATGACCTTTGCTGAACCGTCTTCACACGCTACAGCCACGACGATATTCTGCGTGAATATCGGTGGCACCTCGGCCGCACCCAAAGCGTGAGCTGAGTCTGTGAGAGAGGGAATCGACAGGTGTAGTACAGGACTTTGAAGTCCAAGATCTAGGTCTTGCACGATGGTCGGGCAAGGTTGGTCTTCGAGGTCCTCTTCATCAGACTCAAACAAGGCCTCGTCGTCAGACTCTGCGTCTTCATACATCTTTTGAGATGAAGCGTTTTCAGAGGATCCGTTCGTGACTGCCCCCTCACTGCGCGATGTGAAATAAAGTGGTCGGCCGCCACTCCATGCAATGTGCAGTCCTGAACTGGTGCCTGACACTATAACAGTCGAGCCATTAGACGATCTGACCGGATACGTCGCCGTGACATTCAGTCTTTGGTTTGCATCATAACTTCCCATCATCAGATTGCGAAGCTTTATATGGCTGGTTCATCAGGGCAGCGTACCTGATTTGTACCCTTCGACCATTTCGCACGACTTTTGGTCGAGACATGGTCGCGCTTTCGTTTGATCGGATCGCGTCGACACGGTAGCTCTTGAGGTAGACGCGATTGTGTTAAGGATCCATCACCGGTGGTGCGCGCCGATGGTGAGTAGGTGACACTGGTGGATGAAGATGTTGAAGCACAGCGCGTGGCTGAAGTCCGACTTCACGCGTTCACCTACTGTGCACAAAGCTCTTCCCACACCAACGACTGGCTGGTACCGAACCACCCTCGCCTCAGCCTGCAGCAATCATGGTAGAATTGACCCATTTGCACAACACCTCCAATGGCAGAAGTCGTTTCCTTTGGGGTACACGCGCCCACAGCTTTACAATATCTAGTGTCGGAGGGCGCACTCCCCCACGACCCCTCGGAAGACCTGTATCAAAGTAACAGCTACTCGTCAACCGACAATCATGCAGACGAGGAAGAGGAGGTTCTATGGACACGCAATCGAGTTGTGTATTCGAGAGGAGGCTACATACAGCGGGTCTACAACTATCCAGAGCATGGGGAGGATGTTCAGTCCGCTCTAGTGACCTGCTTCCGTGCTCCTGTAGATGGCATTGACGGTCAGGAGAGCACCTCAAGGCAGAAGACCGGACATACTGCACCCTACCCGGACGTAGCGGCTTTTGGTAGAGTCTGTCGAAAGAGTCGCCGATCCAGCGTGCTCCTTCCTACAACGAATGCCGACACATTCCCTGACGCCTCGCCTGTCGTAGGGGTTGATCGCACGAGAGCCCTTGTAATCCTGGTTGGCAAGCAGTGCCACGTCCACTTTCTAGCCGGCTCTAGTCATATCGTCAGCCTACCCTTTGTAGTGGCTTCCATATTCCCTGCTCAAGATGGCATCGTAGTCCAGAGGAGCATAAAATTCCGGCCTGGGTCATCAGGAACGGTGCCGGTTGTCCCGCCCAACTCGTTCATATCCTCACAACCACAGCTTTCACCTCCATTGCGGTCACCATTTGCATCAGGTAGAGGCATCCCGAACGTCTCGGCGGCTGAGTCACCATCCTTGAAGCATATCTCTGCGTTATCGGCGTTTACAGAAGCTGCTTCCAGCGCCGAAGACTATGAAGCGCCTCACCTTTGGTCTCTAACCGACCCCTTAGCGGACTTCTCTGCGATCGCTTCCGCCACCGTGGCTCCACTCCCACGCCACCTTCGGATAGACGACGCTGCCCTGTTTGTGGAGTACGACGACATTGATGCCGCAGAGAGCCTACTCTATGTTTCTCCGCGAGACGAAGTGCCCGCTGGACCAAGTGCTGGAAAGGTGGCGCTTTTAGTGTTCGTTACTATGAACGAAGAATTCGACCAGGTCACAGTCTGGCAAGCATGGTACCTACGTCCGCGGCCACTGAGTACCCTCACCGCAGTGCGAAAGACCATCAAGGAAATCAGGTCAAAAAGACGTGCATCGGGCAATACCGCGATCCTGAATACTGGCGGCGGACCTTCTGTGCGTTTTCATGACAAAGGCAGAGAGAGCTTTGCCGCGGCAGCAAATGTACCAGTCAAGAGGAAGTCCGGGCGACGCGAGAAGGTAGAAGCCGATGCAAAGTCGGTCGGAACCGAGGCGGAGGATATGGCCTCGCGAATGGATCCCGACTTCCGCACATCTCAACAGCACCTTCGAGATACAAGAAGAGCTGGCTCTGTGCTCCCGAGGGTTGACCCAGTCAGTGAAGAAACAAGCCGTGCGCGGTCTGGGGTTGGTCCACATACCGCCACCTCAAGACGAGGTCCTTCTATGCGACTGTCGCAAGACCGCAGGAGTTTTGGTACTTCGATTTATCGCAAGAGCCGAGGATCGGTGCCTGGCAGTGTGTTCAGCAAAAGTATTGGTCCGGAAGATGACTCCATGGAAATCGAGAGCGAAGCTGAAGACGGCGAGCTCGATGCTGAGATTGCTAGGGTTTCCCAGCTCTTCCTGGCAACACACGAATTCGCCAGCGTTGACGCCACGTTCTCTAGCGGTGCGGATGGAGTAAAGCCGGAGCTGCTTCTCCGCAAGATGCACGTCTTCCAACTCTCAACCTCCCATTCGTCGTCTCAAGGGGCTCCGGCGATGCACGAACGATTCAAAACTAGGACTCTCTGTCGGGCATCAACTGGAAGGGAGAATGGCACATTCTTGTCTGTTTGGATCTGTGATAAGATGCAACAACAAGTCACAAAGGTTGATTTCGACATCGCTCTGGCTCCAATCACAACCATTGGCCAAGACAGCGCACCAAGCCGCTCGTTCAGCATACCCGTACCAATATTCAGAAGTCAGAAGTCAGAGACCTCAATCACGGATGTTGTCAAAATTGCGGACGGCCCGGTGCAAGCGCTAGCATCCTCATCTGTCCGCCATGGCCTCACGATAAGTCCGGACAGAGGGACGCCCTGCTCAATAGCTTTACCCCAAAAGCACTACTTCTATGATCCGGTAGACGTCCGCAACGATCTGCACCGCGAGATGCGCGAATTTGGCATACGGCGTACTCTGAACCTCGTAAATCCGCCAACGCATCTGTCAGACTTGGCAAAGTCAGGCCATCTCTATGCCATTGACGATGACCGTCACCGATTCGCTCTACAAGTCAAACTACGTCCTGCAGACCGTCTCGTGGCCTATGCACTCCAGATCGCCCATACCGTGCTTAGTGGGGTAGCCAAAGACATGCTCATGCAAATCTGGGCATCTGCATATCAGCATCTGCGATCAGAAGACCTTTCATCTGACGATGCCGATTTGCTCGAGCTGGAGGCTTTGATTATCACGCTTTTCAGCTTTGCAGTTGGCTCTCTTGGTCGGGGACCAAGCTCGCGATCTCGACGGAGCCACGCAGGAAATCAACAAGCTTCCGAGCCTTTCATGTCCAGACAAGCGTCAGTCATGGATGGGGCTACTAGCCGAATGGCACGGCCATGGCGCGCCATATCGATTGCCTTGGCAGAGCCAACGACGACTTCCAAATTGGACAGGGCAGAGAAGATGATGGCACTTACAAGTGTCCTTGATCAAATCCGAATGACTGACATGGAAGCCAAAGCACGATCACTCCTCCATCGGCTCAAGTCCGAAGGGAACGCCTGGTTGATGGATCCCAAGGAAATGCGCTCGCGCACGACAGCTTCGCTGCAGCTGATCCTGGCCTTGCAATTGTTCCGTGAGGAGCTGAGACTGAATGCTTGGGAGGACGGCCGTGCTGCCACGATGAGGGAGCTACTTGCTGCGGCATTGGCTCAGATGGGTCACTATCTGCGACAAGATGCGTGGGACTGGAAGCTTGGGACTCGACTTCTTGGTGACATTGGCTTTACAAACCCTGGCTTCTCTGATTCGGATATATCTGAAGTGAAAGGACCTGCCCGCTCTCAAGTTGCTGCGCCATTCTCCATAGATGCATGGCTCGAGCGTGCACTGGCAGATGGGCAGGTAGAGCAAATGATGGATCTACGTATGATAGCCAAGCTCGCTAATCCGGACTATCTCTCCCACGAGGCATCACTTCCGCACACTGCCTTACTATCCAGGCAGGTCCTCCTTGCCCGCTTCCTCGAGAACGTCTCTGCTCTCCGAAGGTTGCCAGCTGCAGCTGTGGAAGTTATGCAGCAGAACGGCATGTCATCTGACTTCATCGAGTCCTTACCGGACTCAACGGCCGTTCTCCTCAAGGAGATGGTTAGTAGATGTCAAAGTTCACCACCGTCCACCTGGTCGTCAGCGCTGCTTCACATGGTCGATCGGGAAGACCTCGTTGCGTCAGCCGACATTCATCACTCAGTCGGCAGCCAGTCGAGTGCGCAACCGCTGCATGGGCTTGGTGCAGTGACTGATGTTCAGAGCTTAATAAATGCAGCCGAGCGTTTGATGCCCTCCACTAGATCTCATGAAGCAGACCGACATGCAATCATAGCTCAGATCTTTTCTGAAGACCGTAGGTTCGTGGACGCCGCAAGGTTGACCAATTCCGCCGTACTCCAGATCGCAGAGTGTCCGTTGCAGACCGGCTGGTCTGATGAGGACCACCTAGAGCAGCAGAAGAAAGTCATGAATTGGGTCATGATTCGTACCATTGCGTTGCCTGCAGGGAGTGCTATGGTGCATTTTGAAAGCCAAAAGCCGCTGATCTCCGAGAAATTCACAGTGCCTGGTTTCAGCACTCTCTGCCAGATGAAGCCGATGGATAACACTGTCAGTGCCGACAAGACTGGCTTCACCGAGGAGAAACTCAGCTGGTCCTTCTTTCACGCTGGGGCATCTGCAGGTCTACACATATCTCGAAAGGCATCAGGCATTGATACATCCTGGATCGTTTACAACAAGCCAGAGGATTTGACAAACCGTCACGCTGGTTTTTTGCTGGCTCTAGGGCTGAACGGTCATCTACGTAACATGGCCAAGTGGTTGGCTTTCAAGTACCTCACACCCAAGCACACGATGACATCAATCGGTCTCCTGCTGGGATTATCTGCATCGTACATGGGCACCATGGACTCTCTCATCACTCGTATGTTGTCCGTTCATGTCACGAGGATGTTGCCTCCAGGAGCGGCGGAGCTCAACGTTTCTCCTCTGACGCAAGCTGTTGGTCTGCTTGGTATCGGACTTCTTTACTTTAGTACTCAGCATCGTCGGATGAGCGAGATAATGCTGTCCGAACTGGAGTACAGGGATAACGAGGATCCCGCGAGTGCCGCGGACAACATCAGAGACGAGTCTTACAGGCTAGCAGCGGGGTTCTCCTTGGGTCTAATTAACCTCGGCAAGGGTGCTGATCTTCGAGGCTTGCAAGGCATGGGATTGTTGGAACGCTTACTTTCCATTGCGATTGGACCACGGCCTGTCGAACTCGTGCACGTGGTGGACAGAGCGACTGCCGGGGCGACAATCGCGCTTGCATTCATCTACATGAAGACTAACGACAAGGCAATTGCCCACAAGATCGATGTCCCAGACACCACCTCACAGCTCGACCACATCAGACCAGACATCTTGCTTCTGCGCGCCTTAGCCAGGAACCTCATCATGTGGGATTCCGTCGTTGCCACCTCAGGGTGGATCCATGAACAGCTGCCCGCATACGCCTCGCATTACTTTGCCCCGAAGACGTCCAAGTTGTTGCCTTTGATCCCTCTCCGCTCCTCCGAGATTCCTCTTTACAACATCATCACAGGCCACGCTTGGTCGCTCGCTCTCAAACACGCCGGCACCGCTTCCGTCACTGTCCGCGACGAGATTCTCGCTTATCTCGATGTTTTTTGGTCTACGTCATTGGAACCAGCGGCGTACTATGATGCACAGCTTGCTCGTACAACGATCCGGAGGTGCATAGACATGCTTGTGCTTTCTGCGGCAACAGTGATGGCTGGAACTGGAGACGTCACTGTGTTCCGCTATTTGAGGCGACTGCACGGGCGTACAGATGCTGAGACAACATATGGCAGCCACATGGCTGCTCACTTGGCGGTCGGCACTTTGTTCGTCGGTGGTGGTACGTACACGTTCTCCACAAGTAATATTGCTGTCGCTGGCCTAGTGATGGCTTTCTACCCTCTCTGGCCCAGTGAAGTTCTGGACAACGCTGTGCATCTCCAAGCATTGAGGCATCTGTGGGTACTGGCCGCCGAAGCCAGATGCGTTGTTTGCCAGGATGTGGACAGTGGGAGACCAATTCAGCTTGATCTGAAGATAAAGCTCAGAGGCGGAGAGGAGGTGGTGAAGAAGGCGCCATGCTTGTTGCCTGAACTGGACATGGTGGCGAGCGTCGAGACGGTCAATGCCGGATGGTGGAGGGCGAAGTTGGACTTCCAGGGCAACGAGAAGCATTTGCAGGGCTTTCGGGAGAGTCAGATATTGTGGGTGAGGAAGGCGCCAGCGACGGAAGAGAATCCAGGCTTGTTCGGAAGGGCCCTTAAGGGGCTAAATGAGAAGCACGATATGCCGGAGTGGTGGACAATGTGGGCCAGCCTCCTGGATTTGCCCGCGTTGGAGGGCATAGAGGAGGGAGAGCTGGGTCTTGCGATACCTTCAACCGCTGTGAGTGGTGTGCATGAAGACGGGAAAGGGACGGTTCTCGATGCTCAACTATCCCTCTTGAGCGATGCCAAGTCCTGGGATCCGCAAAAACTGTGGAACGTGCGATTGCTGCTTGGTTGGGCGGAGAGAACAAGACTAGAGGAATCCGGTCCTCTCAAATGGCTGGGAGAAGAATTCGTCCGGCGGCTGAATGGTGTTGTGCAGCAGCGCATGGAAGCGATCCAGGGGAGAGCTTTGTAGATTTTCGAATCCCCAGTCATGGACGATGGCAAGCCATGCTACCGTGCACATCACCATACTTTCCACCATGATTTCCCACTCTGCGAGCTATCCTTCTCTGTTCGCAGCTTCCCATACAGCTCCTGATCTTCTTGCTCCTTCTTTTGACGCCTCAGCTCTCTGGCGCGCTCCATTCGAGCCTCCTTCTGCTTGCGCTCAATTGCCTTCCTGTCCATGATCTCCATTGCTCGCTTCATGCCCTCCCGTTCAGCGTTGCGTTGATATGTGCAGTACTGGTACATGCTGAAGGAAGCGAAGCAGAAAGTACCAACAGCCCAGTTGCATACGGTAAATACTGGCGCTCTCATGACCGCCCTTACACCTCCAAGAGCGAATCCGGAACCAATGCCCGTGAGAAGAGAGTCCTTCACGCAAGGTCGTGTTGGGAATGTGGCCCAGTCCTCCCACTTGATGGCTTTGGCGGCTTCGACAACGTCGACCTTGTCAAGTTTCTCACCGCCTGCTGTGTGCATCGTTCCGCCGGGCATCACGTTCGCGCTGGGTCTCTTGGTTCCTTGCGCTTCCTTCCATTGGTCGCCTTTGAACGGAACGTAACCATCCTGTGGACTCGTACTATCTTTGTTGTCCTCCATAGTCAGATATGATATGAGTGTTTGGCGGTAGCTATTGTGCTGGGTCTTGCTCAGTGCAGGTGATTCGTTGCGTAGATTGCGTTCCAGAAAATTGTGGCCATGATGTCGACGACATTATTAAGTTTGGACGGCGGGCCAAAGTCTAGGCTCGGCAGACTGCAGGTCAGATCAATCGGCCAACCGTAGTTCTAAATTGAAACGCGCGACGCGTCCCCCAGACTGAAATCGCGGGCACGTTTGTCTCCATGGCATATCCCATCTTCTCTTTTCGACAAAGACATCTCTCATATACAACGCGGAACACGAATTGCATAGCGATAGGTTTCGAACGACAGATCATGCGATAACGAATATCATTTTATAAAAGCGCAACTGACAGCATCCCTGCAACATGGCACAAGGCGCTGGCCGGCGGCAGGGTCAGACGTTCCGTCGCCTGGGAAAGAATGGACAAACATCGTATGGCCCTCGCAAATCAAAGACGGTCGACTCGAGCTCCTTGCGATCTTCCGAAGCCACATCACAAAGTGAACGCCTCGAAGCAACACGGCTGGCAAATAAGATCGATGGATCTATGGGCTTTGAGCGTTTCGAGGCGGGCAAACGAAAGGAAGGATGGCTGGTCAACATGCACAGCACATCGGTAGAAGACAGCCAGATCCTAGGTGGTCGAGCTGGTGTGGACTTCTACTTCCTCGAGGAAGACGGCAACACTTTCAAGGCAACGGTGGAATACGACCCTTACTTCCTAATCGCGATCAAGCATGGCAAGGAGGCGGAGGTAGAGGAGTGGTGTCGAAGAGGGTTCGAGGGACTCGTGAAGACTGTACAGCGAGTAGAGAAGGAGGACTTACAGATGCCCAATCACCTTCTGGGCTACAAACGAGCATTTCTGAAGCTCACCTTTGCCAATGTCACAGACCTTCTGGCGGTACGAAGAGAGATTCAACCGATTGCAGAGAAGAACAAGAGCAAGATGACAGCCATGGACACATACGCCGAGATGGCAAGCGCAACGGCCGGCATCGACATGTTTGATAACGATGTCCAGTACGACACAAGGCCTGCTAGCATACTGGATGCCAGCGACTTCGTGGTGGATATCCGAGAGTACGACGTTCCCTACCATGTGCGACTGGCCATTGATCTGGACATACGGGTGGGGAAATGGTACTTCGTCGAGGCGAAACACGGCAAGGTCACCCTAAAGTGCAACGAAGAACATCTACAGCGTGCGGACCCTGTGGTGATGGCTTACGATATCGAAACGACGAAACTACCTCTCAAATTTCCGGACTCGGCATTTGACCAGATTATGATGATCTCGTACATGATCGATGGTCAGGGTTTCCTAATTACGAATAGAGAGATCGTATCAGAGGACATCTCGGACTTCGACTACACCCCAAAGCCGGAGTACGATGGCCCATTCATGGTCTTTAATGAGCCGGACGAGCGGGCCGTGTTGGAGCGGTTCTTTGACTGCATCAAAGAGGCCCGGCCGACAGTCATTGTCACATACAACGGCGACTTCTTCGATTGGCCTTTCGTTGAAGCCAGGGCTAGTATCCTCGGAATCGACATGTACCAGGAGATCGGCTTCCGGAAGAATTCTGAAGACATCTACGTTTCAAACTACTGCGCACACATGGATGCCTTCGCCTGGGTGAACCGAGACTCCTACCTGCCACAGGGGAGCCGTGGCTTGAAGGCTGTCACTGTTGCCAAATTAGGCTACGATCCAGACGAGCTCGACCCGGAACTGATGACACCGTATGCGAGCGAGCGACCGCAAGTGCTTGCCGAGTACTCTGTCTCTGACGCTGTTGCCACATACTACTTGTACATGAAATATGTGCATCCTTTCATTTTCTCGCTCTGTACAATCATTCCGCTAGGACCAGATGATGTCCTTCGGAAAGGTACCGGTACCCTCTGCGAGATGCTTCTGATGGTACAAGCTTACGAGAAGAACATTGTTCTGCCGAATAAACACCAGGCGCCGAAGGAAGCTTTCTGGGAAGGTCACCTTCTCGAGTCCGAGACCTACGTCGGAGGTCACGTAGAATCGATCGAAGCTGGAGTATTTCGAAGCGACATCCCATGCAAATTTGCGATCGATACTACCGCCATTGACGAACTATTGCATGATCTGGATGCGGCCCTCACTTTCTGCATCACAGTGGAGGAAAAGAAGTCGCTGGACGACGTCACGAATTACGAAGAAGTCAAGTCTCAAATCGCTGAGCGCTTAATGCAACTGAAAGATACCCCTAATCGCAACGAATGTCCATCGATTTACCACCTGGATGTTGCGTCCATGTACCCAAATATCATGACGACCAATCGACTGCAACCTGACTCCATGGTCCAGGAATCGGACTGTGCAGCTTGCGACTTCAACAGGCCTGGCAAGACGTGCGACAGGAGATTGCCATGGTCATGGAGAGGAGAGTTCTTGCCGGCGAAGCGTGACGAGTACAACATGATTCGGCAGGCGTTGGAGAATGAGAGATTTCCAGCGAAGTATCCTAATGGTCTCGCACGAACCTTTCAGGATTTGTCCATCGACGAGCAATCCGGCATGGTGAAGAAGCGTCTTCAGGACTACAGCAAGAAGATTTACCACAAGATTCACGACGCAAAGACTATGGAGCGAGAAGCCATCATCTGCCAACGAGAGAACCCGTTCTACGTCAATACCGTCCGCGACTTCCGTGATCGTCGGTACGACTTTAAAGGGAAGCAAAAAGTGTGGAAAGGCAAGACGGAAGCGCTCAAGTCTACTGGCGCAAGTGCGCTGGAAGTGGAGGAAGCAAAGAAGATGATCGTGCTCTTCGACTCGCTGCAGCTAGCTCACAAAGTTATTCTGAACAGCTTCTACGGCTACGTCATGAGGAAGGGTTCGAGATGGTACTCCTTGGAGATGGCCGGTGTCACTTGTCTGACCGGTGCCAAGATCATCCAGATGGCAAGACAAATTGTCGAGCGGATAGGTCGACCCCTGGAACTCGACACCGATGGTATCTGGTGTATCCTACCGGCAACGTTCCCAGAGAACTTCTCCTTCAAGATGAAGAACGGGAAGAAGCTGACCATCTCGTACCCTTGCGCCATGTTGAACCATTTAGTACATGCCAAATTCACAAATCACCAATACCAGACGCTAACGGATCCGACATCTTTCAAGTACGAGACTCATAGCGACAACTCCATCTTCTTCGAGGTCGATGGGCCGTACAAGGCCATGATCTTGCCGACTTCGAAGGAAGAGGACAAGAATCTGAAGAAACGATACGCTGTCTTCAACCACGACGGCAGTCTTGCCGAATTGAAAGGGTTCGAGGTGAAACGACGTGGCGAACTCAAACTCATCAAGATCTTCCAAACACAAATCTTCAAGTTCTTCCTGGAAGGTACAACTCTTGAAGAGACGTATGCGTCGGTGGCTAAGGTTGCAAATCGTTGGTTGGACGTCCTACACTCGCATGGATCCACCATGGTAGACGAGGAGCTGATCGAGCTCATTTGTGAGAACAAGAGCATGACGAAAACACTAGAAGAGTACGGTGCTCAGAAATCAACTGCCATCACGACGGCGAAGCGGCTGGCTGAGTTCCTTGGCGAGCAAATGATCAAGGACAAAGGTCTCAACTGCAAGTACATCATCTCCTCCCGGCCGAAGAATGCGCCAGTGACTGAGCGGGCCATCCCCGTGGCCATCTTCTCCTCGGACGAGTCGGTGAAACGTCATTACCTCAGGAAGTGGATGAAAGACGACCCTGGCAATATGGATCCGCGCTCTGTCATCGACTGGGACTACTATCTTGAGCGTCTCGGTTCTGTCATTCAGAAGCTTATCACCATTCCTGCTGCACTGCAAAAGGTCCGGAATCCTGTGCCTCGTGTAGCCCACCCCGATTGGCTTGATCGCAGGATCAGGATCAAAGACGACGTCTTCAAGCAGAAGAAGATGACTGATTTGTTCAACAAACAGCCTTTGGCGGATCTGGATGTGAATGCGCTGGATACGAGGAGGGTTCTGGACCTCGAAGACTTCGGCTCATCTGCTCTCAGGAAGGCAAAGATGGCAGCAGTGACACAGGTCCATGGCAGCCAGAAGAGGAAAGCAGATGTGAATGCATCGGCTCCCGCAAATCCTTACGACAGTCTGCCAGAGAAGATGCCTTCTATCACCGAAGACTATGAAGGATGGCTACAATACCAGAAGAGGAAGTGGAAGATTCAAAAGCAAGCCCGGAAGAGACGACGACAGCTTTTCGGTGAGAAACGTGTCGATGCCACAGATGCAATCGGGTCCTTCTTCCGCAACCAGGCGGAGGTGTTGTATATCTCCACTTGGCAGATCCTCCAGCTTTGCCCAACGGACAGTCCGGGGGAGATTAGAGCCTTTGTTCTTATCGACAAGAGGATCCACCAGATGAAGATCATCGTGCCACGCCAGCTATTCCTCAATCTCAAGGAGGACGATCTGCCCAATGTCACCATCGCTGGAATCTCGGCCGAGAAGGTCACGAACTACTCATTGCCTAATGGACATCCATCAGCGCACCTGTTCAAACTGTCCATGCCGGAGCATGTGTATGTCAGAGAAGGCGATAAGCTGGCCATGCTCTTTAATCACCCCAGTGTCGAGGGCGTCTACGAGAAACAGGTTCCTTTAGAGCTTCGCGCCCTCCTTGAGCTCGGCAGCACATGCACGTTCGATGAATCTCAAAAGGGGGTACTCGGGAAAGGCCTAGAGCACGGATTCGACCTGGCTGCTTTGCACCACGTCCCGCCAAAGAATCCTTATCTCGAAGGAGCAGCTCTTTCGTACCTCTACTTGTACCACGTTACAGCTGGCGAAAGACAAATTTACGCCTTGTTCAGCACGACGAAGCTGGAAGCCAGAATCATCATACTGAACAGATCTCGAACTGAACAGACCATGCCCAATGTAGACCGGCTGTATAGGGAGGCTTTGATTGAAAGGCAGGAAGCCAACGATGGCGAGGCGTGGCAAGATGTCTTCGAGTACCAGGACTTTCTTCACTTCAAGACAATCCACGTGACCACCAAGAGGAGAGCACTGCAGGAGCTCGGCGATGCGGTCAAGGCCTTCCAGAAGGACGAAGGCATGGCGCAAATGCTTGTCATCCAGTCGCAGCAGCCTCAGATGCTCAAGCATGATCTGCCAATCCTGCACACCTTTCCTACGCTTCCAATTAGGTCTCACCAAGCGGACAAGCAGCTACCCCCGCTCGGCTGGCAAGGTATCGCGGCAAAGCGAATTGTGTGTCACTATTTGGATCTCGGATCATGGATCGCCCATCTCGTGGGTCTAAGCAGATATGGAAACGTACCGCTCTGCAACTTGGAGAGCGACGATCCTCGGCTCCTCATCGACATTGCATATGCCCGACGACTGCAGAAGGAGCGGGCCGTACTATGGTGGTCAGCGGCGCCAAAACCCGATCATGCAGGCTACGAAAAGGACGATATCCTGGGATCCCTGGAAACAGTCGACATGCCGTCCATCAACAATCCAGGCACGTACTCTTCGGTGTGCATCGATCTTTCTGTCAAGAATCTGGCGATCAACACTATCCTATCTGCCGCAGTGCTGAACGACGTGGAAGGTTCTGACTCCATGGGCTTGATGTCTGCCGGCAGTGACAAGGACTCGGTCATGGAAGGCCAGCAAATTCAGTCCGAGAACTCCTTTTCTCAGGTCGGCATTGTAGCACTGCGAGAGATGGTTCGTACTTGGTGGCAAGAAGCTTGCACAGGTTCGACGATGGCAGATGTCATGGTTCAGCACCTTGTCAGATGGATCGAATCGCCGTCCTCGTTTCTGTATGACAGGAACCTGCACTACTACGTCCAAATGATGTCGAAGAAGGCACTGCAGCAGTTGATGGCAGAGTTCCGGCGCGTCGGATCTCACATTGTCTTCGCCAGTCCCGGTCGTCTGCTCTTGCAGACAAGCAAAAGCGAGGTTGGTAATGCGTATGCATACAGCCAGTATATTCTTAAGACTGTCAATTCCAAACCAGCCTTCAACTTCCTGGATCTTGCGATTACCGAGTATTGGGACTACCTGATCTGGTACGATGAATTCAATTATGGCGGCAAAGGCTGTACGGAGGTGGTCGGCGAAGCAGAGCAGCAGCTCGAGACGATCATGCATTGGCAACTTGCGACGGCCTTGCCTGGCATACTCCTCTCGGTGTACAATGAGTGGGTCATCGCCTACATGAATCTCATGCACGCTCGGAAACGGCCTCAGGACAATGGTAGCACGCCTCGGCCGACCCAGCTGCCTATCCACGCACCCATTTTCGCTTCTGAAGCAGACGATCAGACGACGCCCGGCACCGTACTTGCAGCCAACTTCTCCGGCCCCCTCAAGAAGACAATTGCTGCTCTCGTCAAGCGCCAGCGCACCGAGCTTCTTCATCCCGAGCTCGCCAACGACTGGCTCTACCCCTCTCTTCCCGGTTCCGTCTCCAGCCTCTCTCTCGCACCCACTAAGGGATCCTCCAAACCTCTGCCGAAAGAGGATAACCCCGTCCTTTCCCTCACCAAATCCATCATGCAGGTCCTCTCCCTAGACCGCACCATCACGCTCGAGGCCCGCCTCCTCCGCAAGGAGCTCCTCCACCTATTCGAGATCCGGGAGTTCAGCCCCGCGGGCACATTCGTCAACCCAAGCGCGTCCTTCCCGCTTCCAGGCGGCGACCTCACATGCGAAGAATGCTGTGTACCCCGCTCGCTGGATCTATGCCGCGACACGGGACTGCTGGCGCTCTCCGGCCCGTCCGCGGAGACGGGCGACGCGGCGGACAAGCCGGTCGTCCTGCAGGTCCGGTGCTTGAATTGCGAACACGCCTTCTCGAACCTGTCCATCGAGGAGAGGCTGATCGCGCACGTAGAGGGACTGCTGCACGCGTGGACGACGCAGGATCTGAAGTGCGGCAAGTGTAAGAGGGTCAGGGTCAATGATTTCATGGAGCATTGCAGCTGTGCGGGCGAGTGGGAGTGTACGATTGATAAAGCGGAGGTGGTGAGGAAGTTGGAAGTCGTGAGGAGCGCGGGGAAGTGGTGGGGTTTGGGCATGGTTGGGGGTTTGGTGGAGGAGGTCTTGGCTGGGGTTTGAGGCGGGAGAGTGTGTCTACAGTACGGGAGGGGGGAGGTCTTGATGGCTTTTGGGAATGGTGTCTAATGGGACATCGGCGCATTTGGGGTCGGAGAAGGGCAATCTTACTTGCTGGCTTGCCTCTGTGTTGATCATTTTGTAATTGCATGGCGCTGGTTTGGGTCTTTTGCATATAGGTCGTTTTGCGTAGCTGCGTCGAAAAGGTAGAGAAGCGGAATCGATCCGAGTCTTATTATTACAGCGAACATGGCGCCTTGTGTCTTTCTTGCCTTGCGTAGTGCCCTGTCACCGTGCAAAAATATGCGTACCTATGCAAAGCCCTGAGTGAGTCATTGACATCGTGATACCCCTTTAATATCCCCGGCCCCAATCCCCGAATCCAATCTTCCAAACATCAGTATAGTCGCAGTGTCTCTCAACCTCCTCGCTCGCCAAACTCAGCAGCCCACTCCTCAAACTCCCTGAGCCCAGCCTTGCTCACCGACGGCCGAATGTTCAACAGCGAGGCCTCAAAGTCCTCAAAGGAGATGGGCCTGATCTCGTCGGGCGACATGTCCAGCAGTCTCTCGCCGAGCGCTCTGAGCGGACCCATGGCCGCATCTTTGGCAAGAGAGGTTATGTCCGATCCCGAGAAGCCTATTGGAGATAGTCAGTCGTGCTGCTGCGTACTGTAGTGCGGTAGGAAGGGACAACATACCATCCGTCAATTCCACCAGGCGCTCCAACTCTTCTTCTCCCAGCTCCGCCTTCTGCCTTTCCAACAATTTCCACAGCTGGCTCTTCCTCGTCTCCCTCTCCGGCAGCGGGATATACTGTCTCCTGACGAAGCGCCTGCGCGCCGCCTCGTCGATCAACCACGGCAGATTCGTCGCGGCCAGGACCAAGACCCGACTTGCGTCCCCTTCCTCGTCTCCGCCCTTGCCGCTGCCTTCCTCTGCGATCCTCCCCGCCGCGGCGCGTTGCAAGTCGCTCCAACCCACGAGAAACTCGGTCTTGACTCGCTCGAGCGCGTCGTGGCCGCCTTCGCCTCTGCGACCAAGCAGGGACTCGATCTCGTCGACGAATACGATGCTCGGACCGCACAGTTTCGCTACGGCGAAGAGCGCGCGGACGAGCTTCTCCGACTCGCCGAGATACTTGCTCGTCAGGCTTCCGGCGCCGATGCTGAAGAACGTACTTCGTGATTCGCTTGCCAGGGCGCGGGCGAGCATCGTTTTGCCTGTACCTGGGGGACCAAACAGGAGGATTCCGCGCGCTGGTTCACGAAGGCCACGGAAAAGATCGGGTCGAAGGAAGGGATAGATGACGTTTTCTTTGAGGGCGAGTTTAGCGGTCGTCAGGCCGGAAATGTCATCCCATTTTACGGGATCGCCGCGGACGACTACTTCATTGAGGATCTGTGCGGCAGAGGCAGGGTCGATGTTCGGGGGGAGATGTGCGAGGACGGAGGCTTTCTTAGTGGCCCAGAGATCTTCTGCTGATGGCGGGAAGTCGGAGGAGGGTTGAGGTGGTGAAGCGTCTGCAGACGATGCTGGCGGGTCCGCTGCTTTGGGCTTCGTGCGCGACTTCGCAGGCGCGCTGCGCATGTTCTCACGGACGGGTGGTAATGAATCCGTCGAGTCCACCTGCTGGCGTGCTTGCATTGCTGCAACGACGCCGACCGCTTTCCGAGGGATGCTGTTCGCGTTTGCACGCTGTGTGGACGGAGAAGTCCCTTGGTTATTTGCCGTGGGGGCAGAGGCGGCACGTTGATCCCATCGTCGAGGTGGCGTAGCTAAGGGCGGGTTCTTGTATTTGCTGGGCTGAGGTGTCGGATATTCCTGTCTGTACGTGGGCATTACCATCAGGGGTCTTGAGTTATCCTGTGTGGTATACTCCGGAGGTTCATCGACCTCTTCGTGTGAGAAACTACCCGCGCTTCCCATGCTCCCAACCGAACTCTGATGCCTTAGCGCGCGAGGCCGTAATGAATTGTCGAATGAGAGTCTGTTGTCCCCGTTTGCGTCGGCCCCGTCCTGTTTCCCTCTAGTAGAAGACCTCGTGAAGTCGTCATCGCTGTATTTCCGGAGAACGTTCGGCACCGACGGTCTGTTGGACTTTTGACGCGAAGATCTGGGGTCGCCATTTGCGCTCGCTAGACTGACTTCGCTGCCTCCAAAACCCGTTGCTGTCCACGCTTGCGTCGCCGCCTTCGCCGCTGCTGGCGGCTTGCTTCGGAGACTGCTGGCCGCCTTGCTGGAATCGCGCCTATCCTTGCCCGATCGTAATGTCCGTAGCATACCCTTCTTTTCGGGACTTGGCGTACGACTCGTGATCCTCGTCGCTTCCTGATTGGGGGCTAGATTCGAACTTGGCGGCGGGAATGTGGCGGAACTTGTTGGCTTGGGACTGCTCCTACCCTTCACGTCTCTACTGCTACTATGCTTTGTCGTGAAGCTTGGTCTCTTGGGCATTGGTCTAGGAGGTAAGGTCGGTGGAGGTGCAGGTTTGGGTATGCTAGCGTAATCTGCAGGTGGGACAGTACCGTTTCCGAGCCAGCCTGGGGTCGGAGGGTCCTCGTTACCGTCCAGGGTGTGTCCTCTTGTTGCGTTTGGCACATCGGTCGATCTTGTCAAGTCTGGATTCGAGCCTTTGGCAGCTTCTTCTCGACTCTCCCTAAGCGCCTCGAGTAACTCGACTCGCTCCTTGCATCTTACTTCCATCTGGCGCAGCGAATCGTGGAGCGCCTTCTCTGTCTCGGACTTTGGTCGCCAGCCGGAGGGAATCTTGTATGCATTGTGATAGTATATGGCATCGAGGGCAGAGCGCCATGATCTGAGGGCTTCGGGCTCATTATTCTGTTGGTGAATGTCAGCAGCCCGCTTCTCTGAAGGTAATGCACAGAGCACGCTGCGACGGGAGGATCCCACGGGTGTGTAATTGGGGTAGACCGACCTGGCTTTCGAAATATACCGCCGTGGAGCACATCAAATAACAATCATCATACGTCTTCTGCATCGAAGAGGAAGGTCTGGAGCGTATCATATCGTAGGAATGCGCCGCGAAAGCGTGGGCGGGCGGGATGTGCGATGCCTGGTCCGCAGTGTATCAGCATGCCTGAATGCTTGGTGGACTCTGCTTGCGTCGTATGCTGTGGCTTGGCCTAGTCGTTGCGTTGCATAGGACTTGAAGATGAGCATACTTTCGAAGATTGCTCCACTTGGGCAACATTTCGCTGCGGTCGTTGGACGTGTGACGTCGTCGCGGGACATCGGACACGAGCCGCATCGCCAAATGGGGAAAAGGTCGCAGAGCCGCATTGACAATTGAGGTGAATGGCGCAGAGCCGCAACCCGATGATCACGTGCTGCAAAGGCAGGCCCTCGATAAACCTGTCCTCGATAAACCTGTCCACGACGATGTTGCATCACAATATGCGGGATGATAGATAGTCGGCAGTCGGCCTCCTTAGCATCTACTTCATCACTCCCCAAACGCCTCTCCGACCCACGCAGCCTGCACCGCCGCCACGCCTCTTGCATACGTCCTGTTCGTGTACACAAACTCGCTGTAGATGATAGCCTCCACTTTCCGCCCAAATAGCACAGAGCTGGGATGTATGGCAACGTTCTGATTTCCCACAAAGGTCCTGTAACTCCCATCTGGCATGAGCCTTGCCGTATTCTGTCGGAAGCCTGCAAGAAAGCACCTCAACACCCTGTCTCCCAATCTCTCGTCCGTGGACGCCGCGCCGCGCTCGTCGTACTCTGCGACCTGATCTGCAGTGAGCAGCTTCTGTCCCTGACACTGAGATCGCAGCTGTTTTCGGATATCCATGATTGCTTGCATCGCGCGGTGGTTGATGTGTCTCTTCTGACACCACGCCTTGCGGTCCGAGTTCTCGCCGGCGTAAGCTTGAACCACAGCAAGGAGCGTGATGTGGTCGCCTTGTCGTCTGATGATGCCTGCTCGGGCGGTGGACGCATCCTCGCGCACCTCTTCCGTGTCTGCATTGAGGAAGACATTGCTGTCCGCGCTGAAACACGATATGACATCGATCGTGGGTAGAAGACAAGCCATCTCCGAGTCCGCAGCTGCCAACAGGACTCGTCCGTAGGATGGCGAAAGCGGGAAGCGTGACATTGCTCGACCAATCGCATTGATCTCTCCGGAGTCCGACAGAGCGCCAAGCTGGTACAGCTGAAGAAGGGATCGCGCCATGGCCTCTCGCGACGGCGGCGTCAGAAGAGGAAAGTTCAGAACATCCGATACCCCTGTTGCCTTCATCTTCAGAACTGCGTCTGTGAGATCGCAGCGCATGATCTCGGGGGCTTTTGTTTGCTCGAACGACTCGTAGTCCTTCTCCGTGTACAACCGCCAGCATTTCCCGGGTGCCTCACGACCTGCACGTCCCTTGCGTTGTATCGCAGATGATTTGGATAATGCCTTGACCAGTAGCGATTCCAGTCCTAGACGGGGCCGGAATTGCTTGCGCTTCTCCTTCCCGCTGTCAACGACGAACCTCACGCCTGGCACCGTGATCGAGGTCTCCGCGATGTTTGTTGCCAGGATGACTTTGCGTGTGTTCGGCGGAGCGGGATCGAATACTCTCTGTTGCGCCGCCTGTGAAAGCGCCGCATAGATGGGCAAGACAATTAGCTGGTCCGCCGTTAGTATACGTGCATGAATGCCAGCATCGGACTACTTGCCTTGGGGTATTCTGACCCAAGGCCCTGGGCGTACTCTTCAATGTTACGCTGTAAGCCTTGGATCGTCTCTTGACCTGTGAGGAAGACCAGAACATCACCGGGCATAGGCTCTTTACAGTGTATCTGAAAGACTGCCTTTAGAGCTGCCTCGACAAAGTCCTGGGTAGGCTCTGGCAGATACGTCACCTGCACAGGGTATTGCCTACCCTCTACCTTTACTGTGGTGACTTGCATCGCCTTTGCGGAGGAAGATTCATCGTGTATCTTCGTCTCCCTGTTCCCGGTGAGCTTTGCTTGCTGCTCGGCGTTCTTCTCGTGCTCCTCCTCCTCCTCCTCTACGAGCTTTTCCTCCGCACCCTCAAAGAACCTCGTCACACCCTCAACTTCAACAGTAGCACTCATGACCACGACCTTCAGCCCACTCAGACCTTTCTTCTTCCTCTTCTCGGCCCCCTCTCCTTCTCCCCTGACTAACCCCCTCAGGAATCCGAGCAGTAAATCCACTTCCACTCCCCGCTCATGTACCTCGTCAACCACCACGATCCCGTACGCCGTCAGCCCCGGATCCCGCAACAGCTCCATAAGCAGCATACCCTCGGTGAGATACACAATCTCATTGTCGCGGCCAATATTGGCGTCGAAACGCACCGAATAGCCCACCTTCGCACCCGGGGCTTTGCCGAGGGGTGAGCGCAGCTCGGTGGCGACGCGTTTGGCGAGAGAGGTGGCGGCCACGCGGCGGGGCTGGGTCACCGCAATGCGTAACCTGGCTCTCGAGGCTAGGGAGGGATGCGAAAGGAGGTATTGTGGCAGTTGGGTGGATTTGCCCGAGCCGGTCTCTCCGGTTAGTATGAGGACTGAGCTGGTAGTCAGGGCGGAGATGATGGCGCCCTTGTGGGCAACGATGGGGAGGGCGGTGGCGGCATCTCGGATTGGTCTGGTAGCGGGCCCAGGGGGGTTCCGAGGTTGCGAATGTTGTCGCTTGGGATCATGTTGGGTAGTCCTCACTTTGTCGCCGGTGGTATTATGGCCGTTGGCTTGCTTTCCGTTGGAGGCCAGTGTCTGCTTCGACGATGCATCGTCAGGCTTGCCTTGTGAATAGCTTCGCGCGTCTGTTTCCGTCTTTCGCTTGACTTCATCCTTCTTCTCCTGCGCCCCTTTCAAAGCTATCCTATCCACCTTTTCCCCAAAATCGTCATCCTCGCGACGTCCATATCGCTTGCGCTTGACCCCCCTAATCTCCGCGTGCTCAGCCATGTGGACCTCCAGTACAATGGCTCACAACGACCAACGCGCGATCGACAATAGCCAGCACCACAAGCACCGCCTCGAAAATAATCTCAAATCATTCGACCCGTGGCAGTAACAATCATCCTTGCCAGACCCTCGATCGTCCAAGCCCTGTCCCGTCTCCACAAAGACCCTCTTGGCAGTCACCGGTAACACCGTACCTACCTAGATTAGGAACAGAGAAAAAAAATGTCGAGGTCGGCAAGTCGGCCCCATGACGTAACCGACCACGGACGAAATTCGCCCCGAGCACGTTTTCGCCAAGACCACCGAAACCCAGCCACACCCCCGGAAAACTGGCTCTCCCATCCCCTTCCCTCGACCGCGGACTGAGGCACGCACGGGCCAAGGCACGACGAAGCGGAAGATGCTCGGCGAGACTGCTCAAAAAGAGGTCCTGAGGTGGTTCGCGATTGACGCGACCCAGGGTCTGGACCTCGCGATCTCGAGCGAACCTGTGCCTGCAGGGCTGTGTTTGCGGGTCTGTCGATCGTGGGCCTTTGAGAAGGGCGTGGGAGGATAAGGATTCGGCTGGGCATCAGGGATTGATTTGGAATAGGGTATACGGGACGGGTGGGATTAAGGAGGATACGCGAGCGTGTCTGATACGGAGCATGTACAATCAGGAATGACGAAGCGAAGGGTTAGGGATTGCATGAGAGTGGAAAGATTTTATTCGTCACATCGACCAGCAGCAGCGCTGTGCAAGGTTGCATCAGGCGCAGTGACAGCTGTCATGGTGCTAGAACATCATCGTCTTGCGTGTCGCAATTGTTGCTTGATCGAAAAGTGAATAGCTGCCCGCGAGGGGCGCAAAGATCCTGACCCAACTCCGACGTATCTTACGAACATCCCAAGTTCGTAACCATAAAAGCAAAAAGGGGTATACCATTCGGCCGTAAGACAGTTAAAAGAAAAGTCGTGACGGTCCGCGTGACCACCCCCGGTGGAGGGATGTCAGCGGACGCGAGCGAGGCAGCCTAGCTGGATGCAACAATATATCGTTGCAAGGACATCGGAGCGCAGACAGTGGCGCTCCTCTCCTCGTCGCATGTAGTCTTCGTCAAGGCGTTGGGGCAGCGATGAGGACTCATGCGAGGCCGACTATCTTTAGTGTATAGCTTGAGTCTGTTGAAAGTAGGCTTGCCGCGGTCGAATGATGATCGAAGATAAGAGGCGTCTCGGGAACGAGAGGCAGAAAGAGCTTATATGCGTGCGGACTATGTTGCGGTCTGCGATTGCTCGTCCCACGCAGTTCCGTCGATCAAGTTTTGCCAGTCACGCTCATTGGCAGGAGTTACCTCGCCGCTGTTGAGACCACTAGCAAAAGACTGGGCCTTGAAGGGGTTGTTGAAGGCGCTGTCGAAATTCATGCCGTATCCTCCTGCGGAGGTGGCAAATGGTGAGGACTCTGTGAAGGCAGAGTTGGTCATGGAACCATCGTAGCCTCCCACGGAAGTGTCCAGATAGCCGGGAGCCAGAGTCTGATTCATACCTTCAAAGGTGGTTGTGGGGGTGAATTCCGACTTGACCTTTAATTCGTGCATGTTTGTGGATGCCTTCGCGTCGTACTGAAAGAATTGCTGGTCTGGCTTGAAATCCGAACCCATAAGCATTGAAGTCATGGGATCGTTCATGTCAAAGGCGCCGCCCAGGAGTTGCTGAGACTCCAGAGGCAGAGTGGTGGAAAACGGCAAGCCGCCCATGCCCGCAGCCATTGGGTTGTTGGACATGTCGAATGGTGACTGGAATTCCGACGGCTTCAACTGCTGGTGCTGGGGCTGGGGCGTTGCGTGCTGGGAGCTGCCGGAGTCTGACTTGGGAGGGGAAAGCATGGAGCTTGCGCCGTGTTCGTACTTGAGGTTTGCGATGTTGGTTGTCGGCTTCACGTCCTGTTGGCTTGGAGTGCCGGGGATGGGGTGTACCGGCACAGAACTCCTACGGGCATCGATCGTGGGCTGTGTGAACTGGTGCTTGTTGTAGGTTGGCAGTTCGTTGGGTGATGAGATCGAGGCAGACCTGTTGTTCATTCCGTGCTGGGGAAGGGGATATGGTGACTGCCTGAACATCATTGGTGACCGATTCTGCTGCTGCTGCTGCTGCTGCTGCTGCTGCTGCTGCGGTGGTCCCATGTTCTGCATGTTGTGGAGGTTCTGCAGAGTGAAAGGCGACTGCTGCTGCATTGGCGAACCTTGTCCCTGGCCGGCGAATTGGGGAGCATTGGGATACATCTGGTTTTGGGAGACGGCCTGACCGAGCGCGGTCCGCATGGCAACGTGGTTGGTGAGGTAGGCTGCAAGCCTTCGGTCGAACTCTGCGTTACTGGTTTGCAGATGTGCAGTCAGACGGCGGTACTGCATGGGAAGGTCGTCGTCTTCCTCCTCGTACATCTCTTCGTTGACGACATCCTGCTCGGTGACGCGAAGCGATCGACCGGTGCGTCGCTTGTGTATCTCAGAGGCGCGACGGGCAGACTCGACACGGGCTTCTAGACTTCGGTCACTGCGTCGCGAGGCGGCGATGTAAGCTCTGGACATGGATCAGTATGGGGATTGGTGAAGAGACGCTCTCGATGGAGACACACCTCTCTTGGTTCTCCTCGTGAGTACGCTCTGTCTTAATGGGCTTCACCACAGGTGCGGTCCTGAGGGGAGGCATGTCGAGACGAGTATGTAGGTGGTGAATGGTGGGCTGGCGAGCTGTATGATGGGCCGTTAAAGCTGAGGTGGTGGTGGCGCTCGCTGCGGCTAGAGTATAGTCCCAAGTATTCTTTGGACGCTATCGTTCGATCGAATGTGCTGCAAAATCGGACCACACGGTGACCGATACTTGTAAATAAAGGACAGTCGAATGTATCCGTTATGGTCGGATTGTCCAGGAGGAAGAGTGGTCAGGAACAAAGGTGGTATTTGGTGATGGATGGTTGTTGGGCTTGCAAAAGGCAGCTGGCAGCCACCAGAACAGAAAGTGGAGTGGACGGTTCGGAGATTGGGGGTGTGCGAGGGGAAGCTCTTCTCTAGTCTGCGATCTGTTCCTTCAGAGCGTGGTGAATCTCGATCGACTGCAGCCCAGGCTTCCCGAAGCTCCCTTGAGGGGTTTTTCGGCCTGTGGTCAAGTATTGAGCGTGATGAGACAAGTGCGGTTGTTCTGCCAATTGGGGAAGGAGAATGCAGACAGTTGTCCAGGGGAACAGTAGGAATGGAACTGGTGAACGATGTCGTGTTGGTCTTGGACTGAGTAATAACCACACAGCTACAAGGCGTGGGAAATGGGGCACAGCGCGTATTTCATCAGTCAGGCATTACAAAACATTGCCCCGACCGGCGTGGGAAGGGACAGCAGCACAGCACAGCCAGAGAGACAAGAGACAAGCCGTGGATCACAACGATTGACCTCTTGGGCGCGAAGGTTTCGGGGCGGCATGGACAGCAGATCGTGAGGATCCTGGGAAGCCCGGCGGGCGCGTGCAAGGGTTCAGAGTCGAGGGAGCACGACGGCGGGGGCAGATGGCACCATGGCACCATGGCACGATGGCACGATGGCACGATGGTACGATTTGCACGGCAGGACCAGCGCGACAGAGGGGCCAGCGACAGGCCAGCAGAAGCCGAGATTGGCGAGATAGGGGAACGCGTTCACAACGAGATGGTGGTGATCTCTGGTTTTTTTGGTGAGACTGGGGCGAAAAAGCAGAGGGTGCTGGCGGTGGAAACAGTGTGGGAACAGCGAGTAGCCCGTCGAATAGCTCCCTCGTCCCTACAGCTTCTCTTGCAACACGTTCCGTTTCCGCTTCTTCTCCCGCCCGCCCGCCCGCCCACCTTTATCATCTAGGTTAGCTGACAAGGTTCCACGCGATCGTTGGCGCTGTGTGATTGGCATGATGGGCATCCTCACCAGGCCCTATGGCAAACCTTATCACTCTTCAAGGTCGCGATCGAGCTGCTCTTTTGTCCCACAAGCACCGCTCCCCACGCCCTCTCGCTGTTGCCCTGATCGGATCAGAAGAGCGACTTTGGATGAAACGAAACGAAACGACTCGGGGAACTATGACACGTTGCTCGACACGTTGCTCGACTGCCGAGAGAAAAGGCCTGGCCGGTTCCACGCGGCCTGTGTTTGGCTGAGAGGAAGACCAGGTTCCCTCGAGGTTGAGGTCAAGGTTGCAGAGAAGACCCGTTGGCATTCACGTTTCGACCCGCTTCCCCACACCTGCTGCACACCTTTCCTTCCTCTCACACACACACACACACAGAGCCAGACGTCATCCCCCAGGGCCGAACGAGGCTGCGGTGGACGGGACAGCTTCGCAATCCCCGAGTGCTTACTTTTGCTACCCTTGCAACCAAGGTCAGCCAGGGCGGATCTAGGGCCGAGTTTGTTGACTGGCGGCGGACGCAAGAGGTGAAGAGGTGAAGAGGTGAAGAGCTTTCTGAAGCTTGCCAGCGGTGAGCATCACGCGTCCTCCGGCGGACAATCAGGCTATAGACGCTCAATCCTTCTGATCCTTTGCCCTCGTTGTCCTCTGGCCACCAGACACCGACGCCCCGACACGCGGTCGAAATTTCCTCCGCGCCCGCTTGAGCGTACCTTGGCGATCCCATCTGTCGCATCTGCTCGAAAAGCGGAACCGATGGCCGGGAGGGTGTGAGGACTCATCAAAGCAGGAAGAAGCGCTTGGGAGAAAATGGGCCCGCCTCGTGGTTCGCCCGGGTGTCTCTGCCGGCTGCAAGTAGTTAGTGGCATCAACAGTATCAGCACCGTCAGCAGCATCTGCCCTTGCTGCCCGTGAGCTCGCGGAAGCGCTTTTGCCCAGCAAGCCTTTTCTCGCTGCCCGGGGACGTCATGTGGACCCGAGTCGCACTCGCTATCGCTTCCCATTCGCTACCATTTGCTGCCATCCTGGACTGGCCAAACTGTATCTTGCATCTGCCATGTCGATCCGATCTGGACGTTGGCCAGTTCGTTTTGGTGTTCTCCCGCTGTGACGACAGTTCTGATCTCGATGCTGCTGTCGATCTCCAGTCTTGCCGTGAGATCTATACACATGCCTAACCTGGAACTTCGGTCACCGAGGAGAGCATGCCTGACGAAATTTTCACCAAGCAGTATTGAGAAAATTGGAATTGCGTGAGCCTCTTGCCTGTCACAGCGGTCCCCAAACACTTTTTGCTCTCGTCTGCGTATCTTCAAAGAACTTGCGTCACTCTTGACATGCAGGGCTTATTATTAATTAAGAGTCTCCGCAGCGAATGAAGACCGTGACCAGTAATCTGGTAAGCCCTCTCACTGGAGCGCCGTTGGACCTCTCCACCCGCAAGCTCTGCCATGGCATCTCTTGCGTACGCTCCTATACGACTAGTGCAGTGACGAACAAGGTGCAGCTTGTTTCGCCGCCATGCATTGGCCCCCCCCCCCCCCTCCCTTCTCCTTCCCTCCCCTCACAAGTGCAGATTGCATCAGAAACTGCGCATGTCGTAAGGACGATCAAATGCGCGGCAAGGCAGGCTATCGCTCCATGGCTCCAACGGTCGGTCTACAACCGTCAGCTGTCTCCAGTCTCGCACCCATGCTATGACTATCCCATTGTGCTCCCGCCCTGCAACCACGAGCGGGCCTGTCCAATCCTCTCGGACAATTGAGGGGATCCCCTGCTTCTGCACCAAAAGGATTTGACAGCCAGATGCGATCTCGCATAAGTGGATCGAGTACCCACACCAGATCTACGGAGGGGATTCCTGCCTCGACACATCATCCCGTTATCCTCTGCCATCTCGCCACTGACAGGACCTCGCTTGTGCCCATCCACGGCACCAGATCCTTCCTTGTCCCGTGGTGGGGCAGGAAAATTTACCAATTCGCTAGGAAAACATTCCGCCAGTATTTGTCGAGCGCGTACGCTAGACGCCACCATGGTTACCACCACCACCACCATTGCGTTGGCAGTGCCGTACGAACCTTGCCATTCTTTATTCCCCTCGAGAGATCCTCTCCAATACGTCCTGTCCGATGCGAGCACGGTCCGCAGCATCGAAGGACGACTGGCCCTGCTTCAGAGCTTCCACGAGGACCTCGAGGCTGCCGTCTTTGAAATCGGGTGCTTTTTGCAGTTTGGCCAGGTCGTCTCCGAATTCCTTAGTCGCCTGCTGGAGATAAAAGTCCGTGAAGGCTTGGTCGGGGCCCTTGCCCGATGGTTGCTTATCGGTCTCACTCATTGTGGAAAGTGTACACTTGTTGATGATGAATAAATTCGCGGCAAGTCCAATCCCATCGTTTGAAGAATATTTCACTCCAGGGTGGGGCTTGCACGTGACATTCACTGGATTTGCGCTGCAGTCATTCTTTCATCCACACATTCGGACAGCATAGTATGTACAATCATCACAGTTTCTGAAACTCATGGCCAAACTTCCTCCGATATCTTGCTAAGCACCGCATCTAGATGAATAATGACCTCGCACTTGCCCGCTTTCGGCGCAATCAAAAAATAATTCGTTATCTTCATCGTCTCCTCCGTCGTCGATGGCGCAATCCTAGCAGACCTACATTCCGTGAAGAACAAGGCCGCCGTGAGCCTCAACTCCATCTTGGCAAGGTGCATGCCCACACAGACGGTCGCGCCGTGCCCGAAAGGTGCCATGGCCTGCTTCGCCACGGGCGTTACCCTGCCGTCCAGCCAGCGGAAGATGTCAAATTTGTATGGCTCCGAGAACAGCTCTGGCTGCCGGTGCATCGTCCATGCCTGTGTGCTCAGAACTGTGCCTTCTGGGAAAAAGTATTCGCCCAGCGTCGCGCCGCCCTTGGGGACCACACGGGGTTCGCTGGCGGGCGCGGCACCGTATAGACGGAGCGTCTCGTCTATGCACGCACCGAGGATGGGGAGTTGTTCGAGCTTGGCGTCAGTCAACGGTCCCTCGACCGAATCGAGTTCTTTCTCGAGAGCCTCTCGTGCCTTTGCATTTTTTAGTATGGCCCAGATCATGTAAGTGGATGTGTTGGCGGTGGTGTCGGTTCCCGCAAGGATCAAGTTTCCGGCTTCGCTAATGGCATCAATCTCGGTGAGCTTCTCGTCTTCTTTTTCCGCTTGAGCGGCGATCTGATCAAAGATGTTGGACGCGTGGGGTGTCGCCTTCACTTTCATCATGGCCTGTCTTCCTTGCTCTAGTAGAATCTGGTTGGTGTGGAAGATGTCCTTGAAGGACTGGAGCGGGACATATCGGCACACTTTCCAGATTGGGTAGACTTCTGTCATCAGCGCTGCCGCCAATACAGAGTGTTCGATCGCGCGGACGTAGTCGGATTTCTGTCTTGCATCAGCTTTATTCCTGACCACCGAGCTCGAATATACGCACCTCCCCAGCCTCCAACATATGGAATGAATCGCCAAACATCACGTTCGCCGAAACATCGGTAGCCATCAACAACAGCCACTTTAATATATCCGTCTTGCCATTGGCAGCTGAATCTTCCTTCATCCTCCGCATAGCCAACTGCACTCGCTCAAAGACGACGGGCTCCCATTGCTCCCTAAGCTGATTCTGGGCGAATCCTCTGCTGAACAACTTGCGCCGAGCAGCATGGCTCTTTCCCACCATATTGAATAATCCGAGAGGTCCATCCGGAGCACCAGTCCTCATATTGAGGTACTGACGATCGGCCTTTGTGAAACCAGCTCCGATCTTGTGGATCTCCTTGGTGGCCTTGAGGTCCGCCACAGCAACTTCATCGGGATTGATGCGGACAAAGGGACCGTACTCTGCGTGCAGGGAGTGGATGTAGTCGGTGCGAGTGCCGGTGATGATGGCATATTTGAGACGGAGACTCGTCCATCTCGCATGCCACGGTCCCGGGACCTTGCTCAAGGGTGTAAAGTATGCTTCGCGGAGGGCCTGCGAGATGTCAGTGTTGCGCTCTTCCATATCGGGATCGGACTGCTCACTGTTACCACCTTGTAGCCCACCAGAATGGCGAGCCATACTGCTGCTATGGTGTACACCGAGATCATGTTGCCACTGCGAAAAGGCGAAGGACATCTCTCGCCGATAACGAGCGCGGGCGCAACATCATCTATAAGTTATACTACCTTTCGGTCGCGGAACCAGAAGAAGCTCCGTTGTGGGCACCCGTCGTCTCTACCAATCAGTACCCGAACGTCGGGCCCATGTATTGACCACCCCCAGAAGCTGACCGGCCCTGTTCAATCAAGTAGGCGGTCAGGAGGCCAAGAGTGATGCTCGCAACCCGAGTTGGAGCGGTAACCCGTTTTGACTGGGCGGGAGGCAAGACCAAAGCCTCTCATTGGCAAGAGCCAGACGCGGGGAGGATAGAGCCGTTTCGTCAAAGCACCCAACCCGGCGGAATGTGGAGTGTGGGGAGCTCAACTGTGAACGACTCTTGGGCCCACGAAAAGGACCTTGCTCCCCTTCAATAATTGTTCTGTGGTTTGAGATCTGGTATCGTTTCTCATCATCGGCTCGTGTGGTCCCAAGCTATCACCTCCCTGGTCACAATGCCGTCACGCGGCAACACGGTCTGGATCTCTGCATAGCTCATCGACGCTCTAATTGTTCGACGTGAACCTTACCGGACTGTATATATCCGCCGGCATAGCCATGACTGTGGAACAGCACTTCATAGTATCTTCTCGTCTTAGGTCATGAATGAGCACAAAGCCATGTCTCGGAAGACTTGATTCCCAAACATGATATGGGGGCTTCCGCCAGGTCTCCAGTTGGTGACATTGGGAAGGTCCGGAAGGTCAAGGTATCGCTCTGTCATCATTCACACTCTCTGGCTATAGCACTTTCCAGGTGGTGGGATCCGAAATCGCTGCTCTGTGCACACGCTATGCAAATGTTGCTACGAGACACAGACTCGCTGATATAAGTCGCGGTACTGGCCACGAGATTTGTCTCCGGGAGTCTCTGCTGGCTTATGCTCAAGGACGAGTATGTTTCTCTCACATGTCCGAACGTGACGGTAGACAGCTTGATGACCATTGCTTCCCTGCTCGCGTGGCCACGTTGAAATCTGCCGTTACTTGCAGCTAGTAGGCTGGTGTCCCTGGAAGCCAGTGGCCAAATATCATCAGCGCAACGAATCGTTGATAGGCACGCAGCCAATTCTATTGATCGATCAAAGGCATCATAAGCGTTGCAACAACACAGATCGATGTAGCCCTGATAGAGAGGACCTTATAAAAACATTTACTAACTGCTATTCGAACTTACAGATCTTCCAAATGGTGACGGAGGACCGTCACTACGGATACAAGTCATCAGTAAAGGAGAGACGCAGGTGGTTAACATGACTATAAGGCGACGATGATAATCAGCTACGCGAGCTGGCGATCCTAGGATGATCGTACGTCATGCGTTGTTAGTGCTGGGCTCATCGCCGAGGGTGCACATCGGGCAGGACGTCGACCGTAAGGGTGTACAGGATAATAGATAATCTATAATGCAGCGTCTGAATGACGCGTTCGATTTGACGGATGCCCGACATGGCAGTGGAAAAACGTGACTGAGGGCATACCTTGTGGAGGGGGGAATGGAGGGGTCTTGGTCCGGCGATCTGCGGCTCAAAGTTGATTCCTCCAGGGACCGACCTCCACGAGCTTCCACGATACAACCTCATTGCACTCACTCGCTGCTCTGACCTCGCTGTTGCCATTGATGGAATGAGACATACTGACATTCTACAATCCACAGCTGCTTGCCATACGCGCTGCAGATCGCTGCAATGGACCCCAAATCGACGCCATCTAAGACGCTCAAGATCCCTCCCTCACACACAAGCCCCAATGGCAGTCAACTCCCCTCACCTCGTGCAGACGTCAGAGCCCATTCCCAATCGTCCAGCCCTTCTATCTCGCAGAGATCGTCTTTCATAGACACCATGCGCGGTATTCATCACTCTCCCAATCAGAGTCGCAGCCCCTCCGTCACTCAGCAAGCTCTCCAGGATCTGATCAACAATCCACCTGTGGGCCTGCAAGATCCAGCCGACGCCAAGTTTGCCGGAAGAGACTGGAGGACTATCAAAGTGGGCGAGATCATAGCTCCAGAAGAGACGCGCTTCGTACAGGTGGACACCAGTGTCGAAGAAGCCACCAAGGCAAGTTGCCTCACTTGATCGGGACCCAGCGGTACTGATCAGCAATAGCTCCTCGTCACCTCTGGCGCTCCCAACGTTGTCTTGATACGTCAGCAACCGGACAGTCGAGTCGCTGTCGGAGCTTTTGATTACGACGACCTCATCGCCTATCTACTTCTGGTGACTGAGCTTGCCCTCCCCTCCAACGCGGACGATGACGAGATCGCCGATGTACTGCAAAGAGCGAGGGCGAACAAACCAATTCCACTCGAGGATATCAAGTACCTTCTTGGCCGCAAGGAGCCTCCTGCGTTCCTCGATCACACTGCCACTCTGACCAAAGCGGTTGAAATCTTTGGGTCTGGCTTTCATAGGATCATTGTCAGAAAGCAGGGCACGAACGAGGTCGCAGGAATACTGAGTCAATTGCGCCTGGTGAGATTCTTCTGGGAGAACGTGAAGAGCTTTGGCGTGGTAGAGGGCCTCCATGCCCGTTCGCTGAAGGATCTCGAGTTGGGTAGCCACAGCGTGCTTTCTATCAAGTACGTCTACCACCTCCTGGTAGGCGACTCGACATACTAACATCACGTAGCGGCGATCAACCCCTCAAGGAAGCCTTACTGCTCATTCACACTATGGGCATCAGCTCCCTACCGGTACTTGACGCTCATAAGAACGTCGTCGGCAACATTTCACACGTCGATGCTCAGGTAAACGATGACATGCTTGGCTCACAACCTCCCACTGTATACTGACCATCGCAGCTCCTCACCACTACCGCCGCTTTACCACTCCTCAACTCCTCCTGCACCCACTTCATCACCGTCATCCTGTCCGAACGCGGCATGGTCAATGGTCGCGACTCGTACCCCGTTTTTCACGTGATCCCGCAAGCTACCCTTGCGCATACCGTTGCCAAGCTCGTCGCCACTCGTTCCCACCGTATGTGGATCGTCGAGTCGCCGTCGCCGGCCAACTCCGTCCCACCATCACCAAGTCTTCGCCCGTCGACTACTTCTGCGCCGCCGCCACTTTCTCTTGGCCCTAACAACGACACACATCACACCGGTCCTCCTTACACAGTTGCTAGTCCTAGCGTCAACGTTCCCGCTTCGTCTCTTCCAGGCGCGGCAATGAGTGGCCGTCTCACAGGCGTGGTCAGCCTGACAGACGTGCTGAACCTTTATGCCAGAGCAAGCGGATTGAGTCCAACGGATCCGGAAGAGACCAGACGCAGGAGAAGGACGAGCAGTAGCAGTAGTATCAGGAGCAACAGTGTGAGGGCTTCGCTGGATGGTGGCGGGAGCCGGACCAGCATGGATCTCGGCAGGAGTGTTGGGGATGTCAGCGGACCGAGGAAGTAGAACCTCCCGCCCGTCGAGGACTGCGCCATTGAGTAGGAGGGCGAACCTGAGCTTCTACAGGGACAGAACGAGGGTCTGAACGTTGGGTTTCCTACGTCCTAACCGTCAACAGAGCCACGGTGGAGCACGGGTGACATTGCATGAGATAGCAAGCGGATGCTGTCCTTATCGCAACCAATGGTTTAGTTTGTATAGCATGGCGTAGGGTGTCGGATGGCATACGATGGGCATGGACTTGGTGGCAAATTGTTCACAGCAATAGACTAGCGATGAGGCGTCTGGGATGCTCAGCTCCAATCACTCTAATCAGAAAAGCACATCCCCTCCTGTTTTGTGCCGGTGAGGGGCCAGAAAAACTTTCATGATTTCAGGCTGCCAATATGTTATCGTGAACTTGCAAAGAGGCAACGTTTCAAATATCGAGACCTTGCGGTGGTCAATGGGGGCGTTGGGGTATGGAACTGCATGGAGAAGCAGATACGACGATGCTAGAAGGACCCCGATGATATGCTGAGATACTGTTGAAAAGACCCGTCCTCTCTCGGAAGATCCTACTGTTACAATCCGATATGAAGGAAAGGCATCCAGGAGCCGTCTCACCCCAATCTTCCAAAGGAAAAGACCACCTGCGCACATCCCCCCCTAGTTCTTTCCATCACTCATGTATCCATCCCACCCCCATCGCCTAGATAGCTCATCCAACGCTTCCCATGCTCACTCCCTTGGCCTCTCAGACCCTCTCACTCCAGCCTAACCACCCATCATACCATGCTCATGATACCGACCACAAACCCCCTCCCAAGGACCCCTCTCCCTCCTCCTCCTCCTCCTCCTCTCCCCTTCCTCCTCTCCCTCCTCTCTTTCCCCCCGTGGCCCACCCCCGAACAAATCCTCCCAGTTCAACCACGGTTTGCAAACACCCACATCCCCGCCCACGAGCGCGAACCTCGCGTCCCCGTTCTCCAGCCCCCGTCCCTCGACGGCAACGACCATGCACTCGACGCAGTACGCCCGCTCGCACACGGCGCAGCGCTGCGCGTGTCCGAACCGTGGGGTCGGAGGGCCGGGCGTCGTCGTCGTCGCGTCCGCGGCTCCGGTTTCGCTGTCTTCGTGGTCGTCGACGGCGCGGGCGCGGCGGGCGCGGGCCGCGCGGCGGGCGACGCGCGGTTGGGGGTCGGGGTGGTTAGTGGCGGGAGCGGGCGGGATGGTCTGTTGCTGCGGGGCGAGCAGGCGGATCAGACCGTTGCCCATGCCCATGCCCATGCCCATGCCCATGCCTGCAGCGTTGATGCCTGGTGGGCCCTGGCCGTGGCTCGTGGCGATGGGACGGGAGGCAAAGTCTGCGTTGTGAGGGCCGATGACGGCGCGGCAGCCTTCGCAGGACTTGGCCTCTGTGAAGTGTCGGGGACGCCAGTCGCGGAGCTTGTGCCGCGCCATCATGTCCTTGCCTGGACGCTTGAGTTTGACCACCAGGTCGCGGAGGAAGAGCGGGTGCCAGTCGTCCTTGTGAGAGGCGAGGAGGCGGTCTGTCTTTTTGTAGGTGAAGAGGTCGAGGATGAGGTCGCGGAGCGGGGATGAGGGGCGGATACCGGCTGTGGGTGTAGAGGAGGAGGTCGGAACGGGGCACGGTTGAGGGGCTCTGAGACGGTTGGCCGGGGTGATCGGCCTAGGGTCGGTGGAGTCGACACTCATCTCCGTGATCGGTGTGTCGAGAACGGTGGTCGTGCTGATGCGGCGGGTACTACAGGCGCAGTGGTGGAGGCCGGAGAAAGAACAGCAGTCGCCATAGAGGAGCCAGGTGTCGCTGGGGGTAGGGACAGAGTTGGTGGTCTCGGAAAGACGTGCAATGGTGTCGATGATGTGATTACTCAGGCTTGTGGTGAGAATACGATCGGAGAGGCCGTAGAGATCGATGAGCAGGAAGTACTTTGGACTACCCTGAGAATTGCGCAGATCACCGTCCTGATGAGACTCGTGGACATGGAAGCGCTTGGTGGGCTCCTGGCCACGGCGGGCGCCGATGCTGGGCTCCAATTCGGGGGGAGCGCAGTTGGTAGGACCAGCAACCATGAGCGAGCCAGTGTAGAGCCACTGCACGAACCATTCGAATATGTCGGGCTTTTCTTCTGGCAGTGTCACGGTCTGAGAGCTGGACTCGGTGAAATGGCCTTGAAGAGCTGCAGCAAAAAAGGGAGATGTGGCAACCAGCAGATCGGTGTGAAGAACGAACCTTACCTGGTTCGGACCGACGAGAACAGTCGCCATGTCGTGCATCTTGCGGAATCTCGTTCTAAGGATGACTCGAGTCTTTGGGAACTGGTTTGTGGGTGTGCGGCGTAGCTCTTCAAGGGAAGACGTCTCGGTGTCTGAGGCGTTTGGAGTTTCAATCTCCATGGTCATCACTAGTACGTCCGACGTGCTGTGCGTGTATTGAACGACCGCGGACTCGTCCGAAGGTGATTGTTGGTGAAGAGTTGTGAGGCCCTCGTTCAAGGGAGGTCAATGACTACTGGCGGTGTGGTAGATTCGTGGTTGATACGATCGAATGGGGCGGGCGTCCATATATGTATATAGCACTGTCCTCGGTTGCACGCGGGCTCACGGCCTCGCAGGTGGCGGTGTATGGATGGATGGGTGTGACTCCAGAGGCAGCGTGCCGGTTGGAAGCGGGGGCACGAGGCGATGGTGACTGTGCAGGCGGAGCCTTGTGGCGGTGCGTCGATAAGCACGAGATGATGCTTCTGCGGGCACGAGATGCATGAGAATAGCAGCGTCAGCAAGGTATTGAGGATGACGAAGCGTTTTGATGCGAGAGGTGGACAGGGGTAGGGTGGTCGGCGGAACACGTGGGTTCAGTGGGAACGCTGCAAACAGGGTGTGGATATGCATGTTACAAAGAACAAAGACGATCACGGAGAGTAGAATAGAATAGACAACCGAATTCTTCGATTACCTATGAATGCATGCGTTGGCATAGTTTTCGTAGCTGCCAAGCCAATTGGATGCGGAATGCTGCTGAACGGATCCGGCCGTCTCTACATTCCACGGCCATGCTTGACCTCTGACTGGCTCTTGTTGCTCTCGAAATCATGAGCCGGGGTATCACTAATGCGCGTGCCACTCTACTACTTCTGTCCTGATTGTACTTGACCTGCGAGAGAAGTTAGTCGACGTCGGATTACTATCAGCAAAGGGACTGACCAAGCCTAGAGTACAACATGTACAGTGCCATTTGATTGCACTCCTGAGTACCTGTGATGGTAACGAGTCGCTCATTGCTGTTGTCTTGTGGCTCGTTGATCTTGATGACGCTGCCTGACAGCTGGCGGATCTCGTTGATCTTGGCACCTCCCTTTCCGATGATGGCGCCAACCATGTCGTTGGGAATATAGATCTGCTGAGTCAGGGGTTGACCTGGCATGGCGCCAGGTTGCTGCGGCGGACCGGCGTGGCCTGCGTGAGGAGCTGCGTGACCTCCATAAGGCGTGGCAGCCTGGGGAGCAGCGGCGGCGAACGGCTGACGAGGTGAGCCGGCGGCACCGTAAGGACCTGGTGTCTGCGCATGCATGGGAGGTTGCTGGCCGTAGCCTCCGCCGCCATAACCAGCCTGAGGGGGCGGGCGTTGGTTTGGTTGGCGGCGAAAGTACTCGGGCTGGCCCCACTGCCCGCCGACCGAGTGAGGGACGTAGGGAACGACCTGCATGCCACCTGGGACTGCACCGGCAGGCGCACCCGAGCGAGTGGCATAAGCGGATGCGGCAGGTCCATTGAAACGCTCAGTAAGCTGCTCTTTCAGAGTGCTACCAACGTAGAAGGTGGCAATGTGGATGGCATCGGCAACACCAAGGACGACCAACGAACGTTCGGTCGATAGGGGCAAGCACTGATCTGAAGCATTCAAGCGTGCACCGGAGGCTTCTTGGATCTCGCGGATGCGGACGCCACCTTTTCCAATGATGGATCCGATGAGGATGTGAGGGATCAGAAGGCGGAGGGGGTAGGTTTTGGACTGAGGAGTTGAGGCCTCCTCCATGGGTTCGTTGTTGAGGGTGCGGATGATGAGGCCAAAAGCTTTCGCTACAGCATCAACAAGGCCAGAGACAGTGAGAACACGTTCTACCGCGCCTCTCGTGTAGTCACTGACCGTGCACTTTGCCCCTGAGAGTTTGCGGATGAGAGACACGTTCTCACCCCCTTTGCCAATGACAGTGGCAGCTTCAGCACTCGATATGATTGACCGCAAGTGTAGCCATTGGCTCTCGTCGTTATGGTGGGTGGGTGCTGATAAGGAGGCTGCCTCTGCGCCATTGGCGGCAGTGGCCTGAGCTGGTTGTGTTTCTAGCACCTGAGCCGCAGTAGGCATACCAGTGGGTACGTCTGGGACGACCGTGTCTGTGGGGGCAACGGCCTCCCCATTGACACCCTCTGCTGGTGGGGCAGGAATCTCAGCAGTCACGGCAGGCGTCTGTTCGGGAAGCACCTCCGCCGAGGAGGCGTTCTCTTCCGCGACGTGGTCGCTCACCTTGTCGAGCGCAGGACGCTTGGCATCCGGTTGCTCTGTTGGGCCAGCTGGCGAAGATGGGTCTTCAAGTGGACGCTTTTGCGAGGGCGCGGTAGGTTCTTTGGGTGATGCCGACATGGTAGGTATTTTGTGTGAAATTTTTTTTTAACAAAATCTTACGGGGATGCGAGCCCAGCTGCGCAACAAGAGGTGTGGATATATCGATTTGAATTGCTGTGTCTTATTTACACTTGTGCTTCGGGGTGCTGTGGGAAAAAGGATGATCGGATCGGGGAAGGCGGGAGGTGTATGCCGGAGCGAAGGAGAGGAGAGAGGGCTTGTGGTGAAGCGACGTAGGGACGAAAGGACGTATGCGATAAGGAATGTCCAGTGAGGGATGGGCAGGTGTTGAAGAAGGAGGAGGGGCCGCGGTTGGATGAAAGAAGATGCTTGTGCAACAGGATGGTGGTCAAGTCAAGTGCTCGATTCCGTTACTTCGGGGTGGTGGTTGCGAGGATGGTGAGGATAATCGATTTCTTGCGACGACTAGCAAAGTGCGGAGGGTGGTGGTGATGATGGGAGGAGGTTGACGTGCGGGAAGGTGTGGTGCGGTGTGATTGAGGAGGGTTTGGAAGCGCAAGGGCCTAGACAAGACCCAACTGTGGTTTGCCTGCCGTCAAACCTCTCTCTACGCGCTCTTCAACAATTCTGGCGTGAGGATACGCGTTACAGACAGTGACGATCGTGAAACGACGTGACTGAGGGTGAAAAAAGACGGGGGACGATAAAGCGTAACGGTCGGGTCGTCGGTCGCGTGTGAGGGAGGGAAGGAGCCTGGAGTTTCCAAGTTTCCGGATGACTTGTCGGACGGAACCTGGTCGGCCTTCTGTGCGCGAGGTATGACTAAGCATCTTGCCAAGCCTTTTTGTGTCCTGAGAGCCTGGCAGCCTGAGACCAAGGGATATGCCCATGCAACAGCCTCGTGAGTGTGTTCAACACGGCTCATAGCAGCCCGGGTCGCCAGAGTGGAGATGCTTTATTAACAGCGGTAGGCTATAGCAAGAGTGTGTCAATACTGGGTACGGACGACAAAGGATGCAGTCAATGGGGAGGAGGACTCGTCGTGTTCCAAGTAATAATTCAAGTCGTGAGCTGCTGCTGCTGCTGTGCACCAATGCAGCAGCTCTCGTGTTCAACTCCAATCCAAGGCTGGACGACCATGCAATGGACAAGACACGCCCGGGATAGATACAGACTCGAGGCGCCAATGCGATTGCTCGTTTCAATGCCAGCTGTACCCTCTACTGTCCAGGCATGTGTGGAGCCCCCTTGAGCTGTGCCTCCGCTTTGGCTTGAGCATGCCGCAGCCTGTGAAAAATGTCAACGCGAAAATCCAAACAGTGTCCTTCTTCTTCCCATCCTCCGTCCCCTGGACCTTGTCCCTATTCTTCCCACGAGACTGTGTTGTCGTCAACGTTCCATCAAGGTGGATTTAGCTATTCAACCTTGATCAAGCAGCCCAGCCTCTTCTTCTCATCGAGCAGCTCAGATCCGAACATTTGTGCTACGCAACCTTCGCTGTCAACAATCGCGTCATCCCAAGCCATATTCCTACCCCCATCTACACTACACACGCGAGCAACCGGCACAGCCTGACATCGCCCTCCGCCACTATGACACAAACAACTCAATTGGCCTGTCAGTACTTTGTGGACCTCCTATCAAGCATCTGCTGATGATCCATAGACCGTACAGCCAAGCACATTGGCATTCTTGATGCTACACCAGTCTACCAGCCTCTCTCGGGTTTCGAGCAGTAAGCATCCTCTGCGAACTATCTTCGTAGCGTGGCTGACGTCCAGTAGACCCGAGGGAAACTTGCGGTGCGCTACCTATTCGCCTGACGGCCGCTTCTTTGCCTGGGCTTCTCCAGAACGGTACAACCCACCATCTCGGTTCTCACAACATCGCTAACACGTCTTAGCGTCAATGTCGTCGATGCTGCCTCCGGCCATGTGGCCACTATCCTCCCCGCCGAAAATGTCTTCGAGCTGGGCTTCTCTCCGCTGGGAACGTACATCATAACCTGGCAAAGACCTACCAAGGACGAGGCCGGGAATGCTGTCAAGAATTTAAAAGTGTGGAGGACATTGGACGATGGTGCTGGCGAGCATGGAGAACGGACACCCATCGGCCAATACGTTCAGAAGTCTCAGACCGGCTGGAACCTGCAGTACACCGCCGACGAGAAGCTCTGCGCTCGCTGTGTGACGAATGAAGTTCAGTTCTACGAAAGTCACGATCTCGGCACCACCTGGAACAGACTCCGTGTCGAAGGAGTATCAGACTTTGCTGTGTCGCCTGGCGGTCAGAACATCTCCGTTGCAGTCTTCACCCCCGAGCGGAAGGGCCAACCAGCCTCGGTCAAGGTCTTCAGAGTCCCGCAATTCACTGCCCCAGTCTCGCAGAAGACCTTCTTCAAAGGTGACAAAGTGCAGCTCAAGTGGAACCAGGAAGGCACCAGCGTCATCGTTCTGGCTCAGACAGAGGTCGACAAGACCAACAAGAGCTACTATGGAGAGACCAACATGTACATTCTGAGCGCAAACGGCGGTTTCGACTCCAGGATAACCCTCGATAAAGAGGGTCCCATCCATGACGTATCCTGGTCACCGAATTCTAAAGAATTTGGTGTTGTCTATGGGTACATGCCTGCCAAAACTACCATCTTCAATGCTCGTGCGGTAGCGACCAAGGAATTCCCTACCGCGCCTCGCAACACAATCAACTTTTCCCCTCACGGTCGATTCGTACTCATCGCGGGCTTCGGCAACCTGCAGGGAGATGTAGACATTTATGATCTGGAGAAGAACTACAACAAGGTCTGCACCATCAAGGCTAGCAACGCAAGCATATGCGAGTGGGCTCCAGATGGCAAGCATATTCTTACCGCTACGACTAGCCCACGGCTCAGAGTCGACAATGGTGTTAAGATCTATCATGTCGGTGGCTCGATCATGTATGTGGAAGACATGACCGAACTGTACAACGTCTACTGGAGGCCGCGCAACGCTTCTGATTATCCCCTTGGTGACCCTTTCAACCCGGCGCCCACTCCACACGAATCGGCAGTCAAATATCTCGGCACCGTCAAGACTCCTTCGAAACCCGTTGGCGCATACAGGCCTCCCGGTGCAAGGGGCACCTCCACGCCCTTGGCCTTCAAGCGCGAAGACGAGGGTGGTGCGGCCTTCGTTCGTGATGGTATCAGCAGCACGGGTACGAGCGCTGGTGTGAATGGCTTTGGCAAGCCCAGGAGGCGTGAAGTCCCGGGTGCTGAGACAGTCGATCAGCTGCCACCTGGCGCTGCCCCTGGTGGTGGTGTTAGTCTTGCAGGGACTGGAGAGGAAGGGCTTAGCAAGGCCGCCTTGAAGAATAAGAAGAAACGAGAGAACAAGAAGGCAAAGGATGCCGAAATACAGGGTCCCAATGGCAACCTTGCTGCCCCGTCTGCGAATGGCCATGCCGCCCCTGCCAGAAGTCCGGAACGCCGCGATCGGCCTCGCAGTAGATCCAAGACCGATCAGGACGGCGCTCGCACTCATTCGAGGCGACGCGAGGGGAGCAAGGCTCGTGGCGCTCCTCGTGACGGTGCTAAGGGCCCTGCGATTCAAACCCGCGCATCCGCAGCCGCACCTCCCGTACCCGTCGAAGCTCCGGATCTTACTGTCACTAGTCCTGGCGGTGGCTCGTCGCAGGACAAGAAGGTTCGAGCTCTCCACAAAAAACTTCGAGCGATCGATGACCTCAAGATGCGACAAGCTGGTGGCGAGAAGCTCGAGGCTACTCAGGTTCAGAAAATCTCTACCGAAGACTCTGTCAGGAAGGAACTTGCTGCTTTGAATGTGGTGGAGTAGTAATGATCATGAATCCAGAAGGCATGAACAAGGACGCGTAAGGGACCTTTCTAAGAAATGGATGTGCCATTGGCATGTTCACAAGGATGCACGAGGGTGATTCGCTACATCCTTCTGCTGCCGAGAATTCCGCCATCAAAGCGTCGGCTTGGTCGCTGCCATGACCGGTTATACAGCAGCGGGTGACGTTTCTGTGTCGTCTAGCGCACCCTTCCAGCTGCATTACGACTACGTCTCCGACGCGCCAGACTTTAGGATCTGGCCGTCCACACGTAATGGCTTGTCCGAGGACCGGATGGTCTGCGACTGACTGTGGGATATTGCTGATTCGCCCTGTCCGGTTCCGACGGGGGGCCCACAGGCGACCTTCGATTGTTACACCTGGAAGACGATGTCGGGCGGGGATTACTGGATCGGTGCTACAGTGATGGCGATTGTGTTGAGAGAATGAACAGTCATTACAGTTGTGGCTACTGCTGTACCATGGCGCAGCTGGCATCCCTCCACTGGAGTTCTGAAGATCAAGTCTTCTTATGGGCTTGATGGTGCTGCGTGCTAGTCGAAGTAGAACAGATAATAAACAATCGTCCATGTCCAAGATCAGCCTCTCTGCATTTGTGTGACGATCTATGTACCGAGTCGTTGTTGTTCCTACATTGTGGCCAGCGAATCTCGTCTTGGTCCTGTTGTGGTCGCACTATTCAACAGACGGTCATCTGAGGTACCCACACACAACCCGCCCAATGATCCTATGCGAGTAGACAGACTATCAGTGCCCTCTTATCCAACGTCCCATGAGTGCGTGATCGCTGCTCCTCGTCAACGCGACTGCACTCTCCCCTGGCGCCGTGGCGCAGGTACTTCAGGGGGCTGGCTTCGAAGGACTCGGATCTGCGCTCACCACCCAACAAGACTCTGTACGTATCAAAAGTAGTACCGTTCGACTAGCGGGGATGCCTTTAATATATCACGGTGGTTTCGTATCGTTCCGATGTCGTCTCGCAGAGATATCCGTGTTGGACGTGACTTGGGTATATCATCGTCGAGCACCGGTAAAGTCCCGCTGCGAAATCATATCAGTTCTCAGTGGGTCGGGTCCTGGAGTACCGAGTACGCGATGACGGGGTCCTACGCCTCGAATATCAAGTCAAAACATTACCCTGGACTCTAGTGCATCGTCCATGACCAACAGATACACACCTGGCGTCGTTGGCGGTGCGCAGGAGGTCGGCGGAGGTCGGCGACGGGAATCTTGGCAAGATGCTCAGGGGGCGAACGAGGATACTGAGACGCCACCGTACGGACGCGAGCCATCACAACTACTCCCAGCACAATCGTTAACACTGAGGGGTCGCAGACGATGCAAGCAACGCGATCTATACTCGTTTGCTACAATGGGTAGTGCTGTTCCCCCACCGTGATGCATTATCTATACCGGCCCCATGAATCTATATCCGCCAAGCAACCGACGGATGCCCAGCGTGGTCCATATGGCCTCGAACCCCATATCCATATCAACGGGGCTTCTCCATCGAAGTATACCTATACCCTAGCCCAGTCCGCCTCGTCCGCTCTTCACCCTTGCCTCGACAGGCAAGAGCAAGCCATCCCCGCCCTTACCCAAGGCCATTCCCCTCTCCCACCCCATCTTCTCCATCAACTTCCTCCCAAAGTTCCCCTCCGCAATCTCCGGCGCCGCCGCTCCAACAACTTCGCCATTCCGATACCCCACCGCCGCACTGCTGAATCCACCTCCTCTGCCCGCCCTCGGAGGCGGCGGTGCACCGCCCCTCCCCTTTCCAGTTCCCTTCAAGAAAGATCGCTTCGTCATCTTCTCCACCTGACTCCATTTCCTGGCATCGAATTCCCCCGTCCTGGCGCGCTTGCTCAATATCGTGAACCGACTCTTCCCACTACCACGACTATTGCTGCTCAAGTCGAATATATTGGCGATGCGATGCAACATCTGCCTCTCTCCCTTCTCCATGGGCGGGAATGCCTTCTGCTGCGCATCGTCCTCATCCAGGAAGTCCTCTAGCTCGTGCCGGAGCTGGTTCAATGTCAGGCCCTCGGCGAATTTGATCTGTGGATCCGGTCGGAACTTGTTCGCCTTGCCTCGACCCAGGAGACCCTCGGCACGTAGTTCTTCGCGCTCGGCCTTTTTAGCAGCCTTCTTGGCACGGTCGTTACTCCACGCGGATTGGAGGTCGGAGATGAGATCTTCGTCGGAGAGGGCAGCGAGTTCCTCGGGAAGGGGACCTTTGGTCTTGCGACCCTTCTTGCCAGCAGCGCGGAGGGAGGGACGATCAAAGTCCATTATGTCGAACCCGTTGTAGGGGTCTTGATCGAGGACGTCGGCCATGAGGGAGGCCGAAGGGAAGACGTCGCGGCCTTTCTTACCGCGCTTGGGCGTTCGCCGGGAGGACCGGGAGAGGAGAGCCTCGAGGCCAGCTTCAGCCTCAGCGAGTTCAGTGGCTGCCATGCCGCTGTCGTCGAGCAGAAGGAGCTCATCGGACCCCATACCTAGCTCCTCTTGTTTAGCAAGCATGCGAGCGATTTCCTCGTCTGTCATTGCATCGATCTGGCGTTGGCGTAGGTCAGCCTCATCCTCCCATCTCTCGCGGGCAGTATAGGATAAGTCAGACTCAAGCTCCGAATCGTCGCCAGGGTCCGAGGTATCGTCGTCTGCCTCATCATCATCATCGTCGTCGTCTTCGAGATTCGAGGGAATTGCACTGAAATCGGTCATGTCCACGTCGGTCGTCGGTATTGAATTTGTGGCGGGGCGCTTGCTCTTCTTCCGTCGTGCCTTGCCATCTTCTCGCCCCAGTCCAGAAGTCGGCTCTATCTCGTCATCAATCTGTTCGGATTCATCCAGCACACTCGACACCCAGTCGCTGTCGCTATGCTGTATTGCTGCACGAAGCTCGTCACCTCCGCTCATGTTCGCGATATAGTCCTCGAGGAGCGCATCTTCATCCTCATCATCCATCATATCCGGATCGTCCATGATCATCCCAAACGAAGCTCTCGGTAGCTGACCATCAAAATCGTTCAGTCTCTGCTTCTTTGGTCGACGCTTCTTTTGCTTCTTGAGCTCCGCTCTTACGGCCTTGGGAGCCGTGAGTGCGGAGCGCGAGTCCGTACCCGATGTTCGCAGCTCCTTAGTGGTTGGAGGGTTGGCCGAAGCCATCTGCGTTGTTGTCTTCGGGCCATGTACGTGTTCCGATGTAGATAGTGCATCAGAAGGTGAGGTGGGGATTTGAGGCTGCGCTTCAGCGGTAGCGTTGAGAGACAGTTTGACCTGCGCAGGAGGATCGTCTTTGATCACCACTCTATTTGTCCTGCCCCTGAACACCAGGACTTCTTCGTCGCTGTCGCCCTGATCAACGAAAGATGACTGGCGATACACAGGTGCTGAAACTGGAGGAGCCAGGGATTGGTCACCGATCGTGTCGATCACGAACAGATCCTGTGTAGGTGCCACAGCAGCATCCGAAACATCATTGCTCGGTGTGTCTTCTTCAGGCGTCTGAAAAGCCGTGTTTTGTGCTGTATTAAGTTCCATCCCAGCCTGCTGCGCCTCGACTGGCGAGATGGACCCAGCAGAGCTCTCAATGTGCATCTTCTCCAGCGCTCCACTGCTCTTCTCCAAGTCGCTGACCATGCGCTCGCTTACTGTCTGGCTAGCTTGCACCTTGGCGTCCTTTTCAGCCTCGTGTATCTGCGCTTCCTCCAGCGGATTCATATTGCCTGCGCTGACAAAGGTCATGGCTTGATGTCGAAGTCGTATCGAAGGCGACCACTCCGAGTGATGACGATCTGTGTTCATGACCTCGTCCCGCATGGAGAAGGAAGGCGCCCCACTGCCTTATGCAAGAGTCAGCTTGCTGGAAGCGAGTACTCGACGGGACATGCCCTACTTTCTCGCGAGAACTTATTATGTGGACTCTTTCGTTTGTGAGGTTTCTGCTGGTGGCCGCCACCCTTGGCCTTGTGCTTCTTGGTCATTCTGCTGTTGGTCGAGTTGGTCGAGTACCAGTAACGTGTGTGAATCCAACGAGATGGTCGACGACACGGCTCGATTACCCGGGAGGACGCGATGACAGGATGTATTAAAAATGGACAGGAGCTTGGAAATGTATGACACAACATGTCGCCCCTTCCGCTTTCGGTCAGAGTCAGATTGCGGGGCATCAGCTGTCGCAGATCAGGGACCTGGCGATCCCCTCTGAATGATACGATCCCGCATGTGACAACGAAACCAAGCCGAGATTCATATCAACAATAATTGCAGACACTCCCGAAGATACTCGCGGAAACAGAGTAATGTCCGAGTGACCGACGATATCGCGAGCGCGAGAAGTACAGATCTCAGTACTCCCCTCCCGTCACCCGCATCTCCGCCTGGCGCCTGACCGCATTCCCGTCTACAAGAAAGATACGAGGGGACTAGCAAGTCATGAACACTAACGATATCACGAAATACGGCAAGCGCTTCGTGCAATACTTCTGGGACCCTTTACCAACAAACGAGAGCACCGAACCCATCTGGTGCCTGGGTCAGCGATATGATTCACATCCCGTCAAGTCTGTTCCGAACCAACAGAGACCTCCAAGTAGTGCCGCAGATCAGACTAACGCAAACGTGCACCCGATTGTCTCGAAGCAAGAGGAGGATGCGGATGCAAGCAGCATAGACATCATCGAGCGGACTGAGTCCGCAGAGCGAGACGAGGCACTGTCCAAGGGCTGGACAGGCCCCTTCCTTGACGATGTTGAGACGAGAATATGGCTCACATATCGCAACAATTTCCCGCCGATACCCAAGTCCTCTGATCCTACCGCCCTCAGCGCCATGTCGTTTGCGACACGCCTCAAGCAAATAGGCAACCAAGGTGGTTTCACAAGCGACACTGGATGGGGATGCATGATTCGAAGCGGACAGACATTACTCGCCAATACTCTCGCCATGCTCTCTCTTGGCCGTGACTGGCGAAGAGGAGAATATCCAGAGAAAGAAGCTGAACTTTTGGCACTGTTCGCTGACGATCCCTCGGCTCCCTTCTCCATACACCGATTCGTGGACCATGGTGCCGCAGCGTGCGGCAAGCACCCCGGAGAGTGGTTCGGACCGTCAGCAACAGCTCGCTGCATACAAGCACTTGTCAACGCCCATCATCCCTCATCTCTAAGAGTTTACGTTCGACCTGACGACTCGGACGTGTACGAAGACTCCTTCCTGGCGACAGCGCGTTCAGAAGGGGGAGCCTTCAAGCCAACACTCATCCTGCTCGGTACACGATTAGGCATTGATCGCATCAATCCTGTCTACCACACCGCACTCTCACAAGCCCTTACCTCGCCACGCTCGGTCGGCATCGCAGGTGGTCGACCCAGTAGCAGTCACTACTTTATCGGAGTGCAAGGGAGCGGATACTTTTACCTCGATCCACACTATACGAGACCATTGATTCATAAGACACCAACCCCAGAAGACGTGGCCAGCTGTCATACCCGGCGTCTACGAAGGATAGAGGTAGAAGAGGTGGATCCAAGCATGCTCTTGGGGTTCCTGATACGGACAGAGGATGAATGGAAGGCATGGAGGCGGGAGATTGAAGATAAGGAGCGAGTAAAGGGTGAGGATGGAAAAGGCAAGGGCATCGTGCATGTCCACGACAAAGAGCCGAGCTTTGGAGAAGAGAGAAACGAGCGAGAGACTGCTGTGGACGAGGTCGTCAGCTGCGACGATGACGATGACGAGACGGTCATTGGATGAAACACTGCAAACGACGTTACGACTCACGAAGCACAGGCAGGTGGGCAGGAGCAAAGGCACAAGGTATGGGAGCCGAGCGAGGAGACAAGTTGAGTGCGCGATGGAACCCATGACACGAAACGGAGAGAGGGACGGAAGGGGGGGGGGGGGGCCATAGAACGATATATAAAGGCCAGCAAGATCACAAACCCTCATTTTCCAGCCAAACCAAACCAAGTAACCCTTGGGTCNAAGTAACCCTTGGGTCGACGACGTTCACAAAGATCACGAAAAGAAAAAGCCCAAGAATCCACCAATAGAGCCTTATCCCACAGTCGCGTGAGGTGGCAGCTGGAGCCTTGTTTACGTCCCCGGCCCGAACCAGCGTCGTGATCTTGCACACACGCGTTTTGGGCCCGCTGACAGGAGACGCCGGCCCCCCCCGTTTTTCGGAGCTCTGCTGTTTCCCCCCCCCCCTCCTTCCTCGTCCCCCTTCGCATGCGGCTCTGCGTCTGTGCTGGAGCTGAGCTCTTGTGGTGACGATACGCGTTTTCGCGTCTGGTGCGTGTTTGTATGCATATATTGTAGATGTTATTTCTTGTTCAGAGAAATGGAGTGATCCTAGATAGCAAATATTGCTAGAATGTATATGTTTGAAGTCGTAGTTGCAGTGACGAGTACATGTCAAAAGCGCAGAATTCAAAAGGGAGGTTGGAATGGTTCAGATCATCAGATTCGCTCCCATTGTCAGCTAACCTGATGTGATAATGTACACCGCCAGCTGATCGCTTCCGTTCTCTAACCCTCACCGTCGCTCTCATCATGAAGCCATGCGCAAGCCTTCTGCGCACAGCGAGCCAAACCCGTAAGCTCAAATATAGCCCATCCCATGTCGCATTATCGAAAAGAGAAAGATCAGACCGCGCGCAACTCCTGAGCTGATGTCCGCTCCGGGATCTTGGAGGTGGTATCAGATCGAGTAAAAGAAAACCGTGACCGTGAGAAGATGGTGTCAAACACTCTATTTGGTGGAGCTAGAGTACTTGGTGACGGCCTTGGTGCCCTCAGACACGGCGTGCTTGGCGAGCTCACCGGGGAGGATGAGGCGGACCGATGTCTGGATCTCGCGCGAGGAGATGGTGGACTTCTTGTTGTACGCGGCGAGTTTGCTTGCCTCGGTGGCCACGCGCTCGAAGATGTCGTTGACGAACGAGTTCAGGATGGACATGGCGCGGTTGGAGATACCCGTGTCTGGGTGAACCTGCTTGAGGACTAAAAGGCAAAATATTAGTACAAGTTCGAAATGCAATGGATCAATCGAGACGAGTCGGATCAGGTGAGTCGGATCAAACTGATCGAGTGGAACGCGGTCCGTAAATTGGGGGAGAGGCGCGTACCCTTGTAGATGTATGAGGAGTAGGTCTCCTTGCGGGTCTTGGTTCGCTTCTTCTTCTCGCCGGATGGCGCGGCAGTCTTCTTGCCGGCCTCCTTCTTCTCAGCGGGCGCCTTTCCAGCTGGGGCCTTGCCCGCAGTGGTTGGGGTCTTGGATGCTGCCTTGGGAGCCATTTGAGCTGATTTCAAAAATCGAAGAGCGTGGTTGGGTTGGTAGGGTGAGTTGAGTGTGGATGGTGAACGCGGATGGTGAATGCGACCTGAGCTGTGGATGAATGAAGAGTAAAGAGAAAAGCTCGATCCGGGGGGTGCGATGGGGTTAATGTAGGATGAGAAGATCACACGCCAAGATCTGGATCAACGCGACATTGATCCTGCCTTTCTTGGTCTGTGCACACTCAGGATTGATGCGACAGACGTGCCGACAGCGTATAACAGCATCCCCTCCTCTCTTTCTGACTCTGGCCTTTTTTTTTCCCTCATCCACCACATTCCTCGACAACTCACGCCCACAGCTCACGCAACCCGATCAACTCAACCACCTCACCCTTTCAACCCAACCACCCACATCAAAATGACTGGCGGAAAGTCTGGCGGCAAGGCCTCTGGTGCCAAGAGCAACGCTCAATCGTAAGTCGCAATCTTTGGCTGCTCTTTGATCCATTTCGACCCGAGGTTTCTGGTCTATTTGGGTTGAGCATTTGACTCATACGATGTGAATTTGAAGCTGATCTATCCTCTAGCCGTTCATCCAAGGCTGGTCTTGCGTTCCCGGTCGGTCGTGTCCACCGTCTCTTGAGGAAGGGCAACTACGCTCAGCGTGTCGGTGCCGGTTCGTTCATCCGATTTTGAATCATTTTCTCTCGTGTCTTCTAACTCTCCTTAGGTGCTCCCGTCTACCTCGCCGCTGTTCTTGAGTACCTGGCCGCCGAAATCCTCGAGTTGGCCGGTAACGCTGCCCGTGACAACAAGAAGACCCGTATCATCCCCCGTCACCTTCAGCTCGCTATCCGCAACGACGAGGAGTTGAACAAGCTTCTCGGGCACGTCACCATCGCCCAGGGTGGTGTCCTCCCCAACATCCACCAGAGTAAGTCAAATCAGTGGTGCTTGCTCGGAATCTTCTCCTGACATTTATTCCAGATCTCCTTCCCAAGAAGACCGGTCTTCCCAAGACCGGCAAGGGTCCCAGCCTGGAGCTTTAGACGCATTGAATCACTCTTTGGGTCTTTATTTGCCGGCGTGCGGATGCGGTTAATGCGATTATGGCTGGGTTTCTTCGGGTTTTCTCATGGTGTCAACTTTCGCGCTCTCGCGAAATAGCATGATAGCTTCTCCATCACGACCACGGTCGGAGGCGAGGCAGCAGAGATGATGTTGTACATTACGCTCACGAGGTTCGAGCGCTGGTGGTGTGGAACGACAATTGAATCGATACCTTGAACTTCATATCTTTCCGTATGTCTGTGATGTGTGCACTCTGTCGTCTTTGGGATCGATTGTCTATCTTTTGGCTTGTATTGTGTTGGTAACGAATATCTCTCGCTGTATGTACCAGATGTTTCACGGATATCACAATGACTTCCGAATATGGGCACGTTCGACGTAGATTGTATGTCAATATACCTTATGCATTCGAGTGTTCTACCTGATGCATCACGTCACGTCCCAACTCCATAAGCCCAGCTCAGAGGTCCATATGTGGCGGTGCTGCAATAAGTCAGTCGATAATCCAAGTACTCGAGACTCTCAGATCTCACGGCTCAATATGGGTGCTTGCAGATTGCGCTCATACTTGCTTCCTCCAGGCGCGGTGGGTGGTCGGTATGGATCCGGGTGCTTCCACTTCTGCAGCAGTGCTTGTGTCTGATCAAGGATTTCCTGCAGGTTCACAGTCAGCATCTATCTTCTCCAGCGTAGTCTCCCTGTGCCCCGTGTGTGTGTGTGTTGCTCTTCCAACGTCTCGTCCGGCTCTTCTCAATCTCTCTGGCGAGCGATCGGTAGCCTTCGCTGCGGCCTGACCGAAATCAATCTGGGGGTCCCGGGATCGAACACGTACTTTCTGCTGTCTCGGTTCCCTTACGTTCCTGTTTGCCTCGAACAATGATCGGATGTACAGCGCTTGTCCGCGCCAGAGTTGCCGACTGACGGTCCAGTCGAGGGCGAGCTTGAGCGATCTCCGGTAGAGCCGTCTGTAGGTGACACTGTCAGTTTCTGCATCTGAAGGGGACGTCTTTGATCGTACATTGGCGTGATCGCTGAATTGCTCGACATTGTTGGCGAAATGTGCGCATGCAGTGGTTGTTCGACCTGGCTGATCGGATGGAGCGAAGACGGATACCCAATGACTCGAGTTTGACCGCAAGTCGAGTCATGTTCTTTCGTGCTTCTCATGTTGATCGGCCATCATGATTGCGATCGTGCCCTCAAGCGCCAGCATGCTCTTCATATGTGTTCATATAAGCCGTGGGCGATTCTGTAGATGTGATAAAATATGCTAACTGTATTGTGACGCGAAACCCTGCGTGTGTCATTGTTTCCGGGTGGATATGCGGTTTATGTTTTTCGAGAGCTTCAAACCAAGGATTCCAACACTGATCGCAAAGTGACAGATGTCCATATTGTATTAAGCACACGGTATCCGTGCCGGTCTCACCCAGGTGCCGTGTACGAAGGCTATGTTGCATAACAGCCACAGAGTCACTGTCATTCGGCTCCCTTCATGGTCTACAAGGTTGATCGATAGATATCGGGCAAGGGCTGTGGCGATACTACCACGGGAAGTGATGGAGTTTGCTTCACACCACTGTCACACCAGACCCGGCACATAGACGATATACTAGCCAAGAGATCATAGTAACACTGATTCCAGTTCATACATTCTCGCTGGTCTACATCTCACGCCTCCAGATCCGATAGGCCAACTATGGTAGACGGACCTCTAAATGCATTCGACGAACGCAAGCCAGCACCGCCAGCTACATGACGTGGAAAGCATCTCCCAGGCTCGTACCACAAACCTGCAATACCCCGTCGGCGCCGGGTCAGAAGCCAGCAAGGGCAGCCGTATCGCCGAACTGAATGCGGGTCCCAGCACTGAATCTCATGCCGCGTTGTACGACCGAAGCAGGTATTACACGCCATGTAAGAGCTGTACCCCCCCAGAAGCCGACGAAATAAGATCGAGTACGTCAGGGCGCCATAGAAAGCCTGGGATTGTTCCCTCTCCCTTCACTAGTGACATTTCCACGTCCCAGTCCCCGAGATAACCAGGCCAGCCCAATCAACCGTCAAAACATCATGTGACAGGACCGCCTTTAGTCGCTCCAAAACAGACTCTGATGGCTCGCGGTTGACTGCAAGGCACTTGACACGCACCCATGCGAGAGTGCTGCTATGCAGAGGTCGAGGCTGCCATCGGTCAAGTCATTCCGACCCAGCCTGTTCGGTGAAGGACGCCCGTCTATCGGACAGGGATCGAGTAGACTAGGCATCACGCTTTGGAACATTGGTAGGAACACGGCGTCCGTGTCCCTCCCATGCTTCCGGTCGCGCGATGGGACGTACATCTGAGCGGATGAATAGGTGGAGAAGAGAGCATGTCGAAGGGCACCGATGCCAAGAGGGGAGGAAATGTGAATGCTGGAAGGAATAATTGCGAAAGGAAGGAGAAACGATCTGCGCCTCCCTCACGTCCGGGGCGCATCTGTATATCTTGCAGACATGCGAGCAAATGTGGTGCCTGTACATATCACCTCGCATACTTGCAACCCGCATCGAGCAAAGAGATGCGTTCCAGGACTGCACCGTCCCCTCTCAGCTCGTAATGAAGACCACGAACGTGAAATGGACCTCCTACCTTCAGTCAGATGCCCTTCTGCTGGTTGGGCAGCAATCACCGTGCGGACGTTCCTTGATGTAGAACAATTATACAAAACCGTTACTGATAAAGCCAAACCATTCGAACATCCATTACCGCGCCTCGTTTTGTCGGCAGCTCGGCATTGTCATGTAGCCTTCATCGAGTATTTCATCTGCTGCTGGGCCAGTGGCTTTGCGATGACCAATGGAGGCGCCCATAGAGTGTATAGTAGTCCACGTACGCGTGGAACCATCAGCTTACGATTGTCGATTGTTTGGAAGGACCATGTCGGTCAATTGCAGTCGGCGAGAAGTCTCACGACAATCCGCGCCCGCTTGGCTTGAAACTTGCCGCTCTCATTACTGTGCGTAACACGTCTGCCGTCGAGTGTGCTGACGCGAGACTCTATGGGGAAATGGGTTGAGGATCCTGCTGTTAGAGACTTGTTGGAAGAGTGGTGGAAAAGTGGTGGAAAAGTGGACATTTTTGGTCTCACCAGTCCAGATTGATACAAGTCGCAGATTTTGAAGCGAACGGGAGGCTCAGGAGGAGCCGGAGCGTCGCAATGCTTGTCTTTTGTTTGACTCGGCGACCAATAGCGACCAAGGTTTCGAAAGATGGGATCCCCCCGTCCCGCTGACCGGCACAGAGGGCGATGGGCACGCAGGGCGGAGGAGGAGCACACAGGGCACAGAGGGCACAGACAAGAGAGGGCCCACAGGGCGGCGTAGAAGGCGCACATGGCTCCTTGGGTGCTGTGACGCTGCCTCGATCCAACATCTCTCCACCACCTCCCTTCCTGTCCGCACGTCTCTCCTCTCATTATCCAAGCCGCTCCTGCAAGGCCATTGTTACCTTCTTGTCGGTAGCTCCATCTTAGCAAGTAGCTGATATCCGCTCTCTCTCCGTCCACGCAATTGGCTGCCGTCTCCAGTTCGACGGGACCGGATCGAATGTAACGGCATAAACGCCTCCGCCATGCCCCTCTCACGCCCTTCCGCCAAACAACGCACAAAAACATATGTAATCGCTGCTGCGACATTATCCATCCTCTTCCTCTATGTCCAGATAAGATCCAGTCACTCGGCTTCGCCGTCTGGCCCCCGTCTACACTCCTCACAAATCAAGCCGATACCCGACACTCCCTATGCAAAGACACAGAAAGATGAAGGGCTCATACATCAGGAATCTCTGCGGACCTCGTACGGTCCTCCGTCCCCACCAGATCCGGTCACGGTCACCACGACAGTCACGGCGACACCCGTTGTGACCGAAGTCGGGAATGTCCTCTCAGCAGACTATGGTCCAGGACCGCGCAACGACTTCTGCGAAGATCGCTTTGGAGTAGACTTCCTTAGTCGGTACGCATCTAATCATACCGAGTTCTGCTCGGGTGGCGTCTCTTCCCTCCAGTGCTTCTATGGGCAGCGCGGGGATTATGCGCCTCGCCCCTTCGACTACTTTTGTGTTGCCGAGGGCGTGGCAGTGACGGACGGGCAGCTCCAGATGTCATGCGAAATGTCGCAAGAGAAACAGGCTGAGATGGAGACCTTTCCCGAGTACATGTACTGGACTGGCGTCAAGAAAATCATGGACAATCATTTCTCCTTCAGCAATGATGCGTCTGTGCGAAGCAAGCTTCAGGATCTACAATGCGGTAGCAATGACAAACGTCGCTCAGACAAATCCACTGCCGTACTCTTCATGCGCGACACCGGCGCCAACATGTGGCATTCGCTCATGGAGGTCATGGTCTACTTCATGTCCATGGACATCCTCTCAATCGCCAGGGATGAGAACGGCGATCCGTACTTTGTCGAGAACGAAGACACCAAAGATTTGCAGGTCATCTGGACCGACGAAGTTGCGCCAGGGCCATACAGCGATCTCTGGTCCTTGTTCTCCTCCAAACCCAGCATCCATTTTGACGACATGGACTCGGAGACCTCCTGCTTCGACCGTGTCATCATCCCCTTACCGGGCCACACTAACCCTCTCTGGGAAGGCGATTGGCACCCACTCCAATGCACGAACAGTACACTCCTCGAAGCTTTCATCCGCCGCGTTTTCCGGCACCTACACATCGATGAGCCCGAGGAGAAGACCAAAGAAGATAAACTTGTTGTGACCCTCCTCGATCGCAAGAAGACCCGCCAACTCCCCGATCTCGAACGCTTCGTTGACATTCTTCGCACCAAATATCCCTCTGTGGATTTCCAGCTCCTCGACCTATCAGCCACCAGTTTCGTCGAATCTCTCGCCATATATCGCAACACTGACGTTCTGGTGGGAACCCATGGCGCTGGTCTCACGGGCGAAATGTTCATGACCCAACGCAAGAGCGTAGTCGAGTTCATACCGTACCATTTCTGGCACAAGGGTTTCAGGAACTTGGCTTCCTTGCTGGGACACAGGTATTATAGCCTGCACGGCGATAGGGCGCCGCAAAATCCCGAGGGCGAAGAGGGGGATTGGAAACGGCCTCCGGTGCGAATCAGCGAGGAGCGGTTCATGCGAATCATGGATGTCGCGATCAAGGCGCAGAGTAATATCGGGGTACTCAATCATGATGTGGATCTTGATTGATTTTCCCCGATCGCCCAGGGATGGGCTCATTCTTAGCGAGGTGTTTGGGTTTGCATAAGAAGGGGAAGATGTATATATTTGCCCGAACCAGGAGGGCGGAGAAGTCCCGGAGAGCGGACTGTGTAGAATTATAACACAAGCGGTACAGGTACCGGCTCTGCATGCAGTCAGTCTTGACGACGCTCACCCTCCCAAAACTTGGTCTGCTTGTGTTCTTTCCGCTCGAGTCCTCGTGCTATCTGCAAAAGTCCATACGGCGACTTCCGGCCTCGCATTTCGACACCGTCCGTCAAGCGAATCTATCCCACCCCATCAAATGTCCCCCCAGCCCTCCCTTCCCTACCCTCCCGTGGTCCCATAAAGATAGCCGTACGACTCTTCCCGCGAGTCGGAGTGAAGCAAGTCGATCAGCATCCAAGCCCGTCGCCCCGAGTCCTTTTCGCCTTTTTGTTTTGAGTAGAGAGAGAATCCGTCCCATTGCTCGAGGTCCAAGATTGCACTAGCTCTGAGGCTTCATGTTCTCGACATCGTTCTCCTGATTATCCGCGCGCGCCTCCTCGAGCATCTTGTCGATGCCGCGATCCTTGAGCGCCACCTATCACAACGGATCAGAGAACGAACGTCGCCGCCGTGGGTGTGGCGCGGGGGTCCGTCATCGAAGGGAAAGAAGAAATCCGAAGCGGACGACCCGCGGCGCGACGAAAGACGAATAAAAAAAAAAATTGGGCATAAACATACGCTCAGACACTTCTTGTACTCGCTGAAGAGGTTCTCGCATTCGTCTTGTTTGGCCGTACCCCGGAGGAACTCTGTTTATGCGGGTTATTCCCTCGGTCAGAAAACGTGTACGCGGGCGAACAAGGGTGTGAGAAGCCGTAGACTGAGGGTAGGGCAGGGCTTACTTTCGCTGTACCATTTGAGGAAGCAGGAGTCGTAGCGCCTTTTGGGAGATGGTCAGCGTAGTGTACGTCCGGGATCGCTGTGATGGGATCTAGTTGTCCGAGCTCGTGGCTCGAAAGGCTCAGTGTGGGCCGAGGGGGAAGGTCGCGTGGCGGAGCGAAGGGTATATAGGCTGGCTTACTCTTTGACTTCATTACATTCTGGGGCAAGAGAGGCTGACATCGCTTGTGGGACGGTGCGATATGGAATGTGGTCCGGGTTCAGGGGAGCGGTGTTGGATAATGTGCGACCACTAGAGAGAGCAATTTACGGGTCGAGCGAAGTGGTTCATCTAAGAGGCACGTGACGAAGCCGCCACCACAGCTCGCACTTGGCAAATGCACCAGCCTGTGTTTCCCAAAACGTGGACAACATCACGTCATGCAGACAAAGCGATACTTCATTGTGTGACATTCATGCGAGGACTCTTGTGCCCCTCTCTAACCTCGTCCAGGGGCGTCATGTAGTGCATGACCCCGTCCGATGCTACAATTTTTGATCCCCGAACGCCTGGCTATGACCCGACTTGTGCCCACAGTGGCGTATGATTTACCGCCACTATCTCGCCACAGCAGCACTGAGCACTTGCGTCCTGAAGAAGCCTCCTTTCGTCCTCTCAATCACTTGTTGATACACCGACTGCGGAGGGTGGTTCATCACGACTGTGCCCTCCTTGTAGTCAATCTTGGCATCCACGCGGGTGTCCCTGATCAGATTGACGATCCACTTCTCACCCTCGTCTTCTGAGAGGCCAAGGCGTGTTGATAGATCCCTGCGAGCCTGTTAGCAGGGTCATTCGGCAGACAGGGGTCACACTTACTTGATATCGATTCTCTGATGGATCCTGCAGTAGCTCTCCGAGATGAGATGCCTCGCGGCGTCCTTGAAAGTGTCTGCAGTGGACACCAAGAAGAAGTCGCTGCGGAGGATCTCGTCCGCCTCCATCAGCCTCTTCTGAGCCTCTTCAAAGTCAAAGTCGACGTATAGAGCCTTGACGAAGCCAGTAACTGGGTCACTGTATTCGTAACCCTCTTGCCTCACTATCCGGATGAGGTCCTTCAGCTGCTTCTGGTATGTGGACGTGCTGTTACGCCCAATCGGTCGGTTGCGATTGGTGATGACTGCCGCGGTCAAGTATCGCAGGATCCAGGGGCAGGACGTTTGAATGGTGTTTATGAAGGTCGGGGAGAAGAACAGCTCGGTCAGGCTGTCGCGACACTTCTCATCGTTGAAGAAGGGAAAGAGGGACCAGTGTATGAGCCAAGTGCGCTGTTCGAGTTGTGCGAGGGGGTTATTGAAAAGGCGGGTATCGATTAGCTCGCGGACTTTGTTAACTTCCTCGAGTGCCGACTCCCAATTCGTGGTGAGGATATCTGAGGCCAATTTACCCCAGTTGGCAGACGCAACCTTGTCATTCTCGGTACTCTACTCTCTGTCAGCATTTGCCGTCTTCCCTCGCTTTCTGATGAGCTGACCAAGATGCGGAACTGATACAGAAGCTCAGAAGCACTGTTGTAATCACCGCAGCTGTATTGAAACCATCCGTAGTCGTAGAGCGCGTTCACCATTTCTGGAGTCACTCCATGGTTCTCCTTCAGGTAGTTCAAGTTGGCTACCTTGTCGCTCCTGAGGTTGTTGATCACATTCTCGTCGCTCAGCAGGTCTTGTATTTTACTGCATTCCTCCTGAAAGGCGTCTCGCTTCTTCAGCACCTCGTCTCTCCGCTTTGCGTACTCTTGTGGCCTCTCGCTGTGTCCGTGAATTTGCGCGTCCAGATCGCCCACAAAGTCGGTCATGTTCGTGGCCTTGAGGAGCTCAAACTTCAACTTGATGAGCTCTGGCTGGGGCTCTTCATCCTCCTCCTCCAGAAATTGGATAAGTGGGAAGACCAGGTGTCGGTCTAGGTGAGGGATGATCTGTGGCAAGATGCTGTGCTCTTTCGCGACATCCTGGGCGCCTTGAGTTTCCGCCATGTTGTTCGTTGTGTTCTTTAACGTCGTCGCCGCGGTCATGCAATGGCGGGACCGCATTTTGAGATTTCGCGACAGGCGCTGCTGGAGTCAAACCGAAGTTCAACCTTAAAAAAAAAGGCCGTGCAGGAGCTCCAAACATTCTCTCTACAATTAGTAGACCTGTATGTTTCGTAACGTAGTTCCTGTCATCGCAATAGCAGTCTGCCGCTAAGATGGCAAATCGACATGTATTATTGACATTGCTGTCACCCTCTCCGGCACCTTGCGCAGCTACTGTGCGGTCGGTCTTCAGGCGCTTTCAGACTACTTCGGCACGACAGAGAGGTTGGTAGGCTTATGCATAGTAGTGAACATTGTGTACTGATTACGACCAGTGCCAGAGGATCCCAATCTGATAGCCTCTCAGACAGCCCCAAAGTCGTATCCGCCGCCGTCTCTGCGTTCTCAGCCTCGACCCAAGGAGTCCCGAGCATCCCACAGAACTTCCCAACCTACTCGAGAAAAGGCATATCCGGACAAGTTACCTTCGAAGCGTCTGGACGTCCCTGCTGTGCCGCTCACGGATTCTCAATGCGCCCCGAATTTACCCTATTTTGTCACAAGAACGCCCTCGAACGAATTACCTGTGTACCAATACCACAAATCTGGAGGCAACAAGAAGTTGACCCGAATAAGGAAGATCGACGGGAATCTGGAAGCGCTGAGGAATGAAGTGCAGGAGTACTTACAATTGAAGAAGGAGGATTGCGTGATCAACCCGTTGACACAGCAAGTAATAGTGAAAGGACATGTGAAGCCGCAACTGGAGTCGTTTTTACAGGCAAGGAAGTTTTGATTGCCCACGACTGACAAGGTCGTAAACCCTGAGTAGCACGAGTCTGCATACTGCATCCTGGCTCGGCGACCACACTACGATGAGGCTGAATCCATTCCATGGGATAGAGGTGTTTGTCGTAGCCTGCAGTGTGCTACGCTGGCCTAGGAGGACGAATTGGCAGAGAGTCTTGCTCTTGCTTGAGCAGTCATGCATGCAGTCGCAAGGTTCCAACGTGAAGTCTCGAGATGGTACATCATCATCAGGGAACAAAAGTCCTGACGAGCGTTGGAAGTCTCAGAGATAGGGCTATCTGGCGCGACTGCTTTGGGATCTTGTCACACGATGCTCTCCCAACTTTTGGGATGGACCTTGGTCAAGAACCCCACGATGGGACGAGCGGAACACTGGCGCTGATCTTTGTCTTCCCAACTTCAGTCATGTGAAGGATCGCCAACACCGTGGTCAACCGGCAACCGGATCTGCCACTCTAGCACTCATAGTCGTCGGGACGGATGCCAAGCGGGTGATCGACGTAAGGTAGCTCTCGATAGCCCTGCATAGTAATAATGCGGCGCGGTAGGGCACGTCGTTAAAGCAAGACATGTACGAAGCTCATACTGTACATCTTCCAATGCGCGAGATTGCCGCGATCTTTCATTCGAGGACGAGTTTCAGCCACTGCCCCTTCTCTACAGTAAGGAGGCGATGTGGGGAGATTCACCCACCGAGTCTTGCCTTTCGGGCGAAGCAAATTCAAGACATGCCCGAAGCTTCACCTTCCAAGAGCCGCAGGAGACAAGAATCGTCCATCCGCAGATGAAGCAGTTAGGCTTGACGCCGTGCCGGATAAGATGCCTTTGGTCTAACTCATATCGGCAGCGAATTGTGCGAGAAAATTCGTTCGCCGCCACGCCAAGAGATTCGAAGCTCCGGGGGCACTGCTTTTCCTCACGACGACGCCAGCTCCGCCCCCCAGTTCTCCCCCCCCTTCCACAGGCTTGACAAGCTTCCATCGAGTGTTCTATGCCTGTGTGCTGCATGATAGCGACATCTGCCGCCGTGCCGTAAAGGACGATAACCAGCCCAAGACGGACTAGTCGACCGAAGCCAAGCAATATCGATACCACGCCGCTGAAGGAGACACAAGACCGCCGACAACCGAGGGCTTGGCTCCGACTTGATCGACGCCAAGATCTCCGCCAAGGAAGATATGGTAGTATTGCAGATGAGGGTCTGTTGCTTTCATTCGCGGTGTTCGACCGGGATTGGTCGCGTGCGTCTATCATCTTCCGCCCTCTGCAGACCATCGCGTCTCCGCTATCAAATGTCTGCCCTCACCTTCCGTTTCCGGCGACCCGTGTCCGTGGTGTTGAGGTCTGGTGAAGGGGGAGCTTTTGAGCCTCTGTAGGTTTGTGCTGTAAACGCCAGGTCCCTCATAAGTTATCCTGTGCGCTCTCGAATACCCTCTCCCCCCTCTTGAGAATCAACCCACACCACATTTCCTCCCTACCGTGATTGATTCACCGAAGTCATGCCTGCCCTAGCCAACGAAGAGGCGGTGATCATCGCTCAGGCTGAAGTCCCTCCGAAGCCCTTTGCGGCCGACGAGAAGGATGTCTCCTCTGAGACCTCCTCAGACCTCAATGTCGCCGAGGGTGTAACAAAAGAGGACCTGAAGACGCTTCGCCGTGTCTCTGGCAAGCTGACATGGATGGCCTACACAATCGCCTTTGTCGAACTCTGCGAGCGCTTCTCATACTACGGTACCACGGTCGTCTTTGTCAACTTCATCCAGCAGCCCCTCCCAGAAGGATCTACCACCGGATCTGCTGGCGACGGACAGCCAGGTGCCCTGGGTCTCGGTCAGCGCGCATCCACCGGTCTTACCACATTCAATCAGTTCTGGGCCTATGTTATGCCCCTCGTTGGCGCCTGGATCGCAGACGCCAAACTGGGCCGCTACAAGACCATCCACATTGCCATCGGAGTCGCTATCTTCGGCCACGTCATCCTAACAGCCTGTGCTGCGCCCTCGGTCATCGCTAAGCCAAACACCTCGATCGGTCTCTTCTCCTTCGGTCTGATCATCTTCGGCATCGGCACTGGCTTCTTCAAGGCAAACATCGCACCCATGGTCGCCGAACAACAGACAGATACGGTCATGCGCGTGGAGACCCTCAAGTCAGGAGAGCGTGTACTCGTGGATCCTGCGATCACGACCTCTCGCCTCTATCTGTACTTTTACATGTGCATCAACATTGGTGCCCTGACCGGTCAGATCAGCATGGTGTACGCTGAGAAGTTTGTCGGCTTCTGGCTCTCATTCATGCTCCCGACTGTTCTCTTCCTCGCCGCTCCAGTGGTTCTGGCCGTGTGCAAGAAACACTACAAGATGACCCCTCCCACTGGTTCCGTCCTGTCCAAGTTCTTCACCATGTTCGCATACACGATGAAGGGCAAATGGTCTCTCAACTTTGCAAAGATGAAGCGCGAGTTCACCTGGGATGTTGCCCGACCCTCCCATCACGCTCCCGCCGACCGCCCATCCTGGATGACATACGATGATGCGTGGGTCGACGAAGTTCGCCGCGGTCTCAAGGCTTGCAAGGTGTTCCTGTTCTTGCCCCTCTACTGGCTCGCTTACGGACAGATGACTGCCAACTTGACATCTCAGGCTGCGTAAGCGCCCCCCCACTCTCCTGTTGACCGAGGATCAAGCTAACATACATATCTAGTGTTATGCGATTGAACGGTGTCCCCAACGATATCATCCAGAACCTCAACCCCATCTCCATCGTCATCATGATCCCCATCTTCGACTTTGTCATCTACCCAGCTCTCCGCAAGATGGGCATCCGCTTCACCCCTATCAAGCGTATCTGCACCGGTTTCTTCTTTGCCTCTCTTGCCATGGTTGCAGCCTGCGTTATCCAGGTCTACGTCTACCGCATGTCTCCTTGCGGCAATGAAGCAGCCACCTGCCGTGACGAGGAGGACAACGTCCTGTTTGCAGACATTGACGTCTGGGTCCAGTCTCTCCCATACATCTTGATCGGTATCTCCGAGATTTTCACCTCCATCACCGGTCTCGAGTACGCTTTCTCAAAGGCCCCGACCAACATGCGTTCCCTCGTCCTCGCCATCAACTACCTCATGAACGCCTTCTCCAGCGCCATTGCCCAGGCTCTCGTCGCCCTGTCCGAGGACCCGCTCCTCGTTTGGAACTATGGTGTCGTCGCCGTCCTTGCTTTTCTCGGTGGTTGCGGATTTTGGTACTGCTTCAGCAATCTTGACAAGGAGGAAGACAAGTGGAACATGCTCCAGACTACTCAGTTCCTGGGCAAGAAGCCAAATGCCGCTGAGGATGCTCCGACTACTGAGGCGGCAAAGGATGTCGAGAAGGCCTAGGAGAGCAAGATTTAATTAGGATCATTGTTATATACCAGAACCTTCGCTGAGATCTTCAGAATGTAGCTTCAGTGGATCTGTCCAAATGCATACCGTGCTTCAAAATACTCTGGGACACTGTTGCTCAGTCGCCCGGGTCATGCTTCGGCATTTCGACCACTCTTTCTGACATGTTGGGTTATTCGCAATTCGTCGACATAGTTTCACCGAAACGGAGACCAGGCCCTTCTGAACATGTCCTTCAGCCTACGACTCCGACAAATGCGAGAGACTCGTTCCCGTACTTTGATTCGAGCCCGTGCCACTACTAACTCGGACATGGAAAGGAAGGACCTTGCTACCATGTCGTCGATTCTGTTTGGAACACTCGAGGCCAGTCCACGACCGCTGCCCAATACTAGCCAGGGTCCAACGGCTCGCTTCCTGCTATCTAGAGTATATATACGCATATGCACTTGAAGGTTAGAGTCGCAAGCCAGTTACACCTTGTAATCTTTGACGGCGCCCGACATACATCGGTATTGGTCTAGTGGCTAGGATTTCTCGCTCTCATCACCGCTGTGAAGGTCCGAGGAGGCCAGGGTTCGATTCCCTGATACCGAGATTACCTTTTGCTCCCATTGTGGCGCAGGTCCTATGGCGATGTGTCTTTTTGACCCCCTGATGTGATGGCAAGACACCCTGTAATAGTTCGCTGTATGTCCACGTCTGCCCGTGGACTCGAGTGCAAGAGACGGTGGCATTCGGAAACGTTTTGACAGGCAGCGATGCTTGGGAATCGCACAGCAAAAGCCTGGCTGAAGCAGTCGAACAGCGAATCAACAGGCGAACACCTCGGAAAAGTGGGGTCCTGTACTGTGCCCAGTGGTGTCTCCCGATGGGTCCGTTCGCCAAGTACAGATTACTTTTAGGGCCGATGTCTCACGGCACAGTCGAGATTTGCCCGGGGCTAGAGCGGCTGAGGTCCCTGTTCGTGCATGTGAGCTCCAACTTGCCATTCTCGTGAGACGCTAGATCAATTGCTTACCAGCAAGACTGGTATGCACTGATGATCGTTGGAAGCGGCTCAGGTACTCCTTGCACGGCTCTAGTGCTCTCCATGGGTGATGACGCTGATGGTTGGATGTAATTTGGAAGAATCGTGGGTGCTTTCTGATTGCCCCAGGCTGCAGAGCCGCGCTCGCGTGACGTCAACCAACGCGAACGACGCGACGTGACAGCTTGGAGCTCCCATGGCCTTGAGCTGTCTGCAGAAAAAATACCTGCCAGCACCTCGAATTGTACACACTCTGGCCAGTGTTTTGAAGCAATCAACCGGACCTTTACCAAGGCTGGCCTCCAGACGCTTGCTGCATAGCAAACCTCCGCGGATCATGGCTTCCCCGACTCTGAAGCGTAAGGCAGACGATATCACATCCGAGGTCACGAAGAAGCCAAAGGCAAACGGCAGCATCACTTCATTCTTTGGAGCCCCCAAACCCAATCCGTCAACAAGCTCTACCAATCCAAGCAAAGCTCCTACAGCCCCGGCTATCAAATTCGACAAAGATGCCTGGCTCGCCAAACTTAGTGACGAGCAGAAAGAGCTCCTCAAACTCGAGATCGAGACCCTCCATGAATCCTGGCTCGCGGTCCTGCATACCGAAATCACCACCCCTTCCTTCCTCTCTCTGAAGCGCTTTCTCCTCGCCGAGGGCAAGAAAGGCACAAAGATCTTCCCTCCCCTCGAAGACGTCTACTCGTGGTCGCGGCACACTCCCCTCTCTACCGTCAAGGCCGTCATCCTTGGCCAGGACCCGTACCACAACTTCAACCAAGCCCATGGCTTATGCTTCTCCGTCCGCCCACCTACCAAGGCTCCGCCGAGCTTGAAGAACATGTACATTGCGCTCAAGAAAGACTATCCGGACTTTAAGCCGCCGCCGCAAGATTTGGGATTGCTGACGCCGTGGGCGGACAAAGGCGTGCTGTTACTCAACACGTGTCTGACGGTCAAGGCACACGAGGCGAAGAGTCATGCCGGCAAAGGATGGGAGAAGTTTACACAGAAAGTCATTGACATTGTGTCGACAAAGAGGACAAAGGGTGTCGTCTTCCTGGCATGGGGCAGTCCAGCACAGCAGGCGTGTAAGGGGGTGAACGCCAGCAAACATCTTGTGCTCAAGAGTGTACATCCCAGTCCGCTCAGTGCTCACAAGGGCTTTTTCGACTGCGGTCACTTCAAGAAGGCGAACGAGTGGCTGAAGGAGAGGTATGGAGAGGACGGAGTGATCAATTGGAACTTGGACGTTGCGCCAGAGGATGCTGGGGTCTAGACTCGGACCTCCTGGCACGAGATCGGGTGAAGGCATTGATTGGATGTCCATAGGAACCAGGAAAAGGAGAGGGGCGTAAGGGTCGTGTCCATAGGTAGCATTTGTCAGTACGGGTCGTGCAGGTCACACTTGAGATGTAGCGGATGCACCAATCGAAAACGTAGTACATGCCACGGAAGATGTTCGCCGTCGTCGCATGGACCGAGTATCCGTCTCCACAACTATCCAAGCAATACATACCTGGGACATGTACTGGGTAAATTGGAGCATGTCATATGCATGGCAAGACACAGAGGAAGGAACGGTCTCTGAGAGCATACCCTGCGGGGATGTAACGCGCGTGGAGCCTCCGAGCTCGGGCCGATGGTCCAGTGGGAAGCCGCGACCCCAAATCCAGCCTGAGAAATACATCATCCACCTTGTTGCCTTTTTTTTAGGAGAACGACCATCATCCTGCAATGAACACACGCTGCATGCGTGCAACACGGCAGAACGTATCGAATGCTATTGACAAGGTAGGGGAAAAAAAATGGAAACCACAGCAAAAAGGCTCTCCCGATCGGGGAATTGAACCCCGGCCGCCTCGGTTCGGTTGCCAATTTATGGCGATGAAAGCGAGGAATCCTAGCCACTAGACCAATCGGGAAGATGTGTTTTGCCAGACGTTTGACATGGACCTGGACCAGATTTGCCGTCTTTTCAATATATATACCTCATCAACCATGGTCCTGTTTTGTGTATGCAGCATAATCGGCGGTCGAATGGCAAGAGAAATTCTCCTGAACTTGAAAATTGTCGATTGTTCGGGTGTTGTTGTAAATGTACTCACTTTCTTAAAACAATGTCTGTGTATTATTGCTTATTGACCGCGGAAGCGACCAAACTTTCCAAAATCTGTTGCGCAAAAAAGCAGGAATCACGACAGGGCAGATATCATAATTTCATAATCGCCATCATATCTCGCCTCACCGCTTTCTCTCATAAAACACTATGTATGCCATCTCGTTTCCCAGCCTCTCCCTCTCGGGCACTTTTTCAGGATCAAAGTCCGACATGAGCGTATCGTTGTAGTGCCTCCAGCACCTCCTCGCCTTATCCCTAGCCAAACACGTATAATGTCCACTACTCATGGTCGTCCCGATGTGTCGCATTACAGCATACGCATCATATAGGAATGGTGGCGTCATGCTTGCATCCGTCTTGAGCCCTTCTGGCCCAAAGTCTCGCACAATAATGTCCCTTTCTACACTCTGGGGTTGTGGTAGCATGTACGGCTCTAGGTCCAGATTCTCCAGGGGAAAGTCGATTGGTGTCCGCACTTTCTTCGCCGACCCCTCCTTTCCGGCGGCGAAGCGCTTGAAATGAACGACGAGGAATTGGGGTGCGCGGGTGATGGCAATTTGCTTGGTAGCCTCTCTTTGCTTTTTGCAACGGGGGCATTTCCACATCTCGTCGCTCGAGAGCATCTCCTCGGCGCAGTAGCTTCTGAGGCATTCCTGCAGAGTGCTTTTGCCAGATCTTGGAATCTCGACGGAGATGGAGTAGAAAGCCTCGTAGGTGGTAGAAGTGAAGTGGCATTTCGTGCATTTGAGTCGTGAGGCGTGTTGTCCTGCGAATAGCGAGGTCAAATACGACATCTCCCGATGGGTGTAGCGAGCCCATTCCGTCTTGCTGACCACTAGCTTCGGCTGCTTCTCCCGTTCAATCTCCTGCTCCTCGGTCAGAGCCCGAAGTGGAGTTCGCTGCCAATTGACATTTAGATCTTCATGCAAACAGTCTAGCAAGAAATCGAGAAACTCTTTTGCATCTTGTTGTCGGTCTATGCCCCACTCGCGATTCAGTCGCGCACAGAACGCTCGTAACGTTGACGGCCGGATGGCTTCGACGTCACCTTTCCAGATGCTTCGCACAAGATTGGCGAACAGGTCTGGCAGAACTCCTTTGCTTCCTTTCCAATTGTCTCGCTGAACGAGGCCCTTATACTTGTCATCGAGGAAAAAGAGAGACATTGGAAGAGTTGCTGATAGCGCTTGGATTGTGGCATTCATGTAGCAGGTCACGCCAAAATTGACGAGCCCAGTCCTCGGTAAGCGGAGATTCGATGGCTGTAAGTGATGCGGAACGTATGCCGGAAGCTCAGCCGACTTTGTCATCGAGACTGATCGCTCATTCACACCGCTGTATGACATGCGTGGTGCGGCTGGCGCTGGTCTTCTCGGTACCGTCGGTAGTGGTGGCACAGGGGGCGGTTGAGATATCGACGGTGCCGGTGAAGACGAAGGCGGCGGTGCAGGATACTCGGGTATCTTTGGCGGTCGAGGTGGTTTCCGCAGATCCTGATATTCCGACACGACTGGCTGTCCAATCGTCGCAGCATCTGGGAAGCGCCGATTGAATTCGTCAATGATGGACTCATCCACCGCTGGCTCGTCGTCTTCCTGTATGCTCGGCCTAGGCTCGACCACCACGCTCTCTTTCCGTGCTCGTTCTCTCCACTTTTGTTCTTCTTCCGCATCCAGCGGATTGTAATCTCGCTTTCGCCGCTTAAAGTTTTGCAATCGCGCACCTGCATCTGGCACGACGGATCGCCGCTGCGGCCTTGCGCTTCTCATGGCCTCTGCAGTGTTGGATGTCTTCAGCGCCTGGTTGCCCACGAGATCGGCCCATGCATAGATTCCGCCCATCAGCAGAATCGGTGGTCGCTGAAGTGGCTTCTCACTGTACTCGAACAGCGCTTCATGCAGGTAGCGTAAGCTGTAATCCTCGGCGGTCGTAGGGTTGCGAAGATACTGATCGGATGATGTCGTCGCATCATAGTAAACGACCAGATCGAAATTATCCCTGAGGGCAAACAGTTCTTGCTCGTGATCTGGAGAAATGACCAAAGAGTCTTGTAATTGTTCGGCAGACATGTCTTTCCGAAGGGCGGTCGGCTCGATGCAGATGATTGAGCTTGAGTATATGTGCCCTTGGTCGAACTCGTCTCTTCCGCGACAATCGATGAGCAACACGGTGTGCATCTTAAGGTAGTCGTAGAGTTTTTCTGCGCCTATTCGAGTTTCTCTCGGGAGGTATACCGACTTCCTGCGAGTCATTGCTCCATTGATCGTTGGCTTGGCAAAGTATCCAGAGTCATCTCCTCCCGGGCCATGGTTGGTTGCCACTGAAGAAGCTAAGGAATTCGAACGACCTCCAGTCCCGACCATGCTCCTCGCGCTACTCCGAGGGAGCTCGATGTTTCCAGATATTTGCATATTTCTCGCCGGTGAATACGCAGGCGTGGGTGGCTGTGGCATGGCAGCTGCCACCTGCGCATCAATCGACAGAGGACCCGCTTCCTGCTGGTAGAACCCTCCATTCATTGATCGCGGTCCGGCAGGCTTTATTGAATTGCGCGCATCAAAAGAATTCCTGAATTCGACAGGCGATTGCGGGCTCGCAGGGGAGTATTGAGACTCTCTGGACTGCGGTCGACCAGTGGTATCTATCGTTTGAGCCATCCGTAATCTGGAAAATCGCTCTGCGAGAACATCCGTTGGCGACTTGTTTCCAGTTGCGCCTTCTCCACTTAAAGGCCGCGATCTTAGCTCCGCCGGCTTGTCTGACACAGGCGGCTTGGGCGGCCGAATCGGAAGACCTTGTATGGTATGGCCATTCATCGGTGGACTGGCAATATCTTGCGGTTCCGCAGAGAAGCTAGATCCCTGTACTATGGAAGGACTGGTTGATTTTGGACCCGGCGTAAGTGACGTTGGTAATCTTGGGAGTGTACCATTGCGCTTGTTGTCGTTCTCTATGATCTCCTTTACACTTTGAAACTGCGCTTCCCGACTCGTTAGGCGCTATTCATCGTTAATACTCCAACTCTACACATCGATCGATGCCCTAACCTTGATGAGATGGTTGTGTCTCGAGTACATGGGTCCCTTGCTATTCTTGAATGTGGGATACCCAGGATTCTGGTATATGTAGTTTACCAATATCTCATAACACCGGAGGTATTCCTGATATGCCAAATCTGGTCTTCTGTATTCCAACAATGTCACCGCCTGGCGAAGAGAATTTTCCGCCGCAGTAATCAGGTGTGAGATTGACTGATTTCTGTCCAACCCAGCGAGGGCACGCTCTTGGAGATCTTGAATATGTGCGAGCGGCTGATTGGATTTGCTCGATCCTCCGCTCGTTGTGCTCCCATTGCTGTACCTGGCGCTACTCCGTTCACTCCCCGGCTGAAGGTGATGCGGACCTCCTGACGGAGGCGAAGGAAGGTTCATCGTTCGAGATGAAGAGGTAGAGATCTCGCCGTCATCTCCGGTGAGGGTTCTTGACGATGCCAGTCAAAGACGGAGCTCGTACACTCGGATCGATCGCGCTGTCGCTGAAAGGCACAGCGTCTGTACTCAAGGCGACGCTACAGAGATTCCTAGCAAGCGAAGGTCGACTGCTTCTTGTCACAGGGTGTCGTCGTTGTATGATAGGTATAAAGTGCTGATCTGCTTCCTAGGCACTGACATTTGAGGTGCTGGGCCAAGATGGGCTTCGGCGGCTCCACATCTTCCCGGCCATCGAATGACGTTGTGCCGCGGCGCTACAGTTTCCTTCCCTACCTTATTCTTGAACGCGGATTGAATGGCTTGCATAAGGCGTCAGATGATGGCTTGATCTTTGACGCACGCATACACGGAAGATATTTACAATCATAACGTGCTACATGGTCGCTGTCTACGCCGATGCGTGATCTAGGAGGTCTTTCACTTTGGCAGGTGCTGGAGCATGTGATCTATTGAGCCCGAGATTTACCCGTGCAACGCGCTCAGTCGCGTCTCCCGCCCTTTCAATAACACCACCAAATAATGTTGTAATAAAAAACACCTCTTCCAGCGTGAGAATGCGGCGGACATGTCGGAGCCGTGTCGTTCTATCAGGACATATTCCCGCAAGCGATCAGTATTAGGCACGCAAGATGAGCACAGCAAAAGAAGGAGAATCAAAGACCGGGCTCCCATAGACAAACCAAAGCTGCAGCGCTTCTCGACCATGGACGCCTGGGTCCAAAGATCACGTACATCTACACCGTCTACGACACTTCCTTTCAGCGACGATACCATCTTCTCGGATTCTCTCGCCAACACGGATTCCACACCACCTTCGTCTCCTCCGCCAATTCTCCCAGATCTGCCAACAGACCAAGAGCCAGAATCCGGGGCGGACAAGGACTCTGAAAAATGCAGGCTGGAAGCTCTCAGAACGGTGAGTGGGAACTCGCGGCGCCCATTTGCCAATACTTCAAAGAGCCCTCTGGAACCACCGCTTGTCCAAATGCAAATCAGCTTGGGGTCCAATCCTCAAAAGACCTGCAAAGAGTGCGGAATGACATACGTGCGGTCCAGTACGGAGGACAGCGCACTGCATGACAGGTACCACTCGCGCAACTTGGACGGCGTCGATCTAGGCAAGCCATTCCGAAAATGGGCTGACATGCACGAGTTGTGCAGTGCAAGAGAGGGCGCATTGATCGTGGTTGTAGATGCGAATTGCAGGGCGTTTGAGAGGAGAAAAGCTCGGGAGGTACTGGATGTGGTGCAGAAAGATCTAGGCGCAGTGGACATTCCGGACGCGAAACTTTGGTCGAAAGATCGCTCGGCAACCGGAGAAGCAGTCGAGGGGAGTCACTGCCGAGTGTATCTATACATACTCGGACTCAAATGCGTGGGCCTTTGTCTTGCAGAGTATATCGAAAGCGCGAGCAGGACCATCGAGAGCCATGGAAGTGAAGCTGGAATCGGTCAAGGACCGAGCTTGAGCCTCTCTGACGACATGGAGCCTGCGAAGGTCGGTATCTCGAGAATCTGGACATCAAAGTGTCATCGCAAGCGAGGCATTGCAGTGGCCTTGCTAGACTCGGTTTTAAGGTCGTTCGATGTCGAAGGGACTCTGACGAAAGCCGATATCGCGTTCAGCCAGCCTACGACTAGTGGGATAGCGCTTGCAAGGAAATGGCATGGCAAAAATGATGGCTGGTTGGTGTATGTCGATTAACGAGACCATGAACATGATACCCATTCAGTCCCGCTTCAGAATCCAGTCCTTGCACTCAAAATTGGCGTAGCATCTGAATTCGTTACTCAGACCCTTCGCGTGCTCCGGAAGGAATGAGGTCGTGCCGATTCCAGTTTTGGCGTAGAGCTGATGAATGAGTGCCTCCATCCTTTCCCCAGTGCAAACGACGACTTTTGTCTCTGTCCATGCTCTAGCAATCCATCTGGCAGTCAACGCAGTCTTCGTTTGGCAACCTTCGGACAGAAAAGGGGGATCGCATATGATACGATCGAACTGGGCTTTTAGCGAGCCATCAAGCTTCAGAGGTTCCTGGAAGTCGTAACGATGGAAGTCCTTCTTGAAGACCGCAAATCGCTCGTCAATCTCAAGCAGCACAACCCGAGGTTTCGATGGATACCGTTCATCATCCCGTAGTAGCTTTCTGATGGCAACATAGGTGCTAGGTGCGGAGATCACAGCGATGTTGGTCTCGGAAGTCGCCCCGTCTAAAAGTTGTTCGGCTAGAGTAGTAGCTGTGCCTTCGGTATACCAGAATTGTGAAGCATTCCAGTCTTCGCCGAAAAGGTCCATCGAGATGGCGGCATTCTCGTCAAAACCATCTTCCGCAGCCGTTTTGAGGTCCTCGAACTGTTTTTGCCTGGTATCCCGCTCGCTGTAAAAGTCCTGCAGTGCGGCCAGTGTAGACGGGTCGAGGCGGCTGTATCAATTAGTCAGGAGACTATTGCTGCAAGGCTTGATATACGTACGGTATGTCATTGTCATCCTCTGAAATAGCCATTGGATAATTGTGATCAATTGTGTTGTCAGTGTCGAGTGACCAGTTACCTCTTCGCCTCACTTTTGCTCGTAAATTGATAGCCGAGGTCCGTTCAAGCATGTCGCCATTGCTGACACGCCTTTCTAGTCACCATCCATCAAGGATACATCCACATATTTTCTGTACCATCCGCGAATACCCGAGCTATTGTAGTCGTCGACGCGATAAGCAGATCTATGTTTCGCATTCCGCTGAACTTGTAATTTGACTCGTCGAGCCGTACCCTTCAGGCCCACAAGGTCATTTGTATGTTCAGGAGAATGGCATCCACACTCGTCAATCTTCCGGAAGTAGAGAGACTCAGTCCTAGCGTGATTCGTATACTAGGTGGTAATCCTGGAAAGGTGAGTGCGAAGCATCCTCTGTCGTCTCAAGCCCTGACATTGGCAGTATACGTTGCAAGGTAAGCAAATCACATACCAGGAAGTGAGCAGCGTCTGAACATCGCAGGGACCAACACATACCTGGTCGGGACTGGTAAAGGTCGCATCCTCATCGACACCGCTGAGGGCAAGCCGGCCTGGATAGCATCACTCAAAAGAGTGCTTGAGCAGGAGCATGCTACCATCTCAAAGACGATCATCACGCACTGGCATCCGGATCACGTCGGTGGCATCAAGGATGTGAAGAGTCTCTTTCCCTCGTGTCCAATTCACAAGAATCAGCCAAGACAGGGCGAAGAGAACATCGAGCATGACCAAGTATTTGAGACCGAAGGTGCAACCTTGCGCGCATTCCATAGTCCGGGCCACACGACAGATCATATGGCACTGATCTTGGACGACGAGGATGCGATGTTCACAGGCGACAACATCCTTGGTCAAGGCACTGCTGTGTTCGAGGACCTAAAGACTTACATCGATAGCTTGGAAAAGATGGCAAAAGCTTTCGGTGGCAGGGCATATCCAGGTCATGGACCAGTACTTGAGGATGGGAAGGCAAAAGCTAAGGAGTATATCAAGCACAGGCGGGAGAGGGAGGAGCAAATCGTTAGCGTAATGAAGGCCCAGACAGGAGAGAGTGGAGATGGCTGGCGGAGTATGGAGTTGGTGAAGGTCATCTATAAAGACTACCCCGAGCATTTGCATGGACCAGCGGAGGGCAGTCTGGTTCAAGTGCTCAAGAAGCTAGAGCAAGAGGGTAGGGCGATGCAAAGCGATGGTGTGTGGAGTCTGGTGGCTAAGGAGCGCCTATGATCGAGCTTAGAATACCAATGATCGTACTAAGATAGTATTACTACCAGGTTTCTCCATGCCCGCCTCGATATAGGTTACAGGATGATGCTCGCTCGTCTTCGAGTACATACAGTACAAGATCCATCGGGGCCAAGGGGCGGGGTGACGCCGATCGGCTGAAAAGGACGGACTCCGACACGGTGGTCACAAAGCTCCGTTGTGGTCAGAATTCTGTCCGAGTGCATGCATCATGTACATGATGATGTCAATCATGTATCGTTGCTCGCTCGACGTATATGAACAACCAGCAGACAGGTAGGTGCGACAGTTTTGTCAAGATTCCACAGATCCGATCATGACCGACTCGAACACAATTGCACTTCTGGGTGCTACTGGGCAAACTGGACGTCAGACTCTTGAGCAATTGCTCCAAAAGCCAGATGTCAATGTCCACGTCTACGTTCGGTCCAAATCAAAGCTGCTGCAACAATCTCCCTCGGTGGCTGGAAGTTCCAGGGTCAAAATATGTGAAGGTGCCGTCACAGATGTCACCACCATCAAGGCTTGCGTTCGAGGCGCTGGCGTTATCATCTCGACGCTCGGCGGTAACGATAATCGGCCCATGACGGTGATCAAAGATGCATTGACAAGCCTCGTATCAGCGTTGGCGCAGCTGCGTCAAGAAACCAAGGGCACGTGGCAAAAGCCCCTGGTGCTGATGTTGTCTTCCTCGACATGGAACAAGAGGAATATGGCGCAGATGCCCTCACTCCTTCACTTCGTAATACACAGAGCTTTCTGGTATCCATACGTCGACGTCTTGGCTGGACATGGGATCCTCGAAGGCGCCGGAGATCTCCTCAAGCCATTGCTTGTCCAGCCACCTCTACTCGTGGACGACACACCTACCGGCTACGAGCTCAGCACTGAGAAAGTCGGCCTCAGTATTGCGTATGAAGATCTCGGAGGAGCTTTTACAGAATTGGCAACGAATCAGCAATATTGGGATCTTGGCGCGGTGATGCCTTTCAGTAGAGGTGGAGATCAGCCTTCAAGATATGCTCCGATCATCGTTGGCCGAGTGAGTAGAGGACTTCTGGCGAGTTATGTTCCCGGGTTCTGGGCCGTGTGTGATCGCTTGTTTGGCTGAAGAGACACGGATGCCTGGCACTGCGTGGTAGCACTAGTGGCTCGTAGAACGTTCCATTTCGGGTTGTCTTGCCCTTGGGGAGGACTTTTAGCATACCAGTGATACTCCTTCGTTTAGCCAAACATGAGCTTGTTCGCTAACGTTCCTTGTTGACTGTAACGCCGAAGCTTACTAAGCCGAAGCTTACTAAGTCTCTTGTCTGCTTCGTCGTTTTCGACTACAATGCGCGATTCTTCATTAATTTCGTCCCAAAGACAAAGTGTACGTGACAAACATAACAACACGTCATGAATGGCTGACAATTGTGGTCGTTTGCCATGGTCTTGATCCGAGAATCTATCGCTCAGCGGTTGAGCGGTCAGAAGCGTACCACAGATATAAGGCATCGAAAAGTGCATTTGCCCATCAAGTGCGGCAGCGAAATACCGTAATGTGACAGACTCCTCGGCGAAAATATACAAGGTTTCCAACGGTGGTTAGTTGACAGCCAAAATTCAGCGATCGGCCGCCGTTCAGCAACGTCCCCTCCTCCACGGACGTTCTGGTCACCTTGAACACCAGGAGAACGGCCCACATCAAGTAAGACGCGAAGAAAGACAGAGGCATGGGCCGCGGGCCGACTCTCAATCCGACTCTCAATAATGCCTGTTCAACGTCTGTTGAGGTAAGGGCTCCGAGTAACATTGACTATCATATCTGCTTCTTTCTTTCCTCGTTCTCTTGGGACATCTGGTAGCATCACACACGCCGTCTTACAGACTATACCACGTCGGACCGATGATTTGACGCCAACGGGGATAATCACGCCATGCCCGACTTCTCCGTGGATCCCCTGAAGGGGCCGTACACGCCGCCCGGGATCCAAGGGCAAGGCAAGACGGTAATGTGGGCGACGTGGCCTCAAGTCGTACTGGCCGTTGTGGTCATAATGCTACGATGTGTCTTCTCAGGTACCAATAAAGGCCGCTGGAGGTGGGACTGCTGCTGGGCAGTAGTTGCGCTGGTGGGTACCAGCTGTGTATCTGCAATGACGAATTACTGACTCCCGCACGGTGTCTCGGCATCATCGCGCAGGCAATTCTCACTCTTGCTTGTATTGATGGCTTTGGGCAACACATCTGGGACCTTGGTGGTTTCGCACAGGCTTCATTTGCCCTCAAATGGTACTGGATCTCAGCTTCGCTCTGCTTCTGGGCCCTCACCATCGCCAAGATTGCTATAGTGTCACTTTTGTTTAGTGTATGGTGTCCGTGGCAGACTAAGCGAAAGGTGTTCTTGCATTCTATCTGGATTTCCAACACCGTCCTTTCTATCGTTCAGACGGCCCTAACGTTGAATCAATGTCACCCAATACAGATGATCTGGGATTACAGCGTCGTCACTGGAGAATGCAACTTGAGGTTAGCTGCGCTATATTGGGGATACTTACATGGCGCGTGGAGCGGTATGACGGATATTGCGCTCGCTCTGTATCCGATTCTCATTATGAAGGACATCAAAGCGGATCTGAAGACGAAGATCGGGCTATGTATCCTGATGAGCGGCGGTCTTTTGTCAGTTCGATCACCGGTCTCCGGGAAGTACAATTGCTGACATTGACCAGATCTGCCATTGCCAGCTTCCTTCGTGCATACTATCTGTACAGGATCACACTCAGCCTAGATACCACATTTGAACTCTTGGGCATATGCATCTGCGGCAGTACCGAGCTCTGGCTGATCGTGGTCCTCAGTTCTATCCCGCCACTCAAGCATTTCTTCTTACGCCTCCTACGCCGTAGCGATGGATCGCCTTCCGGTACCGCGGTTCCATTGGGAAGCACAGCACCTGAGGTGTTAGAACGCAAAGAGTCGCAGCTTCCTCCAAGTCCCGACGACATGCTGCTCCGTGACATGAGCGCCGAAGAGCATGCTATGGTGGACCACACATACTCTGGGAAGAAGAATTGGATGGGTGGAATTACGATGAGGAGCAGTGTATGGATGACAAGTCGCCCAGCTACCAGGCCATCCACGAGACCTTCGACGAGACCGCAGACCAGGAGTGGCGATCCGCAGATGGGCCCAACACCATGAAAGAGGACAATTCCTGTAGGCGACAAACCCATCGCCTATGGACGGAGGCTTTCCAAGACCAGTCATGCCAGTTCTGATGATGGTTCTTGCAAATGGCAGCGGACCGGAACATTCTCCTGCCAAAGCCAACATCACCATTCATCCGATGGGGAATGGAATCGCAATCCTGGCCAGCTCAAAGACCAGCGGAAAGACCTGCTGTGGCAATACCGTCCTACGCTGGTATTGACTGCAACTCTGGGTCAGATCATCGCATCCATGCTCACGCAACCCGAAGTGACGATTCGGGTAGGAGTCGAGCAAGGAATACTGTCCATCACTGGACGCCCATTGCTCAGGACGTCGGCTCTGACGCGGCCGTAACGGTATTGACGTGCTGCCATGGCCAGGCGTGGTGGGTGTCACAGCGTTACGAGAACGGAGCATTGGCAGGGCAAGGAAATTGGCGAGCGACGAGAAACCTGAGGCTACGTATTGCTGTCCAGGTACTACAGAGCTTCGCCGTCTTTGCTCAAGCGTGAGAATTACACAGTGAGTTGCCGTCGGAGTAGATCATGCTCCTCAGATGCCTGGATATCTGCCGAAGGCAACGACGGAGACAGCTCATCAGCTGAGGAATGCCACAGCCGGCGCTGCGTCGCCGCGAGCTCTGCTGGCAGAACACGGTCTCCTCGTCGTAGTAATACCGGCCTCTCCATAGTATCACACATCATGCTCAATGGAATAAGCTCCTCCATGATCGAGTGTGCAGAGCCGTCCCCGATCGTCCCCGCAGAATTGATCGTATCCATCAGGGAACACGAGCGCCTTTCCGTCATGTTCGAAACTCTCTTCGTGTATGAAACGATATCTTGACCGCGGCACCAACGCAACTGGGAAGATCATGAGGGGAGAGTCTGGTTGGAATGTGCAAATGACATGGCTATGCCGGTCATAGCTCGACTCAATCTTGCTGTTTCGCGGCCTGTCTATCACGACTTGTCATTTGCGTCCGACTTGCAGCGGTCCGGTAGATCTGCTTGTCCACACGTAGCCATGCTGCGTAAGTAGATGTGCTGTCAAGAGAATGTGGACCAGGGAAAGAGTGGCAAAGGACATAATCCAAAAAAAGAAGCAGCGGTGGTCAAGGCCGCCAAGCACCGTCGACGCAAGAGCGGCGATCTCTTTCCGCCTTCTCGCCTCTCCCGCCTCTCTTCTTCGTCTTGACCGACGCTTTTCAATCTTTGCTACTTGGCATCGTCGTAATGGGCGGCTCCGCTCTCGGTGGCGCGGCGCTTTCTCGTCGTGCGTACATCATGCCTGGGCGATACCGATGTCCAGGCAAAGGCCTATAATAGTCGTATTATGCGGGCCTGCGCAAGTGTGATTGGCTGTGAAGGCATGTCAAGATCTTTGCTAAACCCTATTCCTCACCCTGGAGTGCATACACAAAGGACAAGGGAAGATGAAACTCTCACATCACGTAGTTTGCGTAACACTTCAGGGCGATGCCTGATGGAAGTCCCTTGGCCATGCCCATATAAGAAGACCCAGTAAGTCTTGTAAAGCACATCATCCTCTACCACCACCAACTCGATCCAGTCAAGGCAGCAATAATTGACAAGCTATATCTTCTCGACACATCTCCATCACTCCAATCACATCATCAGCCAACATCATGCGTTTCGAGTACTCGCTCCTCACCGTCCTCGCGACTTTCGCCGCCGTCCGCGCCCAGGATGTTGATGACAACGATGTACCCAACCAGTGCCGTCAGATTTGCGCACCGGTCGTAGCCCTTTCCCAGCGATGTGACAGGGACAATGGTTTGTACAGACCCTGCATGTACCCGGGCATCCTCTGACATGACATAGACGACTACATCCGCTGCGTTTGCAATGCCCAGGAGGTCAACACTGTTCCTGCCTGCGAGGCATGCGTCAACTTTTACGACAATGACGACAACGATAACGATGTGAACGACATCAGGACTTCCTGCAACTTGCCTTCCGCCACCTTCAACCCCTCTGCCAGCCAGGGAGCTCCCTCTCCTACTGGTGGCAGCAGCGCACCCAACACTCAGCCGACCGCTGGCACTACTGTCATCGGTGGTGCAGTCACTAGTGCTTCGTCCGCAGTCGGCTCTGCCACCTCTGCCATCGGCTCTGGCATTTCTTCGGTGACTTCGCGCGCTAGTAGCGTCGGTGCTGGCGCATCGAGCACCGCCTCCTCTGCCGCCGCTACTTTCACTGGCGGCGCTGGTTCCGTGGTTCCCCCCGTCGGTGCGGCTGCTGCTGCCATCCTCGGTCTCGCCAACTTTTTGTAAACGACTGTACAGAGCAATATCATGCACGAAGCAATGGCTGGTCAGGCGTGTCGGATGATGGGTGGTCAGTGATACGGGATACCCTCCTTTTGAATGTACCATGTACATAGATGCCGCAAGAAATGGAGTTTTCCAATGAGCTTTTAATGTAGCAATTGCGATGCATCGATCTTTACTCTGTTCTGAGTTCAGTAATCATGTTCAACTGGTAGACTCCCTCGCAACGATTGGCAGCAGCGCGACTGACGCGTCTTGAGATACGGATTTGCCATGCACTGTGTGTTCTAGATCTTCTGCAGAACCTGCCTAACCCCGAGCTGTCAAATGCTGGGGAAAAGGAGGACCATGCAGGAGGGGTGCCAAAGACGACCCTCAGTCCCCCGGTCCCCCGGTTCCCCCCCCCCCC